>JASANG010003582.1:287500-542322 GCA_030248215.1 Enoplolaimus lenunculus | reverse complement strand
ATATTTATGCGGAAAAAAATAAATTTTGCCCGCATGGCTGACGGGTTGAGTTTATTTTTACTGCGAAATAATAAAGAGGAAGATTTAAAAAAAAACATAAATTTGATATGAGCGATTCGCAACACTGTTTTGAAGCGGGGGGGGGGGGTGTACCGGATGGGGACGTAATTTCGCACCGGCAGTGTCGGTCAAAAATTGTTTAATATCATTCGATAAAGTTCTTTCAGTATTTTAATTTTTCTAAGACTATTTTTTGTTTGAATACTTTTATCAGGGTCGTATTCAGATATTTACTCGTAAATTTATGGAACTGAAACAATAAATTTTTGACATAAAGTATAAAAAGTATAATATTGCCAGGAACCGCAACGTAAAATCGTTTGAAACAGTATGTATTGTTGGTATTATACGATACCCCTGTTTGAAGTTTCGCTCAAAGTTAATGACCACGCCAGGAATCGAACCTCGGCCGTCTTGCGCTCGAGCTAAGCATGCTACGACTATACCACGCGGTCATTGCAACAACTTCTTATACCGGCGGTATATGTGCAAAGGCATGGAAACATTTGCTTTACATACACTTACATGCACATATACCGACATATGTATATACGTATATATTGTGTGTGTTTGTTTTATGTAACAAACTAATTTTTTATATTCACTGCAATTTTGATTTGAATTGTTTTTTTGCCAACGCCATTATAATTTTGGCCCAAAAGTAACATTGGTCATAATTTTAGACCAGTTATTTCAGGAAGCCCTCACTGCGAGTCATACGCTACTAAAATCAGAAATATTTGCTTCTTCAGTAGTAAGTTTCGTTTTTCTTTTTACGTGTGTTTATTACAATATTTAAACTGATTCGCTTTGGGAAAAGTCGCAAATATTTTCAAAATGTTAACTTTCAGTCGGATATTAAACCTTCTTTGTTTGTGATTTTTGTTTAAAATTACGTAAGCCATGCTGTCTTTTTACAAACTTTTGGCTGCGCCCGTGATTATAGTTACTGAGGCAAACGATTTTGTATGCGGTTATATGTTGTGTAACCAAAACCTGCGTATCAATTTTGCTAAACTCAAAATACGTCAAACTACACATCGAGTTGTAGAATTAAGATGAATAAACTTTTATAGGATAGTAGCTTGAAGTCGTAAAGCGGTCGAATATGATTTTCAACTACTCTCTAAAAACTTAAACTTAAATTACAGCTTAACTAAACTTGAATATTAGTGTAAGTAAAACTCAAATGGCTGGACGGACTAACGAAACTGGAATTTTAAGTTTTACCTAAACTAGCATTTTTTTATGTTTAACACGAGTTTAAGTGAACTTATTTTTAGATTAAGCAAAAAGTGCTGGCCAGAAATTATGTGTATCAAAGAGTTCACTAAGTTTAGCTTAAACTAAAACTACGTAAGATTTTAAACTAGTTTAAGCGTAATCCTACCCGTTAGTTCAGTTATTCTAGAAAGTTAGTTTAATACTACTGGATTAGGTTAAGCTTAACTCAGTTAGTTTAAGCTTTTAGAGAGTATGTGCCTAAAAAGACAAGATATACCACGGTTATACAAAAATTTGTGCAGTGCCGGGGCTGCCACCCCCTATGCATCTAAGAAGGACGTCCCGTGTTCACCGGGGGTCGTAAGCCAAACCGATCCGGTGTGCACCTTGAACCCCCTTCATGTTAAAGCTCACGCTTTTCACGATTGTTTGGCTGTTTGCTCGCTTAGCTCGCAAATTTTTTGTCATTATATATTGCGATGTCGCCTATGAGTCCATTGTCCTGGATCAGCTGCTGTTGAAGGGTGGTTCCGTCTCTCGGGTGCGGGGGTCGTGGTGCTCGGGTATTTATAGCCTTGGCTCAGAATTTGTGTGAGTCAAAGTAAAAACACAATGCAACTGAAACCCGGTGCTTGCAACCGAATTCATATGTTGTAGTAAATAAGCATTTGACAAAGTTATTAAACAACGATGCTATCACTTTATAAGCTAAACGTTCGTTTGATAGTCTTCTGCAATAGCTAAAAGTTGACGTCTAAATTCAAAGTATAATATAAAACTTAGGGTCGTTTGTGTGAGTTTTTGCAGGATAATGTAGCAACGCGTGAAAAATATCGAAAAGAATCAGAACCATATCGAGTAGTGGCTGAAGATGAGGAAGTTGGTACGTTCAATGCCCATATTTTAGCCATTTGTGAACGTTGGGTTCTATCATATCAACTGTATTAATGTAGTCTATAGTATATTCGGCCAATGTTACTTTAAGGGGCGTAACAGTAGATTAAGCGTATTCCTAAGCCTTAGCTTAAGCCTAAGCGTTGCGAAAATGAGTTCCTAAAGTTCCTAAGTCTAAGCTTAAGCCAAAGCCTAAGCCTAAGCAAAAAATGTAATCTAGAATCTAAACCTACTCTTTTATAGACCCACCAGAAACCTGGACGCCCCTTAAAGTAACATGGACCGTATATATAATTAAAAATTCAACAACGTGGAAACGTTGCCAGTGAAGGAACAATGATGCCAGATTTATTTTTTGTATTAATTCCAGTAATGAAATTTCTAGATAAATATTGGTTGTTTGGTCAAAGTATACACCCCGATTCCGCCGTGCTTAGCGTCTTCTGTACCCCGCCCCCCAGATGGGTTAGGCCGTTATACCTAAAGGAACCCTTACAAAATTTTAAAACAAATATTTTTAGCATTTAAAAGTTGAATTTGTCCGAAGAATTGTCATCTGGCTTGTCGCTCGTTTCGCTCGTGAAATAAAACGCCAAATTTGACTTGTAACATGTATTCAAAAATTGGTCTCTTATTCATGGATGCAAAAAATAAAAGTTTAGACGTCGTTTTGTCCTAAATTTCGACATAAAAAATAATCCTTGTCATGGTGTTGCTTATCTGTTGCAAGCATGCGGAATCAGATGTGACCGAGGGGGCCAATCGATCCTATGACAAAAGTAAAGTGATGTCACTGATACCGCTAAAATCCGTCAAAGCTAAAATTCCGTTTTGCAATTCAAACCATATAATGCAACAAAAATGCGCTGGCCTCTTGCTCGCTTCACTCGTATACTCTGTCTTTTGATTCGTGGTTGCTTACCAAGGATTGAATTTTTTGTCGGATTCCGGATCGGATTTGGTGGCCGTTTGACACCCATAGAAAAAATCGTTACGACGTCCCTGGTATGTTGTGTTGTTTACTTTAACTTGTAGAAACCGAAGACTTCTTGCGCAAGCGACCTCGGTCAGTTCGTCGGATCAGGCCGCGATTAAGGGCCCGTGACAGCGGTGGTGGAGCTGGAGGCGTTGTAGCAACAACTGGTGGAACAACAGACGCAACGTTGACCAATGACGACACAGACGGACAACAGCAGCAGCAACAACAGCAACAACAAAACGATATCAGCGACAATAATGGTAATGATAATGATGGTGATAATGACAATGACGACGATGATGACGATGATGAAGAAGATTCAACTGCAATTACTGCACTTGCAACCATTACAACTCCAACAACAACAAGCGCAACACATACGACACCGCCGCAACAACTGGACTCGTTACAGTGGCAACAACCTGACAACACGTTTGCCACTACTTCTCATGACGTAACATCAAAAGCGATCGTTCAACAATTAGACGCAACGCCACGCGATTCGGTTGTATCAGGAACGGGTGATCTGTCACAGCATCAACAACATAGACATTTTTATAACAACGGGCAAATTACTTCCGGGTTCCGCGCCGTACCATCCGGGTCGGGCATTGTAGAATATTCACCTGCGCTGGCGGGCAACGATGTGACACCAGCAAATTATACGTTCATGACTACACCGCAGCCACTGGCGTTCGAACAACATCAGCAGAGTCAGCGTCAGTACTACCCTCATACTGGCGGGTTAAGTTTCGCCGCGCATCCGCCACACGGCCGTCGAGGTGCTAGTTCCTTATCAGGTTAGTCAGAAAAATGCTGGCTAAGTGTTTGGCAAACGCGTAGCCAGGATTTTATGATTTGGAGAGCATAGGTTGCAATGGAAAGATTTTGCAAGGGCATGTGCGAATCTTAGGTCAATTCTGAGGATCGGACACTGTATTGGATTCAAGCAAACTAAAATTTTGCTTTGAGATTTAGTGTTACAAAATTCGTCTGGCTTCTCAAACGCTTCGTTCGAGGCATTTTCACCTGTAGTCTTCCTCTATGTTGACTCTCGAGTTGAGGTTAGATACCAATTCGTGGCGGTGGGGGGTCAGCCAACCTCAGATATCCTCCGAGCAAAAACACCTTGAATTTCCATTACTAAAGGGACCGGACTGTAAGAAGCCCGGGCAACCATAAGCACGGCCCTTTACGCCTACGACCGAGTTTTGATTATTTAGATTTGTCGTATTTTTTGGTTTCAGGAGTATTACAAAATTTGAAGCGCAGCTTAACAGATTTGAGAATTTCTAAAAACGACGGAACCAAGATGCCCGGTAAGCGGTTCCGGTTCAAATGAATGACCGAATTTGTGGTCAAGGTTTACCTTAATTTCAGCAATACGCTTGTAATTTGAGCGAAATGTTTAAACTGTAGCTGAATATTTTTTTTTGATTTGAGGGTTTTCATAAAAATGGGTTTTGTACGAATTGTAAAACTGCAAACCGCTGCTAATCATTCTAATTTTAGGTTATAATGCAATATACAGGCGGCAATCGAATACTAAAATGCTGAAAAAGTTATAGATTTCGCTAAGATTTTATACCTGGTGATTATTAAAAGTTGGTTTTAATTTTTTTTCGAATTCATAATAAATAAATTTGTATAAAATATAAATTTAATATTTTTCATTAATTTTTTAGGCTCTCAAACTGCCAACTGCATCCAACCGTTATGCGAAACGGGTCGTCTCAGGAGCCATCCAGAATTATCGCCTTTACTTAGACGTCCAAATGGTATGACGTAGTTTAGTTTTAAATTTTGAAATATTGGCAGGGTTGCAAAAAGACGGATTAAGCCGTCTTTTGACTTATGTCGAGTGTGATTTTACATTTCATTGTTTTATGCTTAATTCTGAGGTTTTCAGTGACGATTTCTAATTGTCAAATATATTGACATTTGCGCGAAACCTGTACTCAGTTTCAGCTTTTAGTCTTTGTTTTGTTATGAATTAAATAACTCGAATGAGAACTGCGCTTTCGTGTGCGCTTTCGTCAAAACTTTTGACCTTGTATAAGCTTAAGGCTGTTTTGTCTAAAATTGCCTCTAAGCTCGAGCTAAATTCTATCGTTGCAGTGCACGCCATTTCTGCTAAAAACGGCCCATGTATAGAAAAGGGCCGGAACAGTAGTATAAGCATATTCCTAAGCCTAAGCCTAAACCTAAACCTTAAGCAAAAAATTAGTCTAAAGCTTAAACTGATTCTATTATAGCCTCTCCGAAAAACAATCCGGCCCTGTTCTATACATGGGGCAGAAAAACTAAATCTTTTTTGTTGCTCAACCGTATATAGCAAAGTATCAAAAACGTACAGCGTTCCAGTTTTAGTGTGTCGACCTTATCAACAAAGTGTCGGCCTTGCGAGTATAAATAAAGTTTTCGTCTTTGCCAAACTGCCCTATTTTGATTACGGAGTGAAGATTTAACGTGTGGAACTTAGATGCGGTTACTGTCAATGTAACTTAAGCTCTGTTTATGATAGTTTGACCAATGTGAAGAACAGGGGCGGAACAGTATTATAAGCATATTCGTAAGCCTAAGCATAAGCGTTAAAGAATGAGCATATTCCTAAACCTAAGCCAAGCAAAAAATTAGTCTCAACCTGAAGCTTACTCTTTTATAGTCCCACAGACAAACGTTCCGCCTTTGATCTTTACATGGGTCGTTAGTTTTAAGTTTACGTACGCGTATATATTTTGGTATCTTTTTATTTATTTAGGCGAAGCTGAAACCGAAGAAGATATCATTGAAACGTGTTTGTTGAGTCCTCGATCTGGATATTCTGGCGGTTCTCGCGAAATGTATCAAGAAGTTGTCGCTACACAACAACTTGATCCGAGCATGTTGGAATCGAAAATCCGGACTCGTTATCCTAAAAACGCTTCTCCGAGTACGTTTATTTTGTTTGGTCCATGATACCTATAAGGGCCTGGCCACAAAACCTACGCCTAAATATAAAGTAACAATAATTCAAAGCGTAAGCTTATTCATAAGCTTTCCAGAGTCCACGTGTCCCAATCACGGTGTATCTCAATGGGAATTCGTTTATAGCAAAAACACGATCCTTTGTTTTCTGGCGTAATTCAATTGAACAGCATTTTAAAATGGTTATAGCGCCGACTAAGTAATTACCAACTTATCTCGTAGCTTTGTTGAGTTAACTGTACTCCAAGGACGTCGTATACAAGAAGAGATGTAGTGGAATATATCACTCTCCGGATTTTGGAACAGACCAGAAAATAGCTATATAATATGCTTTTATACGTTTCAAAATTAACCTACTAAACTCTATGCACGTATTTTCAAATGTGTGCAGCACCTATCACCAGTTAGCAACATGTTTTCAAACTGAGGAACTCCTGCAATTGCAAATATAAAAAATGTGTTCCAGGAGTAGGACAAGTGACATAAGAAAAATATACTGAATTTTAAACTTCGCTCTTTGCTGGTTCAAAAACTACAATACCTATCGCCAACTCGTGATAGGTGCCACACGCACTTAGAATACGGTTCCTAGAGACCATAAAACAACGATATTCCCCCTCGAAATCAAATCCCGGCTATACCCCTTTGGGCCAATGTAAAGAACAGGGGCGGAACAGCATTATAAGCTTATTCCTAAGCCTAAACCTACGCCTAAGCCTAAGCGTAGGAATGGATTTATTTCTAAGCCAAAGCCTAAGCCTTAGCCTAAGCCAATCAAAAAGTTAGTCTAAACCTTAAGCTTATTCTATTCATGTCCCACAGAAAAACGTTCCGCCCCTGATCTTTATATGGACCACCCTTCGGTACTTTCTTGGTAAGTGTTATCGGTTCAATAAAATAAAAAATGCCGCAACGTGTTCGTAACACTTAAATCTGCGATGCTGTAGAACAACTTTTGGGCTAATGGATCAAAGATGTCTCGCCCCCGTAGTTGCGGACTTGAAGTTTTGTCCGGATAATCTTACTTGATCCTCTTATCTACTTTTTAGGTGAAGGAATTTCAATGTTGCCTGGATCTGTTTCATTCGACACCGCAATGGCGTCAATGACCTCTCATCCACAATCGAATAACGGGCTTTGGGTATCGGCGGCGGGTTATCGTGGCAGGGTTCTTGAGCCGGGTACAAGCCATGAACAAGCGGCTGTAATAGCGAATACTTCAACTAATGGTGCTTACCGATATCAAGGGCCAAGAAATACTGTTGCCGCAGTGCAAACACGTCTGGATCACATTGAACGGTATGTTGCAGTATGGTGATTTAAGTATAATTTTGAATTTAGCTACAATTTCAACGAAGTGTTGTAGTTTTGACTTAAGGCAATGTTTAGAGTTATTTTTTTGTCAAAACCTGCACAAATGCACCACCAAATATTTTGCCTGCGTAGTTTTTATTTTGGCGCAAATTTTTGCTCAATTAGAATTTTTTACCATAGCAACATACAGATTTTCACACGTATACCTATCTATATTATTAAAGCTGGAATACTCCACATACGTATTTTGGGCAACGTTACAGCATTGCTTTGTTTACAATATTTTCTTAGAACAGAAACGTGATTATTCTGTGAAAAGAAAATTTGCATGCAGATTGTTGTGCATTCGCTAACTTTTGTGCATTACGCAAAGCCGGCTCACTAGTATAAGGATTCCTTATTTCTACTAAAAGAAATCTATTGTGTTTCTCAGTGTATATTGTAATAATCTGTCAATATTACCTTTACCAGAGCTTTATCGTTGAATAACATTTACAATTTTTTACATCTAAACATTATGTTTTGATTGTTCTTAACAAGAAATCGAATGAAAGACAAATTTAATATTTTAGGCACCTGCAACGAATTGAAACTCGGCTTCATAGCGATATCGAAGCAATCATATCATTATTACGTAACACATCAACCGATAGTAATGCGCAGGAACATACAAATTTAATCACTGGATCAGACTCACAGCCGTTTGGCGGAACAAGCCTGTGGCGAAAGGAGACTCTGCCGACCGCAATAGAATCATCACTTGAAGACGGCCAACGTGCCTTTACTGATCAAGTCCAACATGTGTCTGCGCCCTTTAGACATAGTGTTGATTCAACGTGGAGTGCCACAGCGCAGCCATACGCAAGCGGACGGCGATATTTAACTGGATCAGGTCGAAGTAGCTTAGACGCAACGCGTAAGCCCCTGTTTTCTGAACAGACCAGTCAATTGCTACAACAGCAGCAGCAGCAAAAGCGACAACAACATCATCAAACGACTTCAGATAACAACAAATCGTGTCTTCCAAGTACTTCCAGGACAATTGCATGTATTCAAGATGAACGAAACACACACACAACACCTGGCGATAACAGAACCGATCGAAAAACGAGTTATTCAGGTTTTGACGCTAAATATCGAGACAAAAATCCAACAGTAATCGTCGAACATGATCCGAGTGTTGACGGCAGCGGTGGTATCGGCGGCCAAACAGTACTCAGAGAACACGAGTTGGAGGGCGGGGGACAAAGCTACCGACGGCTGGAACAAAACAACGCTGCCAAGCTTGCGACTTCTGGTACTGAATACTCTGGCGGTGGCGATACGTCGCTGAGAAAAGTCAAACAAACTGAACAGTACAAACGTGAACAAGAGCTTTCGAAAGAGCAACAGGCGCAACACAAGCAGCGACAATTTGATGAGCCAGTATCGACACGGAGCGACGAAACAAGGGCGAAACAGCATCAAGATATTAAGCATCGTTGGTTACAATCACAACCGGCCAGTGTTGTGTCATCGGGTTTGTCTGGCACCATCACAAATACACCGCCAACAACTGCTAATGCTGGTGGAATCTCGAACACAGATCAAGAACATCGTTCCGCGTCGCAGCCTGATAGCACAACTCAAAGCAGGGAAATAGCAACGACAGCAGATCCGAAACCGATAAGCGGAAAATCTCATGCATCAAAAGCAACCTCGCGCACAGTTGATAAATGCGATACAACCTGTGGAACAACAACAAGAACAACAACAACAGAAACAACAAAAACAAAAACAACAAAAGGAACAGTGACAACAACAATACCAACAACATTGCCTACTATAACATCAGAGCCAGTGGTTCAAAACGACACCCGGCGTCTGGAAGGACTTGCTATTTCTGACCGCAAGATTCTATTTGATAAATATCGTGGGACAAACGGTAGTGACATTGTTGCTGCGGCACCGGGTGTGACAAAACTGGCACATTCACTTCAACGTCAACCTTCGCTTCAGGTGAGAACAACTGCAGTGAGTGATCGGATATCAAGCGAACACATCATACCGGAACCGTATCATGATTTTTGATTGGATGATTAATCGTATCCAGTTATATGCTGCTGCTTCCTGAACAGTTAATCTTGATACTCATCACTTGTTTGAAGAAACTAATCTAAATTGTGTTGTACTATCCGGTTGACTTCCGGTTCTGGTTCCGGTAGAAAATTCACTATACGGCTCCGGTTTGTATAATCGTTATTTCGACATCCTTTCTTACCTCGCTCGGAAAAGTTGAAAATGCAGCAAGGGGGAACATATGACCTGGGTAAAATTTAGCAGGACACTGGTAGACGTGCACACATAATATTTATACGGCTTCGGTTAAGAATTAGCTTGTATCTTTTCCGTACTTGATCAGGTACGTTTTGCCCAAAAATTGTTCGATTTGAAACTATTTTTGCGCACGTTTATAATACAGATCAATTGCTATTTTCAGGCATCTGCTCGTCCGACAACGTTCACCAAATATAAACAGCATTCACTTCCTGAGTACGACCGAGATCTCAACAACAAAAACAACAGTCGTGGTGGCGTAGACGCGACTCAACATCAGCAGCAGCAACAACAACAGCAACAGCAACAGCAACAACCAATTGGTCAACAGTCTCGTTTAAATCAAATTGGTGATCATTCAGACGATTCTGATGCAGAAGCTGCAGCTGCTATTATTCTATGCGACGAATCACAATATCGTAGCTCAACTGTTTGAGAGAAAGTTCTTCAACTTTGTGCCATATAACAATTATCGCTGATCGCATGGATAATTCGAAAAGCACGAACTAAACGATATCGAGTCCATAATTTGATACCAGGAAGCTTGTGCTATTAGCTATGTATTTAAACAAGAACATGCCACCAGTTGGGCGGACACAAATAGGCGAAATCAAGTCAATAGTTTTCTTTTTCACGAGATTGGCGTCAATTTAATAGCATTAAAAGTGTCATACAGTGGATATGAACTGTCATCACTACTGGATTGTGCCAGTCAGAATCCACAAATTAGCAGGCATGGATTGCGTTATTCAAACACTGATTGGTTCGTGTGACTCTATCTTCGTATTTAGCAGAAAGCAGGTCAGCGGTTGTGAACCAGTTTTGCCGAAATCGTGTCATTACTTACCTAAAACGATACTGGCGAACAGCTTAATAGCAAGTCCGATTGATTTGAATCTGGTTCAGCGGTGTATTTACAAAAGACCGACAGATCTGTATGCGACACTAGCGTTTACCGGCTTGTAACAAAAAACCCATGTAGGTTCAATGAGAAACTATGCATTTAGCTGGGTTCAAAGTTGATTTCTGGTATAATCGTTCAGTTGGTCAGTGTTTGATGAACCACTAATCAGAGATGAAAAGTTATATTTGTTCCTCGGACAATATACCGAAATTATAAACTCGGTTTTACTTGAATACTCGACTTGCCCTGTTATTGTGCCAAGCAAACAAACTACAAACCACCGATTGTTGATATGGTTTTGTACAATGAGTCTGGTTGATCCATTTGGCAAAACAGCGTAATATATATACCACTTGGCTTTAATGTTACCGACAGTTGAAACCAATGTTATAAAGTGCTATAGCGTTTATAACAGTGAATCTCAGATATTTGGCCTCAGACATTACCATAACCATGTAAATTTGCGCTTGAAAATTTGAGTTGTAACAAGAACAAAAACTACACCAATAGAATACTACTAACGATATTACTCAGTTGAGTATCAACTCGACTAAGTATCAACTCGACTACATGGAATACGCTGGACTGTGTGGAAAAGTGTTCCTGTGCCTTTCGTTAATATTTCAACTATTGTTGTGGTTGCGAATGAAAGTTGAATTAATTCACAGATTTGGTTTTTATAAATTTTTTCTTGGTTCCATTTTATTTTAAAATTGTTTGCCGTGATTGTTTATAGGTTTTAGCTTTGCGTCACCACTGTGTCATGTTGAAATCAACTTTTTGAAACAACAGGGGGGCGTATACAAAGTGAAGGAGGATAAAGGGGATATATCCGTTCTGAAAGTTTGTCAGAGACAAGAACAAGCCAGGTTGTTAGCTGGGTTTGAAATAAATGGTTTGCATCCTAACGCGAAGTAATTCTTTACTACACACGAAGCTGCTGTACCTTCGCTACTATAGTCTTGACTACGTGCGTGATGGTAACTAGAATTGCTTACTATTTGTCTAATTTCGAAGCGTAATTGTTTTTAGTAGGCGCTGGTTGCCTGATAACTTTGAGTTTCGGAATACGGGCGACTGGGTTTCGAACAAAATTGTAACAAATTTTGTGCCGTCGACAAATTTAAAGTCAAAAATTACAGGGTTCAAAAATAACATATTATTTTGATCTTGTACTATTTTGTGTAAAATTTATATTTAATTTTTGCAATTCATATGTGCATTGCGTTCTATCTGGTATGATGGTTAAGTGCCGTAAGCTATTGCAGTGTAGACACACACTTTTTTTAAAAATTCGTAGCCATGGAAATTGAAATGTGTCCTTTGATTTTAAAAGGCGAGGTCGATATTTCATTATTGCTAACAATATCTATAATTTTGAAATCTTTTTTTGCCAATTTTGATAAAGATTATTTGATCGGAAACATCTCGTTGTAAATTATTAATATGTTTTGTCTTCAAACTTTGAAACCAAATGACGCTAAACTTTTGGTTGTTACAAAAATTTTGTTAGCTTACTGTGTTTTGCTCGCAACTTTAGCACCAAGTCTTCAATAGAAGTATTTGGCCTATGTACAGAACAGGGGCGGAACTGTTTTTCTGCGGGATTGTCATAGAGCAAGCTTGAGTTTCTTTTGCTTCCGCTTAGGTTTAGGTATAAGGTTATTCTTACGCTTAGGCTTAGGAATATGCTTACACTACTGTGATGGCTTTCTTGTATACATTGGCCGAAGTATTAAACATATGCACGTTCAAAGTTACATAGCGCGTAAGCGTAGTAGGTTATGGATCTAAACACCGGAACGGCAACATATATGAGTACCGGATGTTAATCCGTAACCAGCATATTCTGTTAAATTCGCTGCGGAACATATTAGGTTTGAAAGTTGGGGTATCCTGATGATTTTATACTCTTTGCAAAATTATGTGTATTCAGTTTTTATAATGCTGGCACTTACGAATTAAGCGTGTATAACGTAGACGGAATTAAATTTTGTGAAATTTCTGTGAAATATTGAATTACTGGTAATTTAGGTTAACACTGGTAATTCAGGTTAGCACCCGGTAATTTAGGATAACACTGGTAATTCAGGTTAACACTGGTAATTTAGGTTAACACTGGTAATTCAGGTCAACACTCTGTAATTTAGGTTAATACTGGTAATTCAGGTTAACACCCGGTAATTGAAGTTAACACTGGTAATTCAGGTTAGCACCCGGTAATTTAGGATAACACTGGTAATTCAGGTTAACACTGGTAATTTAGGTTAACACTGGTAATTCAGGTCAACACTCTGTAATTTAGGTTAATACTGGTAATTCAGGTTAGCACCCGGTAATTTAGGTTAACGCTAATAATTCAGGTTAGAACCCGGTAATTTAGGTTAACACTGATAATTCAGGTTAACACCCGGTAACTTAGGTTGTTAACCCTGGTAATTTAGGTTAACACTGATAGTTCAGGTTAACACCCGGTAATTTAGGTTAACACTGGTAATTTAAGTTAACACTGGTAATTCAGGTTAACACTGGTAATTTAGGTTAACACTAGTAATTAAGGTAAACACTCGGTAATTTAGGTTAACATTGGTAATTTAGGTTAATACTGGTAATTTAAGTTAACGCTTGTAATTCAGGCTAACACCCCGTAAATTAGGTTAACACTGGTAATTTAGGCTAACACCCCGTAAATTAGGTTAACACTGGTAATTTAGGCTAACACCCCGTAAATTAGGTTTACACTCGGTAATTCAGGTTAACACTTGTAATTTAGTTTATCTTTTTATGCGTGACTCTTTAAACAGTTGTAGTTTGTACAATACTTGTGGTTATCAGAGACATTTATTACTTCATTAAAATGTTATTTCCTCAGGTAAAATACCGAGCTGTAATTATGTTTTTCTGTTGAAACTCGATCTCACGGCTGCTATATTCAAAACTGCGCGTTCAAGCAGTCCCGAACTTATTACCCTGTGGATCCACAGGCATCCTGCTGGTGGTACAGGAACGCTTCTCCCCACTGCGATTTATCCCTTGCGAAGAAATGGTCGTAGTACAATTCCCTGCTCAGGTATACTTGATTAACGGTTATTTGTTACCAAAAAATAATCATGCAAAATAATTTCCTTAGGGCTTTCATTCAGTTCGACTCGGTGAAACTTTTTCCGAGCGTTTTCTGGTTTCGGTTCAGTTTTTTTGGTTGGTTTTTGTTTTTTTGGGCGTTTTTTTTTTTGGGGGGGGGTTTTTTTCCTTTTTTCCCTTTTTGCGGGGGGGGGAAGTTTGGGTTTCCTTCGAGTATTTCAGAACTGGGAAGGCAAGCAAACCTCCAGAAAACGTATTTCATTTGCCACAACGATTACTATACAAGTTTTATTTCGAATTCTCTGCTTTGCAAAAACAGTTTGACTACTGTCCCGACACCCTTTATACAGACTCCTGCACCGTTACACCTCACTTTAAGTTACAGTGCTGTTTCGCTCCCCAAGTTCAATTGAAGAGAGTGGACAATTTTTGGTAAATGTTACTTTAAGGGGCGTAACAGTAGATTAAGCGAATTCCTAAGCCTATGCCTCTCATTGCCAATTTGGCCAATGTTACTTTTAGTGGCGTAACAGTAGATTCAGCGTATTTCTAAGCCTAAGCCTAAACGTTGCAAGAATGTGTTTCTAAGCCTAAGCCTAAGCAAAAAAATTGTAATCTAGAATTTAAACCTACTCTTTTATAGACCCACCAGTAACCTGGACGCTCCTTAAAGTAACATGGACCGAATTTTTTATACACACATCGTAGTGTTGCGCACTGGCGAGTGGCTAAAATTTCGGTCTGAACTGTTATGAACTTAAAATGAAATGTCGCCACAGAAAGGATCAACCAAAAAGTTTTATTTAAACCATACAGTGATCGGTATATTTATCACAGCAAAAAATTAAATTTCTTTCGCAATACGCACGTACACGACATAGAAAATCTAAGCATAAGCGGTAAGTACAACCTTAAAACTTTATATTCTTGCGTGCGGATTGTGCGAAACCGTTTGTCAATTGGTATTAATAGGTAAGCAATTTATTTAAATACTTCAGTAGCATAAAAACTGGCATGATCAAGAATGACCAAAAAACTGATAAACCAAAAGTAAATCGTACAAAATCAATCATTAACCTTACGGTTTCTTGTCGAAAAATTTAATCAAATACTTTGAACTCAAAATATTTTGTCGTAGAATCAGCATCAGTGAAAAATACCGAAGCCGGAGCCGAAGGTCAACGAAACTTGCCGGGGTCGGAGATGAAGCCGGAGGCGATGCGAAATTAGGTATTGAAAATGATGGTTAATTAGTTAATTTTAGCCAATATCTGCAATATATATGTTGTTGTTAAGGTATTATTTGGTTTTACGCTAATTTCGTGCGAAATTTCGGAAATTCTTTCCTGAAAATTGGGCAAAAGTAAAACGAAACGCGCTAAAAAATAAATTTTGCAAACTTATTCAGAATTTTACTGCCGAAATTGCCGACACCTCCGATAAAATTCTACTAGAGCCGAAAGCCGATTTTCTGCCGGAGCTGGAACCAAAACTCCGGTTGTTCACTGAACAGCATGTTACAAGGGTATTAATAAATTAGCAATACGTCATATCACGAGTGGATAATGGTTCAACAAGAGTGTGCAACTGGGTACATTTTGTGTACAAAAGAATATACCCACCGCACGTTGGGGTTTTGGCCTTCCCCTCTTTATTTAGAGCAGGTTACAGTTTGTGCAAACTATAGCACTTTATGTATACGGCATCAAATATGCTCCGCACATAGTCTGATTTAGGGTTATTGCATATGACAGTGACCCCCTAAATAAGGGGTATGGCCAAAAACGCAACGCCCGGTGGTACATTTTTTATGCGGAACCCAAGAGTTGCGCTTTTTTCTAATGCACTCATGATCATAAGTATTGGTAGATCGTCTTGCTTTCTGTTATGCGATGAGTCAAACGACACGATTTGACAACTCAACCTGGTTGCTATTTACCCATGACACCGCGGATTGTAATGCTTACCGATTATTTTCACGTTATTCAGTTTTAAGCTACAAAGATATTGGCCGCGATTTATCAGTCATAACCCAAAATTTACGGTGAACATAGGGTTAATTGACATTTAGGGACTCTAATTAGGGTTTAGGGACTCTATCCGCTTACGGACTCTTATTAGGGATACGGACTTCTATTGATTCGGATCCAAAATGGGGACCCCCTCTTATTCGGGTCAATACAGTATAAATAAGACACCAGTTAAAGAACACGAGTTCACCAGTGAATCTCACAATGGGTTTTTTAACACTTCCCTCACATTTAACGTGAAGACTTAGGCTTTGGCTTAGGCAAACGCTTAGATATAGGCGTAGTATGGTCAAGTAAGCATTTTCCTAAAAAAGCTTAAACCCAAGCTGCGTCAAAGCCACGCATACGGCTGTTGGACTTGGACGAAATGTAAAAAAGTTTAACTAAAAAGCGTTTTAACTCCAACCAAAATTGTCCAAAAGCTATTGTTTCATAAAATACGTCATTTTGAATCCAAAAAGTGTCCCGAAACAAAATTATCTTTTATTCAAGCACACAAACGACAATATCAGACCGTTTTATAGCAGACGCTTCTAACCAACACCCCCCAGCCTACTTTACACCATCATCAACTGTTGAAATTGCGTATTTCAAGCAAAACGTTGTCCTCGAACCCCTTCGGCCCCGTGGCCTAAACCGTTGTCAACTGCATTAAATTGCATACTAGCAACCTTTTCCTTCCGTCCTTTTGGAAACGTTCTTACACCCTGAACAATTCCTGGTTGCAGGGCTGGATACAATCACTAGATAGAATAATAGTCGTAGAAAATCGTGTCAATTTTCTTAACAGTCTTCGAGGGCGGTGGCAAGCAAAAATGAAATTGTGCAACTGTAAATTATATCTAATCACACATAATAACCGTGTTTATCGCCACTGCCGTGTACAGCGTACTCGTGAGTCGCTAGCGGAGCAGAACTGTGTTGCGTGTTGGGTTGTACACTTCTATCAGTTGAATGGCGATATGTTTGCTGTTGGTCTAAACAATGATACTGTTGCTTTTGTCCAAATTCTCGTTGCTGTTGTTGTGGTTGTTGTTGGTGTTGTTGTTGGTGTTGTTGTTGTTGTTGTTGTTGTTGTTGTTGTTGTTGGTGTTGGTGTTGTTGTTGTTGTTGTTGTTGGTGTTGTTGTTGTTGTTGGTGTTGTTGTTGTTGGTGTTGTTGTTGTTGGTGTTGTTGTTGTTGTTGTTGGCGTTGTTGTTGTTGTTGTTGTTGTTGTTGTTGTTGTTGTTGTTGGTGTTGTTGTTGTTGTTGTTGTTGTTGTTGTTGTTGTTGTTGTTGTTGTTGTTGTTGTTGTTGTTGTTGTTGTTGTTGTTGTTGGTGTTGTTGTTGGTGGTGTTGTTGTTGTTGTTGTTGGTGTTGTTGTTGTTGGTGTTGTTGGTGGTGTTGTTGTTGTCGCTGTTGCAAGTTTTGGTGTTGCAGCTGAATTTGGCCAATTTGTTCATGGTGTAGAAGTTGCCGTTCAGCAACATGTTCCACATCCGGAAAGCAATCGCCAGCGCTATTGGCTTCCACAGAACGTTTAGGTTTTCGATGACAAGTATCACAATGCTTGGAACGGGCACTTCTACAACTGCCGCTTTTTTGATGTTGGCCGTCACTCAACGCAAGGCGTTGGGAGACCCCTTGACGTGGTGATAAGTTGGAGCTGCCACTTAGAATTGTTTTGATTTGATTTAGGCTATCAATGATTGTCTCCAGTTCAATTTGTTGAGATATTCCTAAATTTGTCAGCTGTGATTTGTTTAGTTCAATGCAATCAACTACCAATGTATAACCATTGGCGTGAAAACGTGGAATGTACCGCGATAATTGCAATGTACCCAGCCAATCAATTACAGTGCGATCTAATGGCATTATAGCACAGTTATGTGAAGCCAACTGAACGCTAGCTATGTTATTTTTGGTTCGACAGGAATGATTCGAACCGCTATTAAAGTGACTAGACGTTGGACCACAGTTCTGGGCGTTTTGGTGAACCATTGTCGGATTTGTACCGCGATGATGATGATTGTTGACGTTATCGGAACCCTCAAGACCTGAATCTAAGGTCCCGTTTGAACCTGATGAATCGTAGGCAGTTGTGATCGCAGTGACCGGTGTTGGATAACCGCCAGTGCTTGCGGTGCTTGGATATGTTTTGTGGACCAGATTAAGCTTTGATTCGTAATCGGCAGTATATTGTAGGCACCTACAAACAAATTAATCACATGTTATTAGAAGCTCATGTTATACTTGTATATCAAATCTGCACAGGATTTTTATCCTCAAACAAAATGGAGTAGTTGCGAAACGTGTGAAAATTATGGTGCGACACAAATTGAAAAGTGTAACAATATACGTTCAGACAATTTTCGAAAAATAAGTTCGGATAATATGCTAATTTTTCTTAAGTTTTCGAATGAGAAAAGATTTCAATACCCGAAAAAAACGGATAATTTTGGCGAATAAATCCGGATTTCTTATCAAAACGGGACAGTGAAAAATACCGAATTTTCCTGCGTAAACCCAACTTCCGGTTGCACCCGTGTCTGATCAGAGGCGGATCCAAAACTTTTTGACGGGGGAGGGGCGGGCTGGCAAATTTTATGAAACGTAACGTGTCGTGTACACAGAATAAAGGATGCAACTAAGGCAATCCCACGATCGGGTACCCTCACCACAGCCACGACAAATTTACATCTTGCCTCGGAATTTTGTATACTCAAATCAAAACTTTCGCTACCAAGGTATAATTCGCAGTCCGACTTCTGCTGCTGCCGCACAGTGTTTGCGTATTTTCCTAAACAAAATGACGTCATACTTTCAAATTGTAACGTCACTCATTCAGATTATTTTAACTCCAAAAACACCAATCACAACGCGTCGACGGCTGACGCGACTCAGAAACTAAAATCCTGCCGAAAAAATAAACGCTGGATTCAAACACAAAATACATACTTGAGCCCGTATGACAACGCATCGTCAACAAAAGCTGGTGTCACCAAAAGTTCAGGGCATCTGGTTATTTCTTCAAGAATGGCAACAATGACACCGAATGTTGGACGTTCACCGCGATCTCGAAGCCAACAACGGAGCATCAAATCGTACAATGATTTAGGACAATTCTAATACAAATTTATATTTCATTTCAGATTGAAGGAACCGGAGGTTACTTCGCTTGAGAGGTACGGAATAATATGCCCTCCCAATGAAAAGCAACGTATTTTATAGATCTCGACACGCTGAATTCAACGGTATCATATTTAGAGCTGCAGTTTGCGTGGTTCAATAGTTATGATGCTTGTAACTACAACATTAAACTATATTACTTCTAAGTTAAGCAGTACCATATATAGCCGTTCATAAGAATTTTGCTGCAGATGCGCTGGAGCTGGAACACACGACGTATCGATTACTGGTGCGCTACTCGAACTACTAAGCTATGCATAGTTTTTTGGCCTATGTATAGAACAGGGCCGGATCGTTTTCCGGAGGGGCTGTAATAGAGTCAGTTTAAGCTTTAGACTAATTTTTCTTGCTTAGGCTTATGCTTACAAATAGGCTCATCCATACGTTTAGGCTTACGCTTAGGAGTATGCTTATACTAATGTTCCGGCCCTATTCTATACATGGGCCGTTTTTTGCATCGACTGTGCACAAGGTTAGGCACATAATTAAAAGATCCACAGAATATTGTTGGCAGCCAAAATATGTTATCGTATTGTTTATTAAATATTCAATTCATCACATAATCTGTAAAAACTTTCTGCTGGAATACAATCTTTTTCAAAAAAATATAAAGCCTAATTTTGGCGTCAATCGTATAAGACACCAGGTTAATATCAGTTTTTTGGCCAATGTATAGAACAAGGCCGGAACAGTAGTATACGCATAATCCTAAGGCTAAGCCTAAGCGTAAGGATAAGCCTATTCCTAAGCCTAAGCCTAAGCAAATGCTTAAACTGACTCTATTGCAGCCCGCCGGAAATCGATCCGGCCCTGTTATATCATTTGGGTAAAAAACTAAACCAGCAAAATTTGCGAAGACCTCGCCGAACACACGGCCAGAGTGGGCACCCACCCTGACAGTTTTTCAAACAAAAAATTTGAAAAACATTCTGATCATCGCAAGGGGTCCCCACACCGGAATTTTGGGAGGCCCTCAGACTAGCCTGCTCCGGCACTGGATTGAGATAAGGTGAGCAATAAATACTAACTTGCGGAGGTGGAAGACGAAAATCACGCTCGATAACATCGATGACACGTTTGTTTGACCAATCCCAGTACGGACGTTCACCGTTACTGATCACTTCCCATGCGACGATGCCAAACGACCAAACATCACTCGCAGTGCTGTATTTTCGATGAGTGATTGCTTCTGGCGCTGTCCAACGAATCGGAATTTTTCCACCCTGAAAATACGACCTTGATTTTAATGGTGTGGAAAAAATTCTGGTACAGGGAAGGTGAAGATAAGCGTCTCTCAGTGGTCGCAACCCTGAAAAAGTACATGGTTATATGAATGTCTCATTGCAAATTTGGCCGATATGACTTTTGGGGCGTAACAGTAGATTAAGCGTATTCCTAAGCCTAAGCCTAAGTAAGCCTGAGCGTTGTAAAAATGTGTCCCTAAGCCTAAGTCTAAACCTCTAAGCCTAAGCAAAAAAAGTAATCTAAAATCCAAACCTACTCTCTTATAGACCAACCAGAAACGTGGACGCCCCTTAAAGTAACATGGGCCGAAAATTTTATTTTTGTTAAAAATTTAAAACTAAACAGTATACAAACCAAACCCGTTACTTTTTACCTTCGTAGTGTAAACTTGTTCAAATGTTCCTTCTGTAACTCGCGATAGTCCAAAATCAGCAATTTTGCAAACAACCGCTGAATCAACTAAGACATTGCGCGCAGCAAGATCCTAAATCACAAACGCAACGTTAAATCATATTCAGCGGGACAGTGTAATCTTAGCATGCATATAAATTGAATAAATGCTTGGAAAGTTGAGACACAGATGTGTCCTTAAACACCAACTTGCTGCCAAATTCATTTCCGACGTCAGTTTCTTTGAATTGGAAACATGATTAGAAATTTCAAATTTCAAAACGTAGCATCATATGATATTCGACAGGACGATTTTGTTATGTTGCTTCAAATATGCAATTTCAAACATATATGATATTTGCAATGGTCCCACACATGATAGTAGCAGACAACTATGATTTTTTCAGTTTGTTATGAGATTTATAAGCAGACAACACGATACCCAATAGTTGAATAAAGACAAAACGTTTCCCAAGTTGCCCCCGGTTACACCATGAACCCCACCAGCTCAGCTTGAACTATAGAAAAATATGCTTACCCGATGAACATAGCCAATATCCGATAGGTATTTCATGCCCAAAGCGATATGTCGTAACATTTGTACCAAATCTGGTGTTTTAAAGTGACCATTGTTGGCCTAAACAAATAATAAATTATATTTTCTCGAATAAATTCACGAATTCAACCAAGAAAAAGATGTAATAACGGTCTCGGTCTAAAAGTGAATTTAATTTGCATTCCAGAAATAGTAGAAAAACTATTGCTTAAATAAGCGCGACTGAAAATGAATTTTTGTACAAACATTAGTCCGTGACCCGGGCCCGTAACCCAGGGGGGTAGGCGAGTCAGCCCCCCCCCCCCGGGAAAATTCTGGCCACCAAAAAAATTTTCAACTTTGCTTATAAGTCATTGAAAACCGTTGTATGCGCCTAATGAAACATATTTAGTCTCGCCTTGCAAGAGCAGGCTAGGGTCGTGCCGTGACCACAAACAATGAATGTTTTGCATATTTTACAAGCTTTTGCATGGTTCTTGACGTATATAAGATAGTTCACGCTTATTTTGGTCGACTAAACATAATGCTATGGATGTACCACATCCGAACCCGATCATCAATGATTGCTTATACATTCAGCACTTAAACTACTACACACAATATAAACAATCACAAACCCTTAAGAAAGCATCAAGCGACCGATTAGGCATATACTCAGTAATAATCATAACAGGCTCAGCTTTTGTCACAACGCCAACCAACTGAATAACATTTGGATGTGAAAATTGACCCATTACAGACGCTTCTGTGAGAAAATTGAGTTTCTCACGGTCCGAAGAACCTGGTTTTAGCGTTTTGATTGCAACCGTACGCTGTTTATCGAGTGTACCACGTCGAGAAGTGTCTGTGCATAGTGTGCCTTTGCAAACTTCACCAAATTCACCTAAATATCAGTGAAAAATAAAGGGTTTAGATACAGTATAGCGTGAATTACTACTATTCGTGAAATAATGTCACATTGAATTTCTGATATTAGGCCATTTGTCGACGGACAACTCGATGCCCGACAACTTGTAACCAAAATTTCATCTACTCGACGATGATTCGTTGTCCATCATTCTGCTTAGGCGTAGACTCTCTGCTTTGATTTAGGCTTAGAATTACACTTAGGATTACGCGTAGATTTAGTCATAGACTTTTGGACACTGTTGGGTGACAAGTTGTCGGGAGCCGACTTATCGTAGATTCGAATTCCTTCCACCGCTTCTGTAGCTAGGCCTAAATTCTCTTAACTTCCAATATGCAACATAAATTAGTTTATGACCGCACCACAGCTTAGAATCCATAAATTATTCACTGTGCGGGTGAATCCATGTGCATTAGTTATATATCACAACAGTCCGACAGGATTCGACTAGTAATTAGTACTGTTGTGTTTTTACCGTTATAACACAAGAAATCCAAATTTTTTTGATAGAATTTTACCCCACCCAGCTGGTTCCATAATGTCCGCCACGCCGCCGACTTTGATCTCGTGTACATGTGAATGCCTATTTTTTGTGATTATTTTTGTTGCTAATCATACTTACCACTGCCAATAATTTCGTCGATGAACACGTGTTTGCGATCTATTTCTGATGCAAATTCTTCAACCGCAACGGACGTAGAATTTTACCCCACCCAGCTGTTTCCATAATGTCCGCCACGCCGCCGACTTTGATCTCGTGTACAAGTGAATGCCTATTTTTTGTGATTTTTTTGTTGCAAATCATACTTACCACTGCCAATAATTTCGTCGATGAACACGTGTTTGCGGTCGATTTCTGATGCAAATTCTTCAACCGCAACGGACGTAGAATTTTACCCCACCCAGCTGTTTCCATAATGTCCGCCACGCCGCCGACTTTGATCTCGTGTACATGTGAATGCCTATTTTTTGTGATTATTTTTGTTGCAAATCATACTTACCACTGCCAATAATTTCGTCGATGAACACGTGTTTGCGGTCGATTTCTGATGCAAATTCTTCAACCGCAACGGACGTAGAATTTTACCCCACCCAGCTGTTTCCATAATGTCCGCCACGCCGCCGACTTTGATCTCGTGTACATGTGAATGCCTATTTTTTGTGATTATTTTTGTTGCAAATCATACTTACCACTGCCAATAATTTCGTCGATGAACACGTGTTTGCGATCGATTTCTGATGCAAATTCTTCAACCGCAACGGACGGATCTTCATAGTTGGACGGATCGACGTATGGTTTGTTGTACGCAGCGATTGACGGCGACGTAACTCCGAGCAGCGGCGACGCAACTGAAATAATGTCAACACAGGCTGGACTGGCACTAAAAATCGACCGTGGCCATTTTGATATATTTTAGCATACCATCGAATAAAAAAAATAATTGCATAGCTAACATTGTTCCGTCCTGTTGAGTGGCCCAAATACCATCCGGGCCATAGGACATTTGCGTGGTAGGCCAGATAGTCAGTCCACCACTGAAAGGCAACTCTAAATGCGATATTATGACGTCGTTCAAATCGTAGATTAAGTGGCTAAACAATTGCCAATTGGCAGACAATCCTCTTTTACCCTGGTCACGTAATATGTGACAAAATGAAAAAGTGCAATGTTATTGGCAGCTGTAAAGACCAAATCAGCAAATTCGAAACACGGATGGTGAAAGTAGATTGCATACCCCCACCAGTCCAGTAAAGCTAAAAATGTTGCAACATTTTATCAATCAGGTGGTAATTTTTGTCGCGGCATGCCATACGGACTAAATTCAAGACGCCCGCGGTTACAACATCAATAATCTGGCTTAGTAGCTTCAGATTAGCCTGATTTTGCTTAATTGCTGAACTTAATGAAAGCCAATGTTAATAAAAAATATAGAATTACTGAGCGCAACCTAAACAAAATCATATACGTATACTTTCGCTCATTACAAAAAACATTATAACCAAGAGTCGATCATGACTCTCTGGCGCAAAATGTACCAGCACGCGTTGCGTTTTCCTCTCACCTCACTACACTTTTGGCGGAGACGTCAATTCGCATACTTAGCCCCGTTTTGTATAAACTAAACACTTTCGTTGCATACAAATAAAATCGGTTCGTGTTCATGGCTACAAAACGTACAGTGATAGTAGTTTTTCAGCAGACGCGAAATTTCTACCCTCCGCCCCCCAAATAAACGGGATTTGGTAGACCAAAAAATGGAACGCGTGTTTTGTACATATTTTCTTACACAGAATGTACACAGTTGCATATTCTTGGAAAATGCATACAAGGCAACAAAAACAAATGTTGCAATAAAATGGTAATTGACCAAACTTAATCAAAGGCGCAGAAGAAGAAAGTAAACACTTCTACCCAAGCTTGGATGTATTTGTAAATATAATCTATTGCATTTGCATGACAGAACGAAACTGCAATTACTTGCACGTCAACTTCCACACTAATTGTGGCACCAAACGATTTATTTTAGTGCGGAGGGCTCGTAGTTTGAGGAAGGCTCTGGCGACTCATCATCCTCATAGCCTAAAAAACTTTTGACCTCGTTCGTAAGTATTGCGCAACCGAGGTCGAAAGCTTTTTGCCCCGATTGTGGTGGGCTACACGCCCGAAGGGCGAAGAACCATTCAGACCCGTGGCCAGCTCACCTTGCTAGGCGGTGGGGGCTAAAAATTTTTCAGGAAGGGCATTCAAGAGTTTTCTACAAGTTACAAGCAAGATTGAAAACTTTCAAGGGGAGGCCCAAAATTTTCCAGTTGGGCTGAGCCCCCCTAGACCCCCATGGCTACGGGCCGTGAACCATTTCGATCTTAACTTGAAATTTACTGTCAGATATCTTGGCAGTTTCCCATGGTCCGTTGTTGTAACATTTTAAATATACGCGTTCGCGTTGCATGCAAGTTCAAAGCAACGTTGAATAAAGCTAAAACACAACAACAACTTACATCGATCATGTGCAATTGAAGAAGTTGTAGTTGAAACAAATGGAGGAGCAACATAACATCCAACAGGAGATAAATTATCTGAACAGATAAAAATGAAGCTAAATGTGTGCAAGCATGCATATTTCGACAACGGTGCATAAAGCACATTCAAAAGCGCGGACAGCGAAGTTCAATTGTTCCGACATTTTGTCAAATGTGAGGCTATCATCAGCTAGTGATGCTTGATCTAGCGTATTTAAGAACCAATGAATGAAAAGGATCGAAATTCGGTACAGTTTCCGATTTGATTTCTACTACTACAAAGCCAACTTGACAAGCTATCGCTCAAGGTTGCGCTATACTTTTGTTGCCGACCGACGCCGTCGTCACCCGTACGGTGCCGCCCGTCACCGTGCGGTATCGTACGCAAATAATCCACGTATGATACCGTGTAGTGTCGGACGGGTGACGGAAAGCGCCGTAAGGGTGACTGACGGAGCCGCACGACAAGTATAGCGAAACACTAAATGGTGATAGGGGCTAAACGCATTTGAGAATATAGGCACTTAACTCAGCAATTCATGAAGAAGTTGCAATATTTGCAACGCAACCGCATTAAAAATATTGTTGACCCTTCAACATAGCGGAAACAATGTTCAAATGGCTAATTAGTTTCAAAAATAGCAAAATTTATATTGTTGTTATATACATTAGATAAATTTGAATTGCTATTTTTTGTCACCAGGGTGCAACCGGAAGTGAAAAATACCGCAGCCGGAGCCAAAGAAAATTCGCCGTAGCCGGATGTAAATCCGAAGAACAGGCGAAATTAGGCAATTTGAAATGCTGTTTAATTTGCTAATTTAGCAAATATCGTTACGGTGTTGTTAAATCTTTTAGTTTGACGCTTATTTTTTTACGAAATCATCACGGCAATTTTTTTCCTAAAAGTTGTACTAAAATGTGAAAACGAAACGTACGAAACAAATTAATTTTGAAAAACTGTGACAAATTTCAACCTTCGCCTGTAGCCTGGTTGTCTTTATTGTTTTTCACTAAGATTTGCTTTGCTAAACAACAAAGTTGACTGGAATGTATATTCAAAATAGTAGCATTTCCGACGCAAAATGCAAATTACAACACAGTTTGCAAAGATTTACCTCTGTGTATAATCGATATGCAGTAATACGCAACCTTTAAGGGCCACATACACGACGCTAAGAAACCACCAAAACATCACAAAAGCTTAAACCATGGACTGTATTTTAATAAAATGACGATCAAACCTATTACCATTCAGTGAAACGTTACCAAGCAAGCCCGGAGGTCTATGGAATGCGAACAATAGTGGTATATATCCCTTCCCGAAATTTGTATACCAAACAATAAACCGGCACTTAACACGATTTAGAATAGTTCCTTAAATTACGGAAGTGCAATAAATTTTCCAGTTCGGTATACTCGCTCGCAAATAAAATTTGGCATGAGTTATGATTTTCCCGAAATAAAGATCTTGGCCACGCCACTGATCAAGCCACTGTTCGTAATTAAGCCATAACAAATAATTTTATTCTTTAAAAAAAGGAAACAGCCTACAGCCACAATAAAATTTTTCAAAAACCTCTGTTAAATTTAGTTTAAAGCCGAATTTTAAAGCATATACAAGCTGGAAATTACACCAGACAATTTAAAAATAAATTTCGAGTAGGCTTTTGAATATACAGCTTGAATTTCTATTGCCTGATTGAGTAGGAATTACTTGTTATGCTTTTTTTAGCCAAATGATTTACTATCGCTTACAGTAATAATTGTTCAAACTGAAACAGTCTCATTTTGTTGAAAACCGTTCCGCTGCAATGAGCCAAAGGTTTAGGTTCAAGCATAGGTAAGCCGGTTGCTAAACCTAGTCTAAGCCTCAGATAAACGTAAAAATGTAGGGTAGTATACAATAGTCAGAATTTCAACTGTACGGTACATTTGCTAAAAACTACCTGCGTTCACTGAATTCTATGTTGCTAACCGTGCATGCAACTTGCAATTCAAACCAAACCAAACTAACCTGATTTGTACGAGTCAAATACGTCTAAATCGGACGATTTTTGTCGATCGCATAACGTTTTCATTCGATAGCACTTTTTACAGGCACATAATACGATTGAACTAAGAAGCACCGTTAATGCCATAAGTGAAACAGCAATAATTACTATTCTTGGCTTCAACAATGATGGACCTGAAAGTATTAACCATTTAGTAGTAGGGATTGTATTCTTTTAAGAGAGATGAGAAAAAAAATGCCTGCATTCAGGTTTTCATATTAACCTATACGTATATTAATTGGTTATTATGAGTCAATCGTCTTGTGTATTGTGTGCCTCCGATGACCCAGGAGGCGGAAATAGTCACGCTTCCTTCCTTGAAGAATTTGCTCGGCGAAAAAAAACTTCGTGAGGAAACAGACTCAAGAACAGTTTATTTGAATCTACGTCGTAATAACTTGATAAAATTGGATACTTATGAAATAGTGGATCGACTTACAGGTTTTAGATATAACCTGCCGGCTGTTACACAAAATTTTTTCCTTTGATACACTGGATATAAAAAATTTAAATGGCGTTATACATCCCACTCATTGGCGTTCGCAAAACGGGAGGGTGTCGTGACCCGGACCATCCCCACGCCCAGAGACATTTGAGTGAAAATGAAACAATTTTTCGTTTAATATTAGTAATCTCAGTTTCAAAATTAAAATAAAATTTGTTCATCGAGACCCGAAACGAAATCCTGGCCATGCAACTGGTGTTTAGTAGTCAAGTCTTTTAACAACTTAGCAGTGCACAAGCAAATAAAACCTGTCTAATAAGCTTCAGTGACTTTATTTAATTTTAACTACGTTTGCGTAGACGAAGAGTTCATCGTATTAAAATTAAAAAGTAAGTCTAAGTCTTTTATTACTAAACTACCAATAGCGGAAGTTCTAAAATTACAAGGAAACTATTTATACTACTGAGAGGATTGTGACAACAATAAAAAGTAAAGTATGGGTTGCGACAGCATTTGAGTAAATATATTCACAAATATCGTGCAAAATGTTGAAAAAAACGTTTCCATCGGTCAAATTATCACCAATGAGCTGGAAACTCAACAAGTACCAAAAAATTACCCAATCAAAATTATACTAACCGCTGACTTCCTTCATATCACACCATACCACATCACTCCATAATGTCCAGCCGGCGTCCTTTATATATGCACGAATCTGAAAACATTTAACAAGTTGAATTGTTCGAATAGCAGCGTCACTGTCATAATTAGCTACCATAAACAACCAGTCGTAGTGGGACTACATTTATTGAGCGAAACTCGAACACACGTAAGCAAAATATGCAAATTAGCCATTAGCTAACTATTCGATAATCGCTTTTAAATGTTTGTAGGCGATTTATCAGATTCCTCGCACCCGAAAACTCATTATTGCTGAAATTAGATTACTTGTAACCCTAATTGTTCGTGAAACATTGTAAAAACGCCTAATTTATGCTTATCAATTATGCTTATATGCAAATTATCTATTAGCTAACTACTCAATTATCGGTTTTGGAGGTTTGTAAACAATTTATTCAGATTTCTCGCACCAAAAACCTTCAGTAAACCGTAAGGATTATTGAAATAATTTAAAAAGTCCTAATTTTGTCTTGTCAATTAAGCTAATACAGGCAAACTGGATATTAGCTAACTGTTCAATTATCGGTTTTGGATGTTTGTAAACAATTTATTCAAATTCCTTGCACCTAAAAACCCTTTACTGCTGAAATAACATTGCTTTTAACCATAATAATTAGTGAAATATTGTAAAAAGTCCAAATTTAGGCTTATAAACTATGCTAATATGCAAATTATCTATTAGCTAGCTGCTGAAGTATCGGTTTTGGAGGTTTGTAAACAGTCTACGCAGATTTCTCGCACCCAAAAACTCTTTAATGCTAAAATTAGATTGCTTCTAACTGTAATAATTAGTGAAATATTGTGGAAAGTCTTAATTTAGGCTTAATTAATTATGCAAATTAGCCTGTAGCTACTAAACGGCTTGCAATTTTAAAACCACAATGCGAGGTTAACACCCCCGGATAATTGGCTTTCAAACAAAAAAAGTTTATTAAAATCGGTTCAGCGGTTCCTGAGATTCTTTTCGGACGGACAGACGGACATCCACCTTTCGACCCCCAAGTACAAAACATAAAACGTTTCGCGAAACTCCGAGCTTCGCTCAATAATCTCTATGCGACAAAAGGATTCAATAAACAAGCCAGCTTGTCGGTTTGCATATAGCTAACCTTGAAGCCATATTCGCTAGAACCTCGCAGACTGTATAGCACCAATCGTTGCTCAGAACTACGAAATTCGGCTACTTTGATAGTTTCACCACTTTCGTTGTCAATATCTTTGGCAAAGTTTGACTTTGGATTTTTGGCAATTTGATAAATGAGGTAGGTAGTGATATCGCGACGAGGAATCACTGATCCCGCTGCATTTTGCGGCAACCTCCACGACAGCGTGATTTGTTGATCCGAGCCAGTAGTTGCGGTTAGACCACGGACAATGTATGGAACTAAAATAAAACAGTCAAAATTACATTTCAGAATTTTAAGGTTAACGAATTGAGCACAAATTTTTTTAATTTGTGTTGTGACCTCGTCGCATTTCTCACATATTTGGCCCGAACACACAAGATGAGTTTCAAATCAAACTAACCTTCAGATTTGGTTTTAAATTTAATTTCAGTATACGGTGTTCGGGACCAATTTCCGCTTGGCGGTGATGAATACTGATTGGCGGAATAGACTCGAAACGTATGTTGAGTATTTGGACTGAGTCCGTACACAATGGCAGCTGATTCGTTGAAATATGTTGAATTTGGACGAATTTTAACTGTGGATGAACAGCCAATGACACATCGAACTGAATATAGCACGGCGGTGTTGTTTGTAGTGGCTAAGTTTGGAGACGACCAACGGAGTTCGACTGATGTTTGATCAAGCGCCGCTATACGAACGTTTTTAGGTAATGGAGGGGGTTCTGAAACGTATAAATTGCGTTAACGCGAGTGAAGCGAGTACAACTAACAAAACATGACATAACAAAAAAACCATCGCCGCAAGAAAGTGGGCTACCGAGTGACAACCTTTACGATCAATCCCCCCAACCAAAAATTTAGAATTTCCGGTTACAAGGCTTCAAAAGGTCAAAAGCGGATCTGTTAAAATTTATCCATTGATGTTGATCCGACAACTAGAAATTCTGGATTCGCTACTGAGTCGCATTTAAACTTGGTTAATCACAAAATTTTTGGTCAAAACTTCAAGCTGAACACGGGTAGATTACGTTTCGCAATTAAGTATTTAATCACATCATGCTTGACAATCAGACGAAATGTCGACAACGGATCGAAGCATCTGTAGTTCATGGCTACGGCTGCGTTCTAAATTCCTTCACTGACAGCAATTAGAGGCGTTTTAGATTAGTGTCATATTTAGCTTTTACTTGCGCTCGTACATTCTGCCCTTGAAAATGTATCGAATAACCCACCTGACTGACACAAAACCAAATGCGTCCCCACGTGGGGGGGCATTTGTGGGCAGTGCGACCCCCACCCCAAATTTGGCTGATGATCCACCAAATAGACTCGGTCTAAAAGTGAACTATATTGAATTGCAATTCAAGGGGCCCTACAAATTTATTCGGCGCCCCCAAATATAATTTTCTGTTGATGCCACGACACAAAAACACTATTTTGTACTAAGGTATTCTGTACAAAGATTGTGATTCGTTTAGGTTCGTTTGCGCTGTCTCTGACTTCAGTGAATCATCACAGAGCCAGTTTAGGTAGCTCTTAAGCGCCGATCTGAAACTTTGGTCTTCTTTGGTCTCAGTTGCATGGATACACTGCAAGATGTTATAATCGCATTCATTATTTACAGGTCACAACAATTCGCTTCAACCACTCAATGAACCTGATTCAGGTAATGCTTGCTCATTCCGCTAAACTACAGGGTTACATCCGGAATGAAATTTAGTCGGAATTGGAATTCAAATTTTTTGTTGGAATCAGAAAAATATATATTGCTCGGATTTCAGTCGGACTCGAAATTCCGTTGGAATCGTGCTATCCAATACGCTGTTGGCGCGCAATAGGCGATCGGCAAATGAAAAGTTAAGGATTAAACCGCTGAATCGGTTCTTAATGGCCATTGATACTGAACCAAAAATATATAATAATAATAATAATAATAATAATAATAATAAAGTCGTTGTTTTAGACATTGTAAAAAAATTGAATTCTCAACTTGCGTTGACAAACGTACCTCTACAGGGCTCGGAGTAATTGCTTGGATTGCCGCGTTTGTAACCAGCGCGACAAATGCACGAAATGCTTGCTGTTTTAGGAGCGAACGAATTCGGTGGACAACGTTCACACAACTGATTACCAACTGTCGGCTTGAAGAGTCCTCGGTCACAACCTGTAACAATTTTAAAACAGTTTTAAAGCAAAAAAATCAAAGTATTTCGATCCTACTGTATGCTTTCTGTCCTACAGTGACGACTAAGCTTAGACTTGGGCCAAGGTTTGCCTATGCCTAAGTTTAGAACCTAAACTTTCGCCTATACCGTAACCTAAAATGTGCGGGAAAGTCTACAAGAGCTTGTTTTTTTGTTTTAGTGAATTATTTTCAAGCAAGGGCAATGCATACCGTGTTATTCTTGCAAAAACATAGAGGCTAACGACAAGGGCAGTGAGAGAGTGATAGTACCATGTGATAGTTTTTTTCCAATCATGTGACTAAAATATATGTTGTTTAGCAATTTTTGATTTGTTAAAAAATTTGATCTATGGCAAATTATAAAATGCGTACACAGCCCTTGTGAACGTATATATCACTCGCAATATATAACCATTAACAGCTTGTGGGCTTTCATCATATTTAAATACCAGTTGGCTTACTGCACTGCACGGCAAAAAATGGTGACGCAAATTGACTCTTTCCGTAATAGGATTTTCCGGACAACACAAAGTGAGTCAAATTCGTCTCCACCAGAGTCAAATTTGACTCACCGAGCGACTCAGTTGGACGAATTTGACTCTGGCGGAGTCGAATTTTGACTCAGTTTGTGTAGTCCGGAAAAGCCTATTTCAGAGAGACTCACTTTGACTCACCATTTTTTTGCAGTCCGTATATACGCAGTTTCCGGTTTGCCCAAATTTTACCAACAGCAATTGGAAACTGCGGTGATTTTTAATTAAAGCAAGAAAAGTTTAGCTCGACTACCGATCGTAACAATTTTCTTAGAGTTGATGAACACATTCGCAATTGATTTACACCCTTCACCAATGTTTGACAAAAAACATCCTGCTGGCGAAAACCCTACCGGTTGTAACTTCAAACGTGGGTACATCATGAGTTGCGGGTAGATGTTTTTAGCGCGGGTATACCCGCTCGTAATAAATTCTTGTTTGCGTTGGTAAAGCACTAGTCAGGTAAAAATACGCACCCACATCCCACTCTGGTTCTATTTCTTACTAATATAGGACTTGCTCAATCTGTACATAGTGTATGTAACATTTGCGCTGACTGATACAACATGGCTGTTTTATTGCAATAAAATATACGTAGTGGATTGTAAGATGGAGTCCGACATGATTTGGAGCATCCCTAAAATGTTAACGGTATCGCGACAATCCGTCGACCGAAAACTCGTTACCCGACAACTTATAATCCGAAATTTCATCGACTCGACAATTCAGATTATGCCTAGATTTATTTATACACTTTAGGATACTGTTAAGGGACAAGTTATCCGGCGATGAACTGTCGGAATTTCAGTATTTAACATCATCATAAACTGAAGAAAGTTAACAATGCAAAGGTTAACAGATACCAATTTAGGCCCATGTATAGAAGAGGGCCGGATCGTTTTACGGATGGACTGTGACCTGACAAATAAGCATTGATATAAACCTTTACTATTACTCATAGCAGGGCCGGAGCAGCCACCCCACATGCTCCCAAAAGAGCCCGAACCCTAACCAGTTGAAACAATACCGCTTAGGTTTTAAAATGCTTATGTCTTCTCGGCTCGCGAGTTTGGGACATCCATCCTGGAATTGGGGGGGAGAGCCACCACCCCAGCCTGCTCCGGCACTGACTGATAGTATTCGCCGGTGATTCGATGAATTATGTGTTAGCTACATAATTGGCTTGTAAAGCAAGCCTTTAGTTATGGTTTTGGTTGCGATAACTATTGCTGTTTAACGTGTCTGTCCCATAATTCAAATCCAAAAACATAAAATAACCAACGATATAACCATTTATTATTCGACTTAATCGAGTTTGAGCTCAAATGTAATATGGTTTATGTTGCTAATTCAGAGCTTAATCGCATTATTTACGTGCAATAAACGTTGTCAAACTGAATATAGTGTTTGGTCAAGATAGCAACAACCAAAGCGTCATCAATGTTTAATTTCTAACGACACATTCGCTTTGAAAAACCTCAGAATCAGGATCTCAGTTCTGGGGCCTACGCGTTGGCAGCATCTCTAAACTTGCCCCCCCCCCCCCCGGATTAAGCAGGAATAATTTCATTCGAATTCTGTTTTGTACCCCTAGAATGCTCCAGGTATTGTCGAACGACTGTCATAGTGCGTAATTCTTGTCTTCTGCAGAAATTTCGGAATGATATACTCAAATATAGGTTCCATTGTATACGCTTTGGGGTCAGGCCGGTAACCAGCTCACCTTGCTCAGAGGGCTAAAAAAATTTTCAAGAGGGGCATACAAGGCTTTTCGATGGCTTACAAGCACGGCTGAACACCTTCTAGAGAAAGCCAAAATACTTCCATGGGGAGCTGAGCCACGTGGCCCCCCTATGGCTACGGGCCCGTTTGAGGTCTTAGCATTTGACTCAAAACAATTATTGACACAGTCCCAATTTGACGCCCGTATACATTGCGGTATTTTTTCAAAACCAACAAACCATAATGCAATGCTGTTGCTATTTGTAATTTTGTGTCGAACGGAACGATTAAAATCCATTAACTGTGCAAATAAGCTGGGGCATAAATGCCAGCGATTTTCAACTGGTGAAATGCAACAAAAATAACATCCGGGTCTCCGTCACAAACGGGTTAAAGTTAGAAATATTACGAAACCAATCAAACAGGTCAGTCTTTGAGTTGACACCAAATTGAACCGTAAAATGGCTTTGCAACGCAGCGCACATTTTGGGCTTACGAGGTGTGACAACCTGGGTTTTTGTTCCCTGTCCCCACCAGGCTTAGACTTAGGTTGTTTAGGAAATCTCTTCCGCCTAAATCTATGCCTAAACTTTTGCCCAAACAATTTTCTAAGCCTAGCACTGAGCCTAAGCCGTTTGACTTTATATCTGGCCAAAGTAAGTAGAAGAGTTTTACCATCACTATGTATCAGACATAAAATATCTCCAGACTCGTAGTTAGATGAGACCCTGATGGTCTAAATCCGAATGTATGAACCCAGAACGCTCTGCGATGATAATCATTCATTTCCAGCGTACAATGTGCTTTCTAGCTAAATAGTTAAAAAATAGGTCATTCCCGTCTACCTGAATCAACTTACCTACACACTGTGCTCCGGTGACCGTATAGCCAGCTGCGCACTCACACGGATAACTCAAATGATCCCAGTGTCCGTTTGATTTGCATAAATATTCCGGGATCGATCGCTGTTGTGCAATTGTTTGCGACCCTGTGCGCGTTGCACTTGACACATTTGACACAGAATTGCTAGCAATTGCATGCAAAATGCATCTACCGTGCACTTTGACAATTGAAAATTGTTCAGCGCTTGTATGCGTTTGTGGAAAATGCGCCAGACCGATTGTTGTTGCTTCGCATACTTTGTAGTAAACCTACAAAATCAATGTGACCACATATTAGCCGGTGTTTGTTGAAACCTTACTTAAGCATTCACTTAAGTTATATTTAACTAATTACTTAAGTCGCCGACCGCGTACTTAAGCAGTAGTTACTTAAGTTATATTTAACTAATTACTTAAGTCGCCGAGCGCGTACTTAAGTAGTAGTTAAGTAGAGTTTCAGAATCCCAAGCAATATTGTATATAATTCATAAATTGAAAGCTCCTACTGTAGTGACCCGAATAAGTGGGTGTGGGGCAATAAGAGGGGGGAGTTTCCGTTTTGAGTCCCAATCAATAGGAGTCCGTATTCCTAATAAAAGTCGGTAAGCGGATCGAGTCCCTAAACCCTAATTCGAGTCCATGAAGGTCAGTTATTCCTAATTGTAGTGCATAAATGACTCCAAGACCAAATAATTTGAGTGCGAAACTTTAAAGTGAATTCAAATTTTGGCAAGACATTCCTAAGTATAACCTTGTCACAAGACAAATAAACGTTTAATTTAACCGATAATTGCAGTACCGGATATATATCAGTAACGAAGGGCGGCTGAGCGTGGATTAAAAATAAATAACAGTCCGTAACCGAATAACAAGGGTGGTACCCTCTGGAGAGGCCAAATAAATATCAATCACCTCCTCTTATTCGGGTCAATACAGTATATTATTGGTCTCAAGCCAATAGCCAACTCACCTTGCTATTTGTGAGAAAATGTTCAGGACGGCATACAAGGGTTTTCGTTGACATAAATAGTGCAAGAAAGGTTGAAAATTTTCTAGGAGTTGCCAATGCGTGTCTGTCCCTCTTAGATAAGGGCACAAATGGGTTGCAAAATAAGTTACGCTAGAACAAAACCATGAACAAATTTAAATTATACGGCATTGTTTCCGCTAATAGTCTTGAAATGAAAATTCATCAACATTGAACGAAAAAGTGTGAGCTAACCTTAACTGATAACAACGAAGTACACGAGCCTTCATCCAAAAACGCAAAATAAACACCATTTTTCGATACGGCAACACTTCTAATCTCAGTGTTCGTGTCTCGGTCACTTTGTAACGATTGTGCTTTTGAAAAACGACCTGAAAAAATGCATTTAACTTTTTCAATCATAGAGCATACTTTGAGCAACTAAATAAAAATTATACGAGCAATACAGACACAGTGAGCAGTGTTTAACAATTACGAATATATATGCTCGATGTAAAACCTCCACAAGACGTGAAAGCCCTTCGCGATGGAGCGTCAAGCTCATATAGCTCAGTAGTCATCGTAAACTTCTCCCGCCCGTGAGAGTGGGATTCAAATCCTACCTTAACTTCTTAGACAAATAGAAAGTATGTACATCAGTGTCAGAAATGGTTAATGCAATTGTTTAATGAAAGCAATGTGTGTTCTTTAGATTTAAGTTGAGAAGTGTAAAAATGTTGCTTTTGCCCCCCCAATCTTCCTTCACCTCCTCCGCTTTAGCGAGAAGGTTGAGGAGGAGGGGTGGAGCATTGGAGAATGAAGGATTTGGGGGCAGGGGAAGATATGGCGGAAAAGGTTTCAGAATGCTTGCAAGGGTCAACGAGTTGCAACTTATATAGGTTTTATCGTGTGATCACGCGAAGTGTGATCACGCGAACAAGTTTTCTACTTCATAATGGCGCATACAAGAGGCGGATAGGGGGGATATATCGCCGGCCTAAACTTCTTGAGAGAAACAAGAAAAACAATTTTAACAGTAATTAGAATATTTCGCGATACTAGAAGTCAACAATTTTTCTGAGATTATTTCGTGCCGAACTGACATCCTAACTACGCACTTGATAGATCAGTGTGTAATACTTGTTACACGAAGTAAGAAATATTATCAGGGCCGCAGCAGCCACCCGCCCCTATCCCCCAGTTGGGGGTCACATACCTAACGGGGTCGAAGTTTTAAAATGCGTCTGGTTTCTCGCTCGCTTCGCTCGTGAGTTTATGGGACCCCACCCTGAAGCTTCGGGGGAGCCCTTACCCGTGTCAGCTCCAGCACTCCCAGACATAACCTGTAAGGTGTTATTTTGAAATGACAGTGCGATATCAAGTTAAGTAGTTTGTTCCCTGATTTACTGGTTTACGCGAGTCGAAAATTTGGTACCAGACAATATGTAACACTCAACGGTGTCACACAACGTTAAATAGACTTTATCATGATGAGAATACTGCTGAGCTGACTGTAGAACGTAGCTGAGTTTGTGGGCTTTCTATATGTTCTTGTCACTTGTACCGCTCTTCCTATCAATTTACTGTCCTTCATTGATGTCTCATGTAGGAGTGTGGTGGAGGTAGTGGTGAATTTAGAAATTTTTGATAGGAAAGACGCGTGATATAATAGTGAAATAATCTCGTGAACGAAGTGAACGCGAAGCCAACTGCAATTTTAGTATAAGGTCGTAATGAAAATTTTAAGTTTCTATCTTTGTTGGGGTCTACACCTTGCTGGGTTTCCCTCTTGGATCCTTCAGTGGCATCACTCGTGTATGATGTTGAGCCTCAAACACAAGCGAGGTAGAAAATACTGTTGGTGGTTTTGTACATGCAAAACGCTAATGTCAATAACTATTTTTCTGAATGAGAATTAGCTGATCCGTTATGTATTTTATAGTGAAAAGCGGCGAAAAATTAAAAACTACGTACTATGTAGTTATTTTCTTTTGTATTTTTTGAGCTTCCTAAGAGCCGTGCAGGCCTGGTAACTTCGCCACACACAGACATCCTCTGGTGGTGTATGAGATGATCGACTTCATCAGTTACCAAGGTCAAGCACCAGATTTCAATGCGATAGGACGTTTGCGATAGGCTCAAAGACCAGGTCAACTGTGAGGTAGTTTACTTGTTAACCAAACCGCTTATATTTTACAACCTACCGTGCCGTGCCGTGTTAGGGTCGACACGTCGATCCACGTAACCCACGGTTAAGATAGTTGATGTGCGTGACACCCAGACAAGCAACTGTAGGAATTGCTTAATTTTTCAATATATAAAATTTAAATATGCATACAACCTGCGAAAACATGTATCTGTTAATTATTTTTACCATGTTTAACTTACCCCTTTGATATAAAGCAATTTTTAGGTAAATTTAATTTCGTTATCGACAAATTTCAGCTGGGTCTATACGACTCCAAATAAGACGTTATTTATGAAGTTAAAACATATACATAGCTAGTTTTCTTTAGCAAAATTTTAATGTTGTAAGTTCGAACGTCGGTACTGTGATACGGAGGGTGATTGTGTCAGCTCCCAGATATCGTAGATTACAAATTTTTGTTGAGTGTTTTCCGTATAAAGTCCAGTAGTGCAAGAGCTATCAAGTTAGTGCCCAAGCGGTGCAGTTTTACGCTTTCCCGCAAAAGGTATCTCACTTTTGGCGGCACATGGACCCACTGGACCTTCATAGAGGTATGCATGTGTATTTGCTAGAATTTATATTATGGGGTTTTTGCAGGTTTTATATAAAAGGTAAAATTCATGAACCTAAGTCATGAAGCAGAAGCTACATTACCAGACGGTGTATCTGATATGGAGTCCGATTCCGCCAGTGATGACGGATTGTACGGGCTTGAAGCGGAAAAATGTACGGAAGATGAGGATTCGGACTTCGGTGCATTTTTTGTACATCTGACTATATATCCAGAAACTAGTTCCACTCGTGGAAACGGTTTTTACACTTCAACAATAACAGTAATTTGCCACAACCTAATGACCCCAACGGGATCGCCTTTTCAAACTCCGACCTATTCTGGCAACGTTTCAAGATAACAGCCGCAAAATATCGCCGGAAGACAAACATTCTATTGATGCTACAATTGATTCCGTTTAAAGAAAGAAGCGTGCGAAAGCAATATTTTTCTAAAATACCGAAGAAGTAGATTTACATGTATTTGTTCATTGTGGTGTTTCCGGTAATTTGTACGACTTCTACACTTATGGCGGGTCTTTACCTAAGGCTTCCTGCCCCGCCGGTAAAATGCCAAGTGAATAGGTTATGTTGCCGCGTGAAAGTCTGTCTGATCGTTTCATTTTCAAAGTTTATTATGATAGTGATTTTAACTGGCCCATCGTTGGGATTAAACGAAAACAACGGGATTTTTACAGCATTGGAACAATGCAACAGGGTCGTGTGCGTGGCTTCAAGTTGAAGGAAGAAAATGTGTTGAGAGTGGAGCGAACAAAGTTATGATGTCAACGTGGATATTACCACAGAAACGAGTGTCCTACGATAGTTTGATAACCGTGCAGTAACACTGTGGTCAACTTATATTGCATTGGAGCCAGAGGATAATGTACGACGCTACGATCGAAGATTACGACAGTATGTGTTGCGTTCCGCGTTCTGCTATTGTGCGTGAATATTATAAGCATATGGATGGTGTGGATCTTGTGCATATGTTGTCAAGCGGCGACCCTTCCTTGGTTCAAGAAACAAACCTTTATCTCCAGCAATTCGATCAATTAATTTGAAATCAGCAACATTCCACTGTGTTGACGCATTGTTTCGTTTAGTTATAGCACCTGACTCCACATACTGATAGTCGGTTTCGGCAACATATAACGAAAATGTTTCTTTACACGTTTTCGCAGATCCTTCAAAGTGTTGACAGTCGCGCATGGTGAATTTTGATTCGATATACAGCCGTCGGGCGCCGTTACGTCTAATATACGGCGTTCTCAGCCAATTACGAACGTCCCCGATCATGACGTCACACGTGACGTATGTGCGCCAGTTGATGCGGAGTTGATCGCGAACGTATGATTCTTCTTGCCACTTAAAAATAAAATAATGTTGTTGATGTTTTGATAGCTTAAATAAATTTTAATTTTGTTTTAAAGGGTGACTCGTTTCAAGAGGTGAAACGTTTTTTCGGCCGTAGCGAAACTTGCGTGAGATTATATCTTGCCGAAATAAGCTCTTCGCTACACGCCTGTTTGTTTCCTCTAAAATTTCTTACTGTAGTGACCCGAATATGATTCGGTAAGAGTTCGGGATTGACTTTGAATATCAATCAGTATCGAATCTGCTCATCAATGTTGTGGTAACTACCGCCGTATAGGACCCATACTTAGCTGAAACAAACTTGTTTCTCCTGCCATTTTCAAACGGACTTCCCAAGAAAATCTGGGGGCACAGAATAATTTTAGGGGCTCCTACAATTGCAATTCAAGCTTGTTTACTTTCCGACCGAGTCTATTTTGGGGGATCAGCCTGGGAACGCGCTTGTATTTTCAACATGCAAACGTGCGAATCGTGTAAAACTTTCGAGCTTCGAGCAAAAATGATTTTTATTTTATTTGGTTCTTGGCAGTAATCTAAGGTGTTCGAATAGCAGCATAGCAAAATGCAGAAATGTTTCTGATTGTATCTGCGCTTCAGCAAATATTCATTTGAAAACAATTTGATTACTTTTAGTTACTAAATTCTTTTGGCGATTTTCAATTTAAGTTTCATTAATACAGTTTCGACAAATATGTCATGTTGGACTAAAATTTATGTAAATATAAATTCCGAAACGTCTCACCAATTTCGCAGCACATTAGGTGCAAGCTAACTTAGCTATTGTTTATTTTCAAACAACGTCGTACATCATCAATTCAACCGATAAACAGTATCGTCCAACTCGCTGTTAAGAATGCAGGATTATGAAACCTTATTCCTAGGTACAAGTGACTACAACGAGAAATTGCAGCTGCAACTTGCAGATACTAAATTTGTTCGAACAACTGTATGTTCTTACTGTAAAGTTTATTTCAACACTTCAGACGGCCGTTATCATAGATTTTATTTTGTGATTAAAATGGGTTTTTAGACGGATTTCATTGGAAACCCGATCACCTGACTAAATTACTAAAATATTCGGTTAAGTACATTTTAAATGTGTATGATTTTGTACCAAAAATTATGCAAACGTATATTTTCACAAGTAGCGCGAAAATGCTAAAATTTAAAACTTTGTGAGGGGCCTAGAAGTACCTGAGCACGGCCCTGGAGACCCTTAACGAATGGATCCCACAGGTTTTGACGAGAGTTTATAACTGTCAATTTTTTTAATTATAGTAAAACTTTTAAGAACCAAACGTAGTTCAATAAAAAATTCGATTATTCAAAGTAATTTATTTATCATAGAGAATGACACAGCCCCACTCTAAGAATGCTTACTAGCGGTCCCATAAGGTTTCCACAGGGGTCAGGGAAACTTCAGTTATTTGACATAACTCGTTAACCAATCGTCTGAATGCAAAAAAATTGACACCATTGGACGCAACTCTGCACGTTTTGTTAAATGGTATATAACTTGTCAAAATTTTTGACAAAAATTTTTTTCAGGTCTCAAGGTTGAAGACCTTGGGACCTTAAAAATCTAATTTTTCAAAAATTCAAATTTAGGCGTGAAATGATCAGGGGAGGACATGAGAAGCTGAAATATGCAAAAAATTATAAACCCGACGATTTCTAGACAAACGCGGACTGGAGGGTATAACCGAAAAAATCCGAAAAAACTTCCAGCCAGGGAAGGGCCAAGCTGTTGGCAGCGGCGCGCCACATCTCTACAGTAGCTGCGTTTCTAAAATGGCATATAAGAGAGGTGAGGTGTCCACATTGCATGGGTTAGATTGATTGAGTACCCATGGTTGGAGGCAAAATAAATATCGATTCCCTCTGATATTTCGGTCTGTACAAAACTTTAGCTCAAAAGTCGGTTCTTTGAGGCGATCAACTGTAAACTTTACAAGAAACATTAAATAAATTCTTTTAGTAAATCGCTACAATATCGTAGCTATTTAGACAAAAATTTTAATTTAGCCTCAGATACCAAGTAGTTTGATCAATGTAAAACATAACAATTACTGTAGTGACCCGAATAAGAGGGGGTAATAAGAGGGGGATCCCTATTTTGAGTCCCAATCAATAGGAGTCCGTATCCCAAATAGAGTCCGTAAGCGGATAGAGTCCCTAAACCCTAATTAGAGTCCATAAATGTCAATTATCGCTAATTTTAGTGCATGAATAACTCCAGGAGCAAATAATTTGAGCTCGAAACTTTAAAACGTACTTAAAGTTTCAAAGCACATTCCTAAGTATAACCTTACATTATCGCTCAAGGTGACACAAGACAAACAAACGTTTAATCCAACGGATATTTGCAATACCGGAGATATATATTAGTAGCGACGGGTGACGGAGCGTGGATTTAAAATAGTCTGTAACCGAATAACAGGGAGATGCGCTCTGGAGAGGCCAAATAAATATCAGTCCCTCCCTGTTAATCGGGTCACTACAGTAGCAACGCTAATACTTTTAATATTCTCTTGCTAATTAGAAATAGTTTTTCTGTATTTTAAAAACAATTTAGTATGAAATAAGCTGCACTTACCCCGTCACCAACTTGTTGAGATGAAGAATATGTTGCCCATGAAAGTGTTTTCTGTCGTGATGACGTGGTGTCGAGCAAGATCACTGAAATAGAAAATATTAAACATTGTTGCATTAGTAATACATATCTTTATTTTGGATTTGAAGATAATTAGTTTTTACTTATGTAGAATACAGCGGATTTGCCTCGATTAGTGAGGTTTTAACCTCATGCTTCACAATATGGGACCATGTAGTTTTAAAAGCCGTCCCAGTTCCGGTGAGTGCAGAAGAGTTAGCTTAGATGCAAGACAACATTTTTTGCTTAGGTTTAGGCTTAGGCTTAGGCTTAGGTTTAGAAATACTTTTTCAATGCTTAATCTTAGGGTTAGAGATATGCTTAATCTACTGTTACGGCCTTAAAAGTAATATTGGCCAAAAAGTATGTAGTTTATGTCGACGCACAGTTTACGTGGCTAATGTGTGTTAATTTGGACCATGCCAAGTTTGCCCCGCCTAAGGAATGAAGTAAAGCACTCCCTGACGAAAAGGGGCCCTTTAAGTGATCCGCGAGAGTTGCACTAACCTCGTCGCAAGACCCCGTACACCACCGTGCGGCGCCGTGCGCCACGTCTAAAAATCATTCTTAAGAAACGTACGGCGTCGAGCGGAAGCGTCCGGCGAGGGGCGGTACAGAAAGGTATAGCGCAATTCATCCTAGGCTTACCTAAATCTGGCTTAGGATAAGCTTAAGTGTTAGCAGAACTGTAGTTTAGAACGTAAGCCTACTATATTGCTTGCGATCCCTCCAGCGGGAAAGCGGGACGGCCCTAAATGTAAGACAGGACGGTTATGTAACAAAACTTCCGAGTGTCAAAAGCTATAACGCCTTTAATGCTATATATACGTGGATGCCATAAAATACACATGCGTTCCTCACAATTACCATTTTCCATTTTATACACAGGTGTTTTCAGAGACGTAAGTGTGTAAGAAATTTTTTGTATGTCCGCGCTTTCGAAAATTTCAATTATTTTTACGCAACTGTGGCCGCGTTAGCCAGGCCGGCTTCAGTTGGTCCGCGAAACCGCTAAACCGGATAGTGGAAAGTGCCTGATTTCATTACGAAAACCGGAATTGCGGTTCCACTCCCTGTACAAGCTGCGGGCTATTTTCGCAAAAATAACTAGCAACTACCCTCATCAGTTTAGCACATTCCTTGTTCCTTCAGCATTTGTCTTTGTATCATTTTAAATTATCTGCCCCGGAAGCGAATATATCTAATATTTGTTGTCAATTCAATTTACACAAGGATAATTTCTCAATATAAAATTTGATTATTGGAATCATAATTTCTATTTATTCAATTGTAGGCTCGCATTTGAATAACCGCATGATGTGGTCAAGTATATATATTCATTCGTTTTGGCTGTCTTAGACAAATTTAAAATTGAAACGCCAATTGAAAATTTGTAAATAAAACATTCTTAAATTTGAAATATTGGATCAGTTGCGAAATGATGCTGTTGATTCAAATTTGGTAAACAACTTGAAATGGCCTGGAAAGCCAAACCATGCAATTAACCAGGTTAGACTCAACTTTCAAGGTGCCCGCCGATTCAAGAGATGGTAAAAATTTTAACTGATCAATAATAATACGTAACACTTAATATAGAACTGCTATCTTGTAGCTTGTATATTTCTGTGTGCACTTCAAATGTATTATAGCCCTCCTAGAAAGTCTTTAGCACACCCCTAGAGAATTTTTAACCTTGCTTGTAACTCATTGCAAACCCTTGGATGCCCTTCCTGAAAAATTTTTAACCAACCCCTAGCAAGGTAAGATGGCTACGGGTCTGATTTCGCCACTGGAGCATCGATGTTTTTGCGTTTTATTGTATATAATGGGGTGACATCGCCCCTCGACCCCTTCCAATTTTTTAAAATCTGGGACCGTATTCTCAAATGTGTGCAGCACCTATCACCAGTTGGTGATATATTCTGTAACTTTGAAATCAGCGCATCGTTCACTACAATGTTCGCGTTTGATTTGCCCTGCTTTTCTTCCAATTTTGAGACCTGCAATTTTCTGATGTTCGTCAGTTTGAATACCTATCGCTAACTGATGATAGGTTCTATACGCGTTTGAGAATATGGGCCCAGAAATAAGAATTTGTCCGCATTCAAAAATCGACTAATTACTACCGTTTCTATTAAAAATATGTCTAAAATTGATAGTGGCACAGTTCTGAGTCTTTTTGAAAATGGACTTGTGGCAGTTTTCTTTAATCAGTTTCCGTCTGTCAGTTTGCGTTTTTCAATAACGTAAAAGTGTGAAATTTCAAATTTTTTCCACTCGAGATTTCTACCAGTATGTGCCGGTCAAATACTCCTTTGAACAGAATTTGGCTATTTATCTACTTGTAATTCGTAATCCGTAGAAAAAATTCGGCATCAAGAAAAAAATCACCCTTACTTGTAAGTCTCTTGAACTCAATAGACACCACTCTGAAATTAGTATCCCCTCAAGCATGTTGATCTGGCTGCGGGCCTAAAATAACACTGAGTACCGCTTTGTGTACTTCATCGCTTTTACTCTATTTAGTAATATATCAATCGCAATTAAGTGGTTAAAAACGAAAATTTTAACGGAAATTTCTGCTGACAGCATGGCTACACACTTTTGGATCTATAATTGTCCAAATTTAAAATCTCAAATTAAAATACTTAGCTACATTAATTTATTCTCTTGCTGACAAATGGACAGTATTTTGGCAATATGTAGACCATAAATTGCCAATGGACCTGTTCAATTCATGTCAATAGAATGAATTGAAATATATATTGTCATTGTATTGAAAAAATAACACGTATTTGCAGTTACGCAAAATGTTTACAACCTTAACCCTGCGTGATTGTTGAAATCTAATCTCGATTAATTAGTAACATTGCGACCCTGGATTTCGGCCAGCCCTTCTAATTCAGTAATAACAGTATTGTTTTAGGTATATTGTTGCAATACAATTGCAGTACGAAAGGTACTTTGGACCTTGCACACTTTCCACCCAAATTCACGCTTAGGCTTAAGCTTAGAAGCAGGCTTATGCATAAGCCAAAGCCGAACGCCAAAGCCTAACTTTTTGCTTAAATGTGCTTAAGCTTTAGCCTAAACCGTAACCTACAATATTTGCAAGAGCAGATCATAATGGAGACCCGTGACGCCGCAACCGCTCGGATCACACGTTTAGGCGTCCAAGGAAAAGTGTGTCAAAATCCAACAATTTTGAATGAAGAAATATATTTTTGGCACATGGTTTTTCAACAAAAACCTGACAAAGGCCCACAAATCGACCTTAAGGATCGGCTGGATCATGATCCGTCCTTGAAGGTGAGGCAAAGCGTACAAAAACCAATAATTCTCATAAAGATTTCAATATACATATATTGGTATTTGGACCAAGGAAGTTACAACGTCCATTCAGTTTATAATTCTACTTCAATTTCAAGCCGTTCAATTGAATATATATACATTGCGCACTCAAGTACCCTATGATACAATCCCAGCTTAGATCAGAATTCCATTAGCTAAAGTGCAAACACTCAAAATGTTAGACGGAAACCATAGAAATCACGAGAACCTCGTGTGCTTTACTAAGCAGATTATACACTAAATATACGCCAGTATGCGTGGAATCAATTTACCATTTTATGAGTTCAGAAGCAATTGGTTTAAACGCGTAACGTTACGAGTAAAAGTAAAATATTTAAATTTTACATACGCAAAATACCTTTTTGCTATGGCCTTATCGGTCTTAATGAATTGGCTGAGAACTTCAAATTTTTGTTTTCAAATGGGCGAAATTCAGTTCCTCAAGCGGACGCTTCACCACTCCGCCACACAGTCCGCCTGTCAAGCTGGTTTCATGGTTCACTATATGGCTGCACGAATGCACGCGACAAGCATACATTACAGTACAACGAACAAGCACATTACCAACAGCCGTAAGGACTCGACTTTTCACCAAATTGGAACGAAATCTTATTCACCAAAAATGCGAAAAGCAATACCTTCAGCTTCCCTCTCAAATTCTTCTCTTCTAAACTTTTACTGCACAGAAATCACATTTCATTGCTCATAGAAAATGAAAAGCGTTAAAAATTATGATTTGAACAAAATACCCAGTTCGGTAAAAATTTCATTTTATACCAACTGCAAAAGGATCGAAAGTTAACTTATTCCAAATTACCGCTCTCAACAACTGTCCGTTATCATTTGTTGATTAGTTACCGTACCCTATATCAATTTACCATTCTCGAAATTAACCTCAAATGGTAACCTCAGCCCCTACATGCATATTTCAACCAACTCTTGTCATTTAAATCAGCCTGCCTAGTAGTTTGGCTTTGACCACCTGTTCAACGTTAAACGTTCCATCAAATCGGAAACGTCCCATCACCCACCATACAGCTTCCTCATTCAATCTGTGAGTACTTCCTGCTTTTGCATACGCTATTCATTCATGCTTAAAGGAAATTGTCTACACACATTGACTACATACATATACATATGTAAAATAGAACAATGACTCTTGTGTCTGCTGACCTGCTCCTACAAGGTTCATTCATGAGCTCAAATCGTTGGCGGATCCAGAAATTTCTGAATGGAAGGGGCGAAATATCATAGTAGAACAAAGCTCGCGAGCGAATGCGAGAGACAAGTTAAACACTACTAAACCTTAATACAATGTTTTGATTTATAACCTCTGTTGATTGGGTATTGCCGTGGTGCGTCCCCATGAATCCACCAGTAACTCAAATTGTCATCTAAATATTGAGTATATACGATTGTAATAGTAGCTAGCGATGGGTATAACAGACGAGTAATTGAACCTAAAAGAATGAATTGTTGAATCTCAGTTGAAAAACTAGCAGTATTTTTACCTAATTAATACTGACGCTAGAGAGATTTCAAAAATTTGAAAATTATCGCCAATTTTGTTTAAGCATCACAATTTTTTAAACCAATCACAATCATGATTACTAAAAACTATTTCGATTCGAATTTTATACATTTTGACTGCACTAAATGTTTCTAACTTTGACTCGATGTTGGAGCTAAGATGGATTTTGCAAAAATATGTCAAGGATTTAACCTTTTGAAACAATTAAATTCATTGTTTGAAATACAGACTAGCATTACTTGAAGAAAATATATACCTAACATACGTACATTACAATTAACCGAGTTCTACTGTTTCGCGCAAACATCGCAATTACACATTTCCGCCGCAAACCTAATCCTGTGTCTAAGCCTCATCTTAAGCCTAAACTATGCCCCAATTGGAAAAATTCGCAAACTTAAGAAAAGTATATATACAAGTGTCTACATAACGTTTATCACGCATCCCTTCTTGTTTAGCAAACACACGGTTTGGCCCCTAAAATTCAACGAGCTATCGCATACAACTGGACCAGTTTACCCCGTGAACACCACCAGCTTCTTCTGGTCAACACAACCACGACCTTCATTTCCCAACGGAATAATTAAGTAATGATTTTGACATCAGTCACGACCAAGAGCCAGGGAAAAGTGTTGCCAAATGAAAACTTTGGAAAAATTGCATATTTATAGGGTTGTTGCGGTCATGCACAGATACAAGGCCGGAGCAGCCGACCCCCCATACCCCCTATTTGGTGGAGGGCCAGCTCTGAAGGGGCCCTTACCCTAACCGGTTGAAACAAAAAATGCTTAAGTTTTAAAATGCGTCTGGTTTCTCGTTCGCTTCGCTCGCGAGTTCGGAGGCCTCCACCCTGGAATCTGGGTGGAGCTCCCATACCTGCCTGCTCCGGCACTGCACAGATGAGATGTTTTTAAAGTTAAAAATTGCTACAGATATAATGAGCGTAGCCAGCAATTTCAAAGCTTTTGGGTAGGGCTATTCGAAGAGAGTTTCTTGTGTTCAAACAGAAAAAGTATCCGAAAATATAATATGTACCATCATCCCAAACGGGGTGGTTTGGTTTCCGGAACTGCATTTCTTACGCCCTTGGCCGATATACATGCAGAAATAAGCACGATTATAGCTAGAATTTTACTATAGTGATCACATGGATTGCGACAATTTTTTGTACTGCACAACTCAGAAGACAGAAAGCTATTCTAAGGCCTGATGACTTTTTCTGGTGTCACTAGGAATATCAAGGATTGATACAATATTGCCTACAGGAAAAGGCATATAAGTGTTTGAATGATAGCTAGAACGGTATGTTGTTCAATGAAAGTAACATGGTTTTTATTGGCAAGAAAGACATTAAGCAGGGATGCATGAAAATACGATATTATTTCAACGACCCATATTACATTTAGGGCCGTCACGGTTTCTGGTGGGTCTGCAAAAGCGTAGGCTTATATTCTAGACTGCATTTTTTTGCTTAGGCTTAGGCTTAAGCTTAGGAACACATCTTTGCAACGCTTAGGTTTAGGCTTAAGCTTAAGCTTAGGCTCAGTCTTAAACTTAGAAATACGCTTAATCTACTGTTACGGCGCTAAAAGTAACATTGTCCATTTCAACTGTACCCGCATTTCTTAATGCAAAGTACAATTTAGGATGGCGTCTTTGATTTAACTTTAGCGTGGGCGCGGCCACTCCAATGAGTTGTAGTCTACAAGCAGGGTTCAGCCAAAAAGTGTTAAACAAGTTGCTTCAACTACAGTTTTCCTATTCTTCTTAATATAACCAGATGCAGCTGAACTACCTTGCTCATTACCGCCAACGGTGGGTTGTCCATACAATTACGTCGATTCAGTACACCGGTCCGTGCTGTTTCGCCAAAAGTTCATTATTTCTTATCGTTTGAAACCCTCGAATAGCGAAATTTCTCGCTCATTACACGTTCCCCCCACTAATTGCCGTTGAGTAAACGTATTAGTTTCATCCAGTATAAATAACCATACAATTGTCCAGAGTGGCGTCTACGTAAACACAAATTTGCGAATTTGACACAATTTCACAATTAGGTCCAAAACCGGACTGGTTAAGTCGCAACTACATGGGGGGAGAGCGAAACGGCGCTGCCCCCCTGTAGTCAGTTTCGCTGCTGCCAATGACAGAAACGTTCACTTGATAGCATAACCCAAACCTATGCTTTAGTCAAAGTCTTAATCTTAAAAGCGGGGGATGTGTACAAGAACCTAAATATATATTCCCCCCGTTACTAACAATTTATCTTTTCCGACCCTACTGGCAATTTTTCGGGCTGAAGCCAGCGACCGGTGCACCGGCTGTCGCCTCGAGCCGTTTTATTTCGAGAAATTTGACACCTCTTCAGTTGGCTGGCCAAAATTTCCGTCAAACTTTTACAGACGGTGTTCTACTTTACAGTAAATGCGAACTGTTTAAATGACGAGAACGTATTTATAATGGATCATAAATTTTCGACCGGCGAATCTTTGCGACCGTGTATAACAAAAGCGAAGTTGCGTAAATATAAATAGATTAATGGAACCAAAACTTTACTAATTACGAATACAGTGACAGGCGCCAGGGGTGGGGGCAAAGCGTTCAATAGACAATCTTCAAACCCTCTAACGCCAGTTTTAATCCCGCTGAACAGTTAATGAAACCAACCGCATGCTCGTGTTCTACCTTTCGCTCAGGTTACGAGGTCTATAGTTTCATCCGGCAGGTATATAAGCGCTTATAATTTGTGTTTTCTCAAGCTAATCTTGAATCATTTACCATTTTGCAGCATACACCATTTGCAGTTTATAACAAACTTGTTGAGTCCACAGAATTACCGCGGCATAAACTTTTTTCTTCCGAGTTTTACTTGCCAAATACACACATTTATCCGTTTAAATTCTTGTATATTCCTCTTGCTCTCTGAAGCTTTCACGGGTGAGGTGTGTTTATGAGAGCCATATCTTTACACTTGCAAACTACTGTGCTGTTGTCGGGTATACAACCGTGTCGGTCAGCTGCATTCTGGCGAGACAATTAATGCCGACCGGGGGTCTTAACGGGAGACTCTGACTCGCTAATTACAAAGTTTCAAAGACAGAACAAACAAAGAATAATCGCTACGACCAAGGGCAGCGGGCCCGTAGCCAAGGGGGGAAGCAAAGTGGCTTAGCCCGCCTGGAAAAATTTTGGCCGCCCTAGAAATTTTCAACCATGCTTGTAAGTCATTGAAAACCCTTGTACGCGTCTCCTGAAACATTATTTAGCCATCCTCGAGCAAGGTGAGCTGGCTAGAGGCCTGAGGGGCAGTAGCCACGATTTCAATTCAAGCAGATATAATTTAATGTAAATATATTTATCTTTACGTCTAAAATCTACAAACATAAATGCCAGTTAAAATTGTTTTCCTTGTCTCTAAAAGAAATTTTGGTACGAGATATATCTCTTTTATCACTCCTGGCCCCTAGAAATTTTACAACTTTGCTCGCAAGTCATTAAAAACTCTTGAATACCCCTCCTGAAAAATTATTGGCCCTCCCTTACAAGGCGAGCTGGCTACGGACCTGCTCGGGCCAGAGCTGTTACAGAAAGTTTGCAAACTGTTCAAATGAGGCTGTCGGTTTGTGAAACACTAATTAGTCGCGAAACTACAGGACGCAAACAAAAACTGTCTTACAAAAAACAATTGGATCCCCTTGCCATAATTATCCAGGCTAAACGGTAAAAACCAACTTACCATTTTTAGCTTCGGTCAACTGACCAATTATCGTGATTATGGGTAGGATGACTTGAAAGCAGGTTCGACTCGAGTCGACATAACATGCGTTGACTTTTTTACATATCATGTTATCATTTTCTGTACACAATTATCGTTTGACTACGGTTATTACAATTCACTCTAATAATACGTATTTCAATAGATCACAAAATTGAAATAAATAAATAAATATGTCATGTTAATATACAAGTTTCATTAGCCAAGATCACGCAAGCTAAAAATTACAAAATAAAACTATAGAATTGTGTTTAGTAGCAAATTATACAAATAATAAATACTCTAAATGCAGACTTGTAACCAGATGCGCTCCAAGGACGATAGCCTTGATCAGACCGAGGCTATAGCGATCAACGACCTGAAAAAATTTTAACCCCTAGACAATTTTCAGCCTTTCTTGTAAGTCATCGAAAACCCTTGTATGCCTCTCTTGAAAAATTTTTAGCTCCTCTAGCAAGGTGGGCTGGCTACGGGCCTGAGCTAGTCCCTCTACAAAAAATTTGTCACCTCGTGAAAACGGCCCTGTTTCAATTATAATATATTCATGCGAACTTGTTGCATGCTCGCAACTGAAATTGTTTCGGTCCCTTAATACGTTGAACTCGCTCCGACAATTTCAATTTGCAGTAAAAATTTCTCATGGTTGTTATAACTTATCCGAAAGTCAAGTACATCGTACAGATGCAACAGTTTATAATCTCACCTAAGTCATTGCTTGATACGGAATCAACAATGCAATTTTAGTTCCTGAAATTTTTTCCTCATTTGAATATTTTTGACATTACCTGTCGGTTTAAATTTTTAAAATTTTAACATTTTACTCATCACACTAGGTTTTGTTACGTCATACATTGGGACCGATTTAGGTGACAATCGCATACAATCATTTTTTCCTAAAGTTACGCAAAGGCACGCCTGTAGCCAGCTCACCTTGCTATGGAGGCTAAAAAATTTTCAGGAGAAGTATACAAAAGTTTCAATGGCTATACAAACAAGGTAGAAAATTTTCTAGCGGGAGGGGTCAAAATTGCGTTCAGGAGGGACTCTTCATTACCTCAAACGGACCCATAAGCAAGATGACCACCACAAGCTGTTGCTAATTTTCAATCCATATTTAAAAATATATCTAAAAATAAATTTAGTCAATCGAAAAATATAATTTACTTAACGTTTGCAGTATTTGTTCAAGTGGGGTTGGTGCTACTGTGCTGCTGAGTCATTGAGCCCCTGGCTTGAGCGATGTTTTTTCAAAAATGTGAAATTGTTTTAAATAAAAAATAATTGAATATAAATAACCGTTGCATGACATTTCATATATTTCTTACATAAATTATAGTTGGTTACGAGCCCGTAGCCAAAAGGGGCAAGGGAGCTCAACTCCCCTTGAAAAAAATTTTGGTTTTCTCTAGAAGGTGTTCAGCCTTGCTTGTAAGTCATTGAAAACCTTTAAATGCCCCTCCTGAAAATTTTTAGCCCCCTTTAGCAAGGTGAGCTGGCTACGGGCCTGGTTGGTTGCTTTTTTGGCGGAAAATTTTTGATGAGACAGAGTAAAAGTAAAACTGTACGTGGAGATCTAAACTTAGTTTAAAATTACAAATATTTTTGTAACGCTTAGGCTTTGGCTTAGGAATACGTTTAATCTACTGTTACGCTCCTGAAAGTTCACATTGGCCCATTTGCCCATGGCAATAAAGTGTCGAACAGCGCGTTCAAGCAACGCGCATTTTGTGCCGGAAATATTACCTCAAAACGTGACCACGATTGTTGTTTTATGCGTAGATTAGCGACTTTTCCACAATATAACTCACCACCGCCGATTATTGTATAAAATAATAAAAAAATATTCGTACGAAAACTAAAAACAACACAGGTACTTGAAAATGTGCAATTGAAACGAGGATTTAATCCTTGCGTTGAACGGCCACTTTACAATGATGTAACAACTGTTAGTAGTCAAAAAGTCTTTTCTGTTGTCAGACACAACGCTGTTAAAAAGTTAAGTCGCTTGCACCGCATCTTACAAAGTAGTAATCGCTATAAATAGATTTTTGACAAAAATTCTTTTTGAAAGTACGAGAACACTTGAACTTGACTACATCGACAGTGTGGGACTCGTCCATTAACGCTCAGTATCCGTCAACAAATACCTAGCTAGTTAAATTTTAAAAAATTTAATTTTTTAGTTTAAATGGCAAACGACTTTTAGTGAAACAAACCTACGGTGTTACATTCCTTTAAAAAATTTATCAGATTGGCTAAAATGACACCACGTTACTTTTTGCTGAACCACTAATTTATCATAACCACGTCACAAGAACACATAATAGTTGATCTCGCTATGCGGTTCTGACTACATTTTGCCATATGCTTAATGGTCCAACAAATATTTCGATTTAGGTGTGTGTCACTTTGACACTTTTAGTGACAGCCTGGGCAAAAATTAAAAACGTTCGTCAGATCAGATATTTTGGAAAATATTGACTCAGCAATTATTGCAGAATTTGACCGCATTTCTTGCATTGCACATATCACAGCCGGATCCAAAGGAGACCACCTGAGCTATGACCCGAACAGGGATGAAAGCTAAAATTTTGAATTAAGATTTAATACTAAAATTGCGTTTGGCTTCTCGATCGTTTCGCATGCGAGCTTTTTTTTTACTGTTAATTATATATGGTATGACCATGACCGAAATTTCTGAATCCATTATTGACAAACCAGTCTGTGGCGACTAACGTACCTCAGACATTGTTACTTGTCAAGCGAACCTTACTCGCGTCCCAAGTTTTTCGTTTTGGTTCCCTCTGGTTCCAAATTCCCGAACGTACCATCAAGATTAAAAATCATATTTAATGAGAATTTGAAGATGTCAGCATAAACAGAAAACACCCAGTGGTCGCAATGATTGACAAGATTGAAAATTTTCCCAGTGGAAAATTATTCCGTCATTTAAAATTTGGTAAGCCACCAATCGTACCTCCCATCATATATGTGGTATCAAATACTGTGAGATTTTTAACTACTATGGGAAGGTTCAAATCAAAATCTCGCTGACTTCACAAATACGTCCACAAAGGGACAGGGTATACGACACTCCGTAAGAAACATTTTGCTAACAGAATAGTAAACGTTGTGGTTTTACCAATTTCACATTGTTAGTATATTAACCTAATTTTGTAACGTATCCTAATAATACAGCAATCATGTAGAAACAAATTTTTAAATTATCAACTCTGGTTATTTAATGTCCGAAAATTTCAAATATGACGTGTTAAAAATTGCAGAATGTCCGAAAATTTCAAATAATGACGTATTAAAAATCGCAGATAATAGAATAAGAAAGGATTACACAAAAAACTGTTTTAATCTTCTTACAATGTTCTATTGTCCTCTCGATAATAGACGGCTTGGAAGATTATATATTTCATGGTGGCACTAAGTGCGAGTTGCAATTTTTTATATGCAACTGCGAACAATTTCTAAGTTTATTAGACAAGTTGTATATAATCTTTGAAATGACATAAGTCATCTTTGATTGACTGTCTAAAATTTAATGTATACAGGTGTTTGATAAGTAAATTGGCCCATGTAAAGATAAGGGGCGGAACGTTTTTCTGTGCTACTAGAATAGAGTAAACTTAAGCTTTAGACTAATTTGTTTGCTTGGCTTAGGCTTAATACAGCTCCGCCCCTGATATTTACATTGGTCAACAAGTTTACGATATCAAGTAAAGTACAGCCGCAGTTATTTTTTTTTAAATTTCAGACAAACGTGCGACGAGACACTCAAAAACCTGGTATGTTGAGTGTAATTTGAAATTTTTGAGGTGCATACAATCCGTATCAAGAGTTTTTAAATTTAAGAAAATTTACATGAATTCCACTAGCAAAGTTCAACTTCGAACGTATCGCATTCAAAAAACACAACAAATAAAATATTTTCTGTTTCCCACCAAGTCGATTTCCGCTTGGTCGGTATTAATGTGTTGTATCTATCACTTTAAAAAACAGCCAAATTAATGCGCAAACATTCAACGTAAATCTGAACACGCGTTCAAAGTCTGCGTATTAATTTGACTGTGTTTATTTCTAAACGTTAAAATCCGTTCAAAAGTAAAATTCAAAAAGTACTTTCGGTTTCCGTCCAATTTTCTCTTTGCCAACGTCGAATATTCTTTTATTGTCGTTGCAAAAACAGTTGAGACAACCCTGTCGTTAGTATTTATTAATACCATGCCGTATTAAGACACACCTTCCCATATTGTAAAATTAAACACACGGCGCATGAGAGTAGAAAAATTCAAATCAAAATTGACATTTATAGTTTAAATTTTTGCTGACTGCAAAATGAACGGACAGCAAAAAAAGAGCAAAATGTTTCGAATTTGGAGTTGTTTAAAATTTCAAATCGATGTAATAAAAAACAATAAAAATGAAAGCCGTACCGCTCATGAGCTCAAATTGCCTCTGCCGGACATAAAAAAAGACAAAAAATATGATCACAGTATCCAAGGGGCGCTCCGCCCCACCTATGGCATTCAACATGGATCAAACCCAAAATTCAGCCCATTTCAAAGTATGGTACTCAAATTGCGTCTGGCTTCTTGCTCGTAACCTTTTTTCACTAATATATCACGCATTGCCCCTGTAAAAAATTTCTGGATCCGCTACTGAACGTATTATTGTGCTTTTAACAATGATGTAAAATATATTGACTCAGGAGAATTACCAACTGCTATCGTATAGCGTCGGCGAGTCCAAACTATAACTGAGCAAAACTAAAAATATCGTCATGAGCTTTGACTAAATAATATTTTACTCCATATCATTTTCTGCGTAAAGCGCGTAAATGCGGAACGGCAGAAGAAAAAATCGTAGGATTTGAACTCGAATTGCTCAGTAGACACATTTACTCAGCAAATTTGATAACCGCATTATATTTTAAATCAGTGTGCATAGAGACATAATATTGAAAATATCAATGACTGCTGATACGTATTATACACTCTGGTTTCGCTTTTTGTCTCTTGTAATGGGTCTTATAGAAAGTTATTATTTGCCGGTTGAAACGGTACAACATTGTTAACATTTTCGCTGATAGGATGCTATAGCTTAGGTTAGCTTTTATCAGAAATCTGCTATTTGTCGGAAATATCTCTCAGCGAAATATCTGGAGACACGAAATCATACACTTTTACGGGTTTTCGAATAACCAGTTAACTCTACACTTGGAATAAAATTTTTCTCGATCGCTACACGCACTCGGAAAAGACTTTATAAATAAATATTTTGCCTTTCGAGATGAAATCTTAGCTACGCCAGTGACAGGAAGACCGTTACTTTCAATTCTGGTGCTTACGACGAAACGATTTTAACCCCTTCTCACATAGAGTTGACTATGGGTCAATCAGTGCAGTGTATATACGTTTAATAATATATATCGCACAGTGTTTAACATTGCAACTGGTATACATAGTACTAAATTATACCACAAGATGTGAGAGCTCCCTCGGGCTCGAGCATCGAGCTCCTATAGCTGAGTGGTGATGGTAAACGCCTTCCACTCCAGCCACTGGGGCTCGAATCCTAGCATAGAATGTAGGTCTCAGATGAAATAGAAAATATTCATGTGACCAAGGGTTAAACACGGCCTGTCTGTACTTGTACAGTATTTTAATCGCATTGAAAACCTAGCAGAACCTCTAAATTAATACTACAACTATTCCATACAATACTTCACTAACAATAACGCCCTTTGAAAAAAAATGGTTTAAATTTGTAAAATACTGTTCGGTTTTTCCAGTTGTAAACAGAGTCCAGTGGAGAAAATAATCACGGCGGGGTACCCGTGCCGTTTCGGCTTCCACTGTTACTGGACTTCAAGTACCTCTCCTAGTAGAACATTTGAGTGGTAACAATTAGTTAGGAAATTCAGGGTGCGTAGCAGCATACCCTTGCTCTTAACGCTTCTGCTGCCCATACGCACATCGATTTTTGACTTTAACTTTACAAATTACAATGCTTTAGTTTGATTAATTTTTGAATTAAATATAATATTTCGGACGAGTAAATGAGTTGAAATACACTAACGTTTAATATAACATATATTTATATACAATATATCGATATATAAATATATAATTATATATTTCTAATTCTATGTCATAATTTGTAACAAACACTAATAATACAGAAATGTAGGTAAATCTGTAAATAAGCGCATAAAGTCAAGAGTGAAATTGATAGAGAACGCATAATCGAGTGTGCGAAATGATAAATTTTAATTTAGAATGCAATATGCAGAATTCAGAGGCAGCGTACGCTATACCAAAGCGAATTATGATCTATTCAAATAGAATATGAGTTAAAAAAAGCGTTCGTAGCATGAAATAAATATTCCGATAATAACGCAGTCCGGCAGTAAATAATTTTTAGCAAAGAGAGCAAAAAACATTCCTGAAAAAATTAGGAACCTTTTCCTAACATAAAATTATTTTTACTGTTGTAGATAAACATTTTGGCCAAGGGGGCGAACAGGGAACCGCAAGTTGGCGGGGCGGCCGGCGCGCCCCCTTTTGCCCTCCCTCAGTTGCGACCATAAACAAGATTACACCGTTCGTCGATACGCAACCGCTGCAAGTCACAGTGAGCGATATTTACAATTTGAAAACACGCGGTTGCAATAAATTAGTTGAAGTTTAAAAATTGACAGAAACTATAAACTGCGCTCAATTCGACTACGCGGTACGGTCCGTGTCGAACGAAATTGAAATGTTTTCAAAAATTATCATATTATTCACTTTGTTCTACACCAGCGTCATGCTGAGACATTCGAGCTGATTCGCGTAAGCCTAGCGCACGCCGCTCAGAGATAAATATACTATGCCAGAATAGGGAAATTTTTCTAAATACTGCTATTTAGTTTGCCGTATATATGCGTACGCAAAAATGAGATAGTATCTGGATACACTTGTGTTGAAACCAGCATGTCATCTCAAACTGATAGATAGCTGCCTGAAACTAAATACTATAGGCGTAAGCCTGTTTCGCAGATTCCTACACAATGCTGAGGGATGGACCACTTTTTTTGCAGGAGTGCAATGGAGTAAACTTAAGCTTTGGACTAATTTTTAGCACGAGTTAGGCTTGGGCTTAGGTTTAGTTTATATGCATATGCTTACGATTAGGTTAAGGCATAAGAATCAAGTGCCAGCTGACGTTAAACGCATTGTTGGTACAGGACCGCAACTACGGGGGGACAGAAGTACGCTGCACGTTCTAGAAACATCGATGCCCCCGCAAAGAATTCTATGATAGGAAAATTTTTCTTTCCCCTGTATAATAGTTCGAGGGCACCCTTATATTATTTCCTGGCTGTAGGCCTATGTTCGTAGGAACTGACGTAGCAAATATGTGCCATTTTAGGGGAAGATGCCAAGACATAGGTTTGGTGGTGTGCTGGGTCACTTGCCCTAGTTGTCCTCGGACGAAATAGAATAATGTGGGGTAGACGTTTGTTTCATACTGCATTAGCTGTTTTAAAGAAAGACAAACGAAGCAAAAATTTATTACTTTTGCCATGGGTGCAGGTCCGTAGCCAACTCGTCTTGCGACGGGGGGGTCTAGTATCTTTTCAGAAGAAACATACAGCGGTTTTCGATGACTTAGAAGCAAGGTTGAACTGTTTTCTATGGAGTGTTTTCCAGGAATGGGACGCATGGGTGAAAAGCTGCAATATGTTCCTAAATCTGTTGTTGGCTCCACGTCCTTAAATTACTGCATGAAGTTTCAGCCAGTCGTGGTAAGATAAGATGATAATTAACACCAACTGTCATGAAATTTATTCTACAACAAAATTTTAATAGTTTAAATTGTAAGCTTTGTATAAATACTCCAACGGGTATCAAACTGATACATTCACCTGCACCTAATGCTGCTCAATTAATGAATGTTCTGTTTATAAATAATTACGATACAGTCCCGTAGCCAGCTCACCTTGCTAGAGGCTGCTAAAAATGTTCAAGAGGGGCATTTAAAGGTTGTTAATGAGTTACAAGCAAGGTTGAAAATTTTCTAGGGGGGGGGGCAAATTTTTTGCAAGGGGGCGGATCCCCCCTGGCCGCCCCTTGGCTACGGGCCCGTTACGATGAACACGTTTCGGTATTATAACATTGTTGAAGTGGAAACCATTTCAAAACAAGCCACTTTCCACAGGAATCAAATCTAATATTTTACAGTAAAGATTTAGTACTAAAATTGTACTGAGTTTCTGGTTCGTTTCGCTCAGGAGCATTTTGCAATATTTATGATATATATCGTGCGGCATCCAAGTATCAAAAGTGTAAGCTTACATTATTCAGGTTAACCAAAGCTAAAGCTAATCCAAGCTTGTGACTCGAGTCATTCAAATGTACAAAACGACCATTATACGTTGGTTTAGCACATGCTTTAAAATGATTATTCGATAACGAGTTTGTATTGCCCTTAGGGATAAATTGTGAAAATTAGCCGAAAATTCAAAACGCTACTAAATAATAGTATTGCTGGCTATTTTGCAAGCTGAACAATACACGCGAAATGCGCTGCATGGTACACAAACAATACACACGCGGTGCAAGCATTTTACTACGCGCATGTTAGTGTTCCAACTGACTGATGATACTAAACTGATAACGTTGCTTTTAGAATAAATTTTAGGTTAATGATCTGTATAGGTTTTGGCCTGTATCAATTTTAAATTGCTGTTTGAATTCCAATTTCAGCCTGTTAAAATATTCAAGTGAGTTTGTGTTTATCTATTGCTGCGCAGATTAACCGTTACAAATATTAATTTTGGTTGTATATGTAGGAAAAAATTATGATAATCAGATTTGACAATTGTGGCATTTTTAAATAAATGGTATATCAGTGCCGAGGTTAGCATCTCATTTACGCCCAACAGGGGGCCTTGCTCCTATAGGGTCCTCACACCAAGTAAGTCAGTCTTGCCCCTTTAGGGTCCTCACATCAAGTAACTCAGTAAAAGAGTTGTGTCAAATTCGCAGAAAGTTCGTATAAGTTCTGACCATATTAAAACCTTCAGACAACATAAAACGTCGAATCTGTAGGAGTACGACTAAGAATTGAAGTTTTTCTATAGGAACTCTGCGAACTACAGGGTTACGACTAGCGCGCCTACCCCCCTAGGGAGGACACGTGTACCTAGGTACCCCGGCAAATCCGAAGGACCATGAGATTTAAAAAAATTTCGCGCAGTTCAAGTTTGAGCATTGCGTTGCTCGCGTTTATTTCGCTTCTCACTCGCTACCCTCGACAGTTTTCTCATGCCATTATTTATGAATAAGATACTGCACCCATGGTTGATACATTACAACGAGGCCCCATTTTGCAGATTAGGACTCTCAGTGAACACCAATACGCCTCGGTTCGGCATATAGAAACGTAATGAATAGCTTGGAGGCCGCAATACATTTTATTCAGGCTTCGATGACCGCAGTGAAGCAACGAACACGCGAAGTTGCCTTTGGTTATGTGACCGATTATCAACGATTTCATGGTTAAGCACCCTAGCTAAGTCTTGAAAATTTACGTTCGCCGATGCTTTTTAACCATAAGATTTTAACTGTTTTTCAAACAGTAACCAAGACTGAAATTTCTGAAAAGTTCAACTATAATCTTTCGAGTTAAGGCTAATTATCAGTGCCGGAGCAGGCAGAGGTGGGGTATCCCCCCAAATTCCAGGGTGGGGTCCCCAAACTCGCGAGCGAAAAGCCAGACGCATTTTAAAACTTAAGCGGTTTTTGTTTCAACCGGTTTATGGTGGGACGGCCCCATTATGGGGCCCTCAAATGGGGAGGTATGGTAGATGGCTGCTCCGACCCTGCTAATTGTAATGTTGTAGGGACACGTAGTATGACGTCCTGCCTAACCCGAATACTATTCATATTACCTCTGCAAACATATAAAATATTAGTAATCCAATAATGGATATTATGAACCAACACGTGGTCGTACTAGCATTAATTATACTTTACTATTGTTTTAATTATAAACCACTAGCATAAATATGCTTTGCGTTGGTTTATTTATTAAGCTCCCAGCAATGAGAATTATACCGTGGATAAAGGGACTTAGGGTGGTGCTATACTTGTGGTTTTTGGCGCTGTCCATCACCGCACGCCAAAAAAGTTTGTCTAAAAATTCTTATGCTGTGCAACGCCGCAACTCTCATAAGTTGCCATTCGGTAGCGGACAGCGCTGGACGTCACCGGACGGCAAAAAGGGTCAAAAAGTATAGGGTCACCGTAATTGTTCTGGTTTTATCATTACGACGTATTGAAATTGGTAACATGAAATTTTCTATAACTGTAAATGAAGTGCTATAACACCATTCTTCGGGCTAAGGTTGTAGCCAGGGATTTGAAGAAGTATATATGGTTACTGTGTGTTACAAAAATTTTCAAGGAAGACTTCGTCCAACTCTCAAAACAGCATACCAACAACGAATATGGAAATTATCGGTAGGTAGGATACCTTTCGTGGTGTGAAATTTTAGTTCTAAAGCTTGTTTATTAGCAAATTGCACTATAATTTAAGATTAATTGCACGGAAGGCACAAAACATTTATATTCATATTGTAACTATGCCATATGTTTCATATATATTTCGCTAGAAAAACATCACTACCACCTACAGCGGAATTATTTTCATCGCAAAGTTTTCAGCACGACAGATTTTGCTTGCGAATATATCCTCAGTATCCGCTCTGGATCCGCCGCTTCCGCATACTACCGTTAACAGTCTAATATCCTCAAACATTCCGAAAGGAACGTACCGTATATCTGCTCGATATTAATCGAAAACACGCCGGACAAACGGCCAATCATGCATACAAGAGCGACATAAGCTCTTTTTTAAAGAAACACGACTTATATATACACCAAAAATAATTGAAGTAGTTGTAGAGGAAAAAAATGCTATCGAAGACAACAACGCCCAGCAACAAAACGCTCTGAACAATGAGAAACAAAAATAGCTCATGAGAAAATGCCGCATAATAATAAAATTGAACAATTGGGGGGGGCATAATCCGAACGATTGGAGACAAAATAATGAACCGAAACTTTCGTCGCGTAACGTTACAGGCACACATATTTAGAACATTTTTCTGGTTGGTATCCACAATTGAGTTCTTGTACTGTTGTCACAGTTTCGCTAGACTTAAGATTAAGGTTTAGGTTCAGGCAAAATGTTAGGCATCAAAAACTTTCGTCGTAACGTTACAGGTAACATATTTAGAACATTTTTCTGGTTGGTATCCACAATTGGGTTCTTGTACTGTTGTCACACTTTCGCTAGATTTAAGATTAAGGTTTAGGTTCAGGCAAAGTCTTAGGCAAACGCTTAGGCGTTTGGTAATGCTACGGGAAACGTTAGCTTTGTTCTATAAGCCTAAGCGAACGCGTAAGTATGAGGAAAAGTGTCCTCAATTGTTTGACCATAAGTTGGAAGTCAGACAGGCTAAGCCTTGGGCAAAGGAAGACAGGCTAAGCCTTAGGCAAAGGAAGGCAGGCTAAGGCTTAGGCAAAGGATTAGGCATAGGTTTATGCTTAAACAAATGAAAGCCTCTTCCCACTCGAAGCTTAAGGGCAAAAATGGTGAAAGTGTACAAGAGAAATAGACTGTTTTACCCTTTAGCTAACAGTCGAACAAGAGAAGGTTATGCTTCTACCATTAAGCTTAGCGATAAACTTGAAATCCCTACGAGGTTTATAAAATATTACAAGTGACAAGATGACTTACCTTCAGTTGTACTGCACTGAAAATTATGCTTATTAGTGGCAAAATTCACGTTTTCAAAAACACTTACAACCCGCTAGCAGCAACATATTCTACAGTAGTTGCGCAACAATTACTACCCTGAGTATCTTGAAATCCTTGGAAAGGCTTTGAAACCATCTTGGGCATATTCCTCGTACCCAATCGGGTGTCCTTGTCAAACGGACCAACTTTGCGGACACAGTTTACAAGATCGACGTGACATGCATCCTAGTATATCTCACACCAAATTTGACCAAAAAAAGCAAGAAAAAGACACATTTTAGGCTGTTAACCAATCTGAATTGGTCAAATAAGTGTTTAGCTCGCTCGCAAAAAAACTTTTTGACGATGTTACTCCTAAATGTGTGCTTAATAGATGAAAAACAGGGGTTTTACCCCCTTCCCCCTTATGAGAGGTTTTGAGGGATTCGGGGTAATTAATTACGAGGTAATTAATCACATGATGTTTTATAAAAAATGTTGATTTTACCCCCTCCGACATGTGGTTGTCGGGTCCGAATCCCTCAAAACCCCTCGTCAGGGGTGGGAGGTTAAACCATGTTTTCAACTACTGTACTTTACTCACTGAGTATAATTTAACACAGTAAACATAAACGACTTGCATTTTATAATGTAAATATACTATTAAAAATGCGCTTTAATATAACATCTGCTATTTAATATTCAATGTCGAATTAGTAATTTTTCAACGTTTGCAGTGGAATTAAGAGATGAAGGGGTTAAAATCCCAACTTTATAGCTGAATACGGTTTTTAATTATTCGAGTTTTTTCGTTAAGCATTGGTCAAACGGGAAGATCATAATGATGAACCACATCTCTAATTCGATACAAGCTTTCATGGTCGATTTTCCTCTTAGTAGCGTTATTTCGTTGTTGCCGTATTGGTGATGGGTGAAAACTACAATTTTCAACCTCAACAACCAACTCTAAATAAGCTATCGCTAATTTTTTCTGGTTTAAAGACAAAAAACGTTAAAATAACGTTAATATACAAATAACTGTGCGGAACATTAAGGTCAACATATCTTGACAGCTCACATCGGAGTGACTACTAGCATTTGGCGTGGTAAACATTCCGCAAACGAAGGTTACGTTCTATACATATTCTGGCCAATGTAAAGAACAGGGACGGAAATGTATTATAAGCATATTCTCCTAAGCCTAAGCTTAAGCCTAAGCCTACGCCTAAAAGCCAAGTAAAAAACTAGCCTAAAGCTTAAAGTTCCGCCCCTGGTCTTTGCATGGGCCAATTTTCTGGAAGGTTGAAGTTTGTTGCATTACCAACTGAAAATGTTTCTAAAACGCGTTGACCAACGGAACGAAATCGTGTTTGACTCTTAAAATTCCCAATAGTGACGCAATTATTTACTAGGCACAATTTCAACCAAGTGACCCTCGGAAAATCTTTAGATTAGCAAAAAAGTCGCCGTTTGGTTTCTTGCATATTTGCAAAGCCCCTTTAAATATTTCACCAGAATCGGACGAGCATATAATCTTTAATGTTTGAAACAAAATTTTGTCCATTCAGATGATTCATGGATATCTGTTGAGATACGATAACTGCGAAAAAAATTGCTAAATTTTTGCAGCAAAAATTTTTCAGGTTTCACAAATCTAGTAAATTTATAGCCCATGCCAACTTGTGCAGCAAATTGCTAATGCGGCGTTACAATTCGTTACGCGTCGACTGCAAATTGCATCTTAAACAAGGTGCTAGTGCGTCAAGTACAACCTATCAAAAAGGTTATCCAGCTACAAGATCCACAATGCAACCGTAAACCAACTGTATGCAGTCAGGGGCGTAATTCTTGTAAAAAATATTGTAGAAGTCTCATGAAATATGCGTTGTACGAAATGCTTTTAGGTCAATAACCAAAATTATTCGCTTTACCCGGATTGGGACATTATTATAGTCCTGATAGCCGTAGCATCCGTCGCCGGTGCAGGGCAATCGCCACGGCTGTTTCTGTGACAGTGTATTTTTGGAATGATCCTTCTCTGACTTTAGTCAAAAAAAGTCAATTTTTCAAAGCGAAAAATATTACCAGTGAAGCGAACTAGAAGCCAGACGCATTTTTGCTGCTATACGATAAAAAATATTGCAAAAAATATTTTTACAGGAACAAAAGTTATATGCAATATTATTGGGAGGTTTAAACGGCCCAGCGAGCCCCCTAACAAAGCATAAAATGTAATGTAACAAGTAACAGATCAAAAAACACGACAGCAATTCTAATTTGTTTCCTACTCCGAATAAAGTCACGTTTCGCAAATAACCCCCTTTACCTAAAATGATCGATCGGACATAGTAAGTGTGACGCATTTAGTTTCTAAATACCTAGTGTTTAGAAGCACGTTAAATTGGCGACCAATGTTACTTTAAGGGGCGTAACAGTAGATTAAGCGTATTCCTAAGCCTAAGCCTAAGCGTAAGCGTTGAAAAAACGCGTTCCTAAGCCAAAGCCTAAGCCTAAGCCTAAACAAAAAATGTAATATAGAATCTAAACCTACTCTTTTATGGACTCACCAGAAACCTGGACGCCCCTTAAAGTAACATGGGCCAAATTGGCCATAGAATGTGGCAAATGAAAATAAGCTCGTTTACCAGTACCGCATTTACTGAAGGGTGCGAGGAAGGTGGGTTGCTGCTTCGTGCTGACATGACGGCTTCTCGGATCTTTTTCGTCATCCCTCCAGATGGCGTTTGCCCAAAATTGTTGAATTTCGAAATTTTTACTTATCTGATCTTAATCATATTCTCTCGTGACCGTTCCACGCCGAAATTTAACTTTTTGAAAAATTCAATCCTTTAAGGTCGCATGGTACTACACCTTTAAACCCAACAGGTTACACTCATAATGCAAAGAAAATTGTAATCCGACCATTTTCAGGCAAATACTGATTGGAAAAAACGGTAAAGGCCCAGTTTGTCTATCTTTTTTGACTTGAGGGAAGAAATTTATGTTACAAAACATTTTGCCGCCGTAAGAAACCTTGTTACTGCCTAGCATGTCCGGGTTGCGATGTGGCGCTGTCACTCGCAAATATAAATGCACACACTATAAAAACGATACGAAACTTGCACTCCGTCCAGGACCGTGGCCAGATCAATTTGCTAAGGGGGAGACTAAATATTCGTCATGATGATAATACAACGGTTTTCAATGACTTACAAGCAAGGTTGAAAACTTTCTAAATGTTGAAACAAACATCAAACAGCAAAATATATGCTCAGTTTGTAAAAAGAATCACAGGTAAAAATAATCAAACAGACTGCAAATAATAATATCTCGCTTATGTTAAAATTTAGCAAATTTAGAAGGCTAACAACTAAATTAGCAGAAATTCTTCTTCTTATTGCTTGAAAGCGGGGCTAATATATAAAAAACTCATGCATATATATCAAAACAACATTTTCAGCTGTAAAACAATACAGATTGCAGGTAATTTTGGTCAAAAAATTTCGAATGCATTCGAGCGTACTATATTAATAATACTGAGGTATCCAAATAATTTTGCAGCTGTGTGTTTATAATCAGAAACAACGGAAATTTATCATCGTCAAAAAAATTTTGTGATAAAATGGTAAAGTCCCTACACCTTACCTTACAACTTTTATTAGCGTACAGTAAACGTTGCGCTTCATAACTTTTGCCAGCCCGCACCTTCGTCAAAAATTTTTGAATCCGCCGCTGTATTATAGACAAGACATAATACTAAAGTTTGAGAAGTAACGTTACATAAATACTAAAATGCCCAACTTATGAAATTGTTTCAAAACTTCAATGCATACTCAATCAGAGGCGGATCGAAAAATTTTTGACGGGGCGGGCGGGTTGGCAAATGTTACGAAACGCAAAATTTGTACGGTTGGGACCTTATCATTTTATTATCACAAAATTATCTGGGGTCGAAAAATTGTAAGGTAGGCACCTTTACCATTTTATCACAAAAAAATTCTGCGTGAAAAAATGTTTTCCTAAAAAGAAACAATATAATTTTGGAAAATTTTACTAAAACTTGCATTAAAACTTGACATAATGCAAAATTTCAGGATGTGTCCTCAGGCAGCGCCAAAGAGGCCAATTCTATAAATTGTTAGGCTTTGTTTACAAACGGTGCTAAAACCCAAATCGTATATTTTTGGCAAAAATCCAGTAAAAATTGTAAGACAGACTGTTAGCCAAAAATGACGTCACATTAGACAAAACCTAAACCGTCCTAATAGGCGAATCAGTGTTTTATGATAACGCATGTTTGGTATTCATCCTTCTTGGTTAAATCGTTTGCATTGCAAGAGAAATAGCTATAGTACGAAGATATAGTTGATTTGCTGTTTTAGCTTACAATTACAAAACCAGTCTCTTACACGAGAATAAACTCGGCACCAGTTACAAAAGAAGAGAAGCTATTGGTCAAAACCAGCCAATAGGATAACCTCTTTCACCAAAGTCAACACTATTGGAAAGTTGTGATTGGTCAATCGGCCGAACATAGGGAAACACTTGAATTCTGTAGCCTGTAGGTTACTTTGGTAAACTTCTCCCATAGAATATTGTTTCTTCTTCACCATTCTGAGTTGTTTCAAAGTATCCACCCCTTTAAGTGGCGTGCTGGGCAGAAACGCATCCAAAAATTGTGACGGATGAGAGGCTGACAAATACTATGAGACGTAAAAAAATTCTTAGGAAAGAACAGTGCGGACTTTATACTTTATCATTTTATCACAAAAAATTATGACGTGGGCGTACGCCCCCGTGTGGATCCGCTAGTTTTGATGGGTATAGATTTGCTGTGGGGACCAACTGTATTGTTCACGCACATCATACAGTACACAAGTTCTCAGTGGCGAGAAAGAATACTTGTGACGCACGCGGGTTGCAAAATTTGTACATAAAGTCAAAGCACTCGCAATCGAAGCATGCGGGAAACCAAATATAATTGTATCAGTAGGTCTACACTAAATTTTATACAAAATTTTAGTTTTGTTTTAACCCAGTGAACGAAACGGTACCTGGTTTGCCATATGTCTGCTTTATAGCGTGTTGCAGCCCGATACCTATATATCTAAGCAACAAAATGTGCAACTGATTAGCTGCATACGCGCTATACTAGCGCGCAAATCAACTTTTAATCTTCAAGCAGTCGCAAAAAATGTACACGCGACTAAGCCTGAGCTACGCCCTTATTCTGACTGTCATTCGCCTAACACTTTCGCTAGCAAATACGAAAACCTAGACTGTGAGGCGTAAATTAGGGAGTAGAACGTTTTGAAATTAGTGATAATATTTGTAAAGCCCTATTTCCACGCGCAAGTTTTTGCTGCGAGAACTTGCAGCTGCAAATTGCACGAGAACTTGCATTTTTTCATCTGCCAATGAGAAAGCGGCTGCAATAAATTCAGTGAACTTGCATGGTTAATCACATATGTGAACTAAATTTCTAGGTATGATTTTTAATGAATTATCTGCAGCTGCGCGCCTCCAAGTGCACACGGCGCCGAAAGTGACATGTCCATCTGAAACCCTGTCCACCACGTCACTTGGCTCTTTCGATTAAACATAGATTTATAAATACTAAAAATAGTAAATTGTTTGAAGCATAACTATGTGTCATAAATTTATACCTTAAACTGTTCAATGTATCAATTTTGAAAAAAAGTTGCTAATCTATCTATCAAAAAATACTTAATTAAATCAAATTATACAATTAATACTAAATAATGGTAAAAACCAATTGAAAGCTATCTATTTCAAGAGATATGGCATAGACTTAACGTTTCTAAAACAATATTTCGCCAACATACCGAAACCTTTTTACAACAATTTGCCAAAATGTCTTGAAACGAAACGGTGGAAACGAAAAGAATCTAATCGCTAGTCATAAACTACCAAACGGTGTTAAGCGAACAAAAAATAAGCCACATTTTGGGCAAATATACTAAAAATATCTAAATAAAAGCACATGCCCGTAGCGAGCTCACTTTGCTGAGGGCTCAAAGTTTTTAGGGGAGTCATATAACGGTTTTCGTTGAGTTACAAGCAAGGTTGAAAATTTTCGATGGCGCTCACAATTTTTCCAAGGGAGGCTGAGCCCCCATATGCCCGCCCTGGCTACTGGCCCGTAAAGGCAGTGTTACATATTATTAATTCAGCCATCGCGAGACAAGTATTATGGGCTGAAAACAAACAATAATTAAAGGTTTTTCATTTACCAACACTGGCATGAATAATGCAATACGCCTGGTTGCGAAAAATAACACGAGCCAGTAGCAGTCACCATAGTACTGCACTCGACGTCCACGCCCGTAACCAGCTTACCTTGCTAGAGGGGGCTAAACATTTTTCAAGAAGGACATTCAAGGGTTTTCAATGAGTTACAAGCAACGTTGAAAATTTTCTAGGGGTGGGGGATTTTTGCAGGCCCCCTGCCCCCCCTTGGCTACGGGTCCGTCAACGTCATATAATGCCCAAATCGAACCATTTACAGTCCACACGGGAACAGGTGGTAAAATTTTTCAAGAGTTCAAAGAATATAACAAAAATACTTTTACTGTCGTACAATAAATTGCTCGTTTGAACGGGTCCAAAGTATTAACCGTGATAGTGTCTCACCCTTATCGCCTACGTTTGCGGTTCTGTGCCCAACAGACCTGGGTGTGTTTTAGGTGCATATTCGAAAGACCAGAAACAAGATCAAGAATTAATTTAATTATCATGTACAAAACGTTGGTTTCATACAGTTACAGTATTTGCCGAACAGAACTACCAACAGTTCACTTTAGCAATAGACGGGACATTAACCTTGAGTAGAGCCAGGGTCGGATCCAAATTGACGGTGGAATAAGTAACTCAGGGTCGGATCCGAAATGACGGTGGAATGAGTAGCTCTCATGGAAAAAATATTTAAGAATTAAATGGCAAAATTTTTTTCTTTCATATTTACTTTTTTTACTTTTATGCGAAATTAATTATGTTTGGCTTTTCGCTCGCTTCGCTGGCATGAGTCCTTGCTTTATATATTGAGATTCCCCACCGATAGGAATTTCTGGATCTGTCACTGAAAAGTACTCTGGCTCTGGTCAACTTGGAACCGGCATAAATGTGAAACCGACCATGCATATACCGCGCCCAGCGATAAAGAGTAACTTGAAGCTGGTTATAATTCGAACTGAATTAATCAAATTGGTGGTACCCTGAAGACCAAACCCTTGGTTGATCACAATGAAGCAATGAATTCTTGGGTGAAATTTTATTGATAACAAATTGGGTTTGCAACGTTCTCAAGGGGTGAGCCACGGAAGGTATTGCTAGCCGTGAATTGAATTGCTATGGTTCAATAAATATGCGCAATGATGCGTTTGTGTTGCCCAAACCGACAAGTGAATTTGTCGAACAAATTGTATTTCTGCATCAAAATGATGTTTTCGTGTCATTTAATTTTGTCTTTCAAAGTTTGCGAACTAAATTTTAAATCGCCGGATATTTTTTAAAATTTATATTTAAAATTTAAATAAAAAAATTTTCACAATACAATATAAGCGACCACTGAGAACGCCACTTGATGTTGCGCTATTGGTCGAGCGGCGCAGCACGCCGCCGCCGCTAAGCGTCGGCGCGCTGTGCCGCCCGACAATGTCCAATTAAAACACGCGGTGTCAACAGTGCTGAACGCCGCCTATCGATACACATTGAAAATTGAGTTTGATTTGTGACGTGCAGCGTTGTTCGGCACAGAAAATTTACACCGCAACCCTTACACGCCACATAACCCAATATTCTGGTGGCATCCATGGTCACGAATATACCTATAGTACAGTCCCGTAGCCAGCTCACCTTGCTGGGGGGGGGTTGCTAAAAAAATTTTCAGGAAGGGCATTCAAAGGTTTTTAATGACTTGCAAGGTTGAAAATTTTCTAGGGGGGCCAAAATTTTTCCAGGGGGGTTGAACCCACCTGTCCCTACTTGGACACGGGTTCGCTATAGTGTTTATTTCATACCAAATAAAACTGAATGTTAGCACGGGTGAGAAAACATCTTATGATCCTTTAGGGCTTTTAATATTTCTAAAATGTATCAAAATAAATATATAAACCGGCAGATTTTCGCACAATCAGTGTTGCAAAGATTTTGCTTGAACGGTGTTGGAAGTTCTTCGACAAAAACTCCTGAAAGTGCCAATATATATTATTGTTGCGAAATTTCTCACGGGCGATCGAGAAATTGGTACAGTATTTAGTGTATTCGGTGTGGTAAAACATTGAATTGAACGCCGACTAATTTTGAGTTTGAAACAAATCATAAACGCACCGCTAGAAAAGTTAGGGTACGATGGAAGAACACAATTTCTCGCGAAGTTGTGGCAACTGTTCGCACGACCATTTGTCGCCGTCCCTACCGCTGACGAAGCTTAAAGCAAAGTCCAAGGCTAAACATATCCCCCTAAACCAAAGCCTATGCGGCACCCTAAGCATAATGGACGGCAATAAATTTAGCATCTATAGATATCGCGTTACAAAATGTAGGCCGACATGCAATCCGCTCAATGAAATGTGATATGTTTCTAGCATTGATTTGTTTGAAATTTGGGTCCATGTAAAGAGCAGGGGCGGAACGTTTTTCTGTGGGACTAGAATAGAGTAAGCTTAAGCGTAAGACTAACTTTTTTGCTTGGCTTAGGCGTAAGCTTAGGAATATGCTCATTCTTACGCTTAGGTTTAGGGTTAGGCTTAGGCTTAGGCTTAGGAATATGCTTGTCATACTGCTCCGCCGCTGTTCTTTATATTGACCGAAATTTGCAGCTCATAACATTCAAATTAGCTGCACTGTGGATGGTTGTATAACTGCCTAAATATTTTCGCGATCTGACAACTGGCTATTATAAAAAGTTATGGTCAGACAACTGATTTTGCACTGCAAAAATTGGACTGACTCAGGCCTTCACAAGGTAGCTCGCCTGCTGCATAAATTGTTGAAGTTTTCCGTAATGTTTCGGCCCCAACAGCACCAACCATAAAATCTGAAGAAATCAATTTTCCTCAAATTTAAATTTAATCCTAATCTCAAACCTAAACCTTAACCTAAACCTAATCCCTTCAGATTCTAAGTTAACCGATCATCCAGTTTACCAATCGGCAGGCCTCCATCTATAACATGGGCAATTTACTCGACTTAATGACAGCCTAGCAACAGATCTTCAATTGTATTAAACATGCAAATGAGGCGAGTTCCATTACAAACAAGTCATTTTAACTATACTTAAATTTTTATGGTCATCGCGAGACAACTCCGTAGGTAAAGATATCAAGAATGGAAAATTGACTGGATCAATGCAAACTAGAAAACTGTCCAAAGCAACATCTTAGAAAATCACTTTTTGCAGTACACATAAATTGTTTTTCCAAAAAAAGAATTGGTTCTTATACACTGTTCCGCTTATAAGGCTTAGACTTGGAAATAGCCGGGCAAAGATTGAAGCTTTAATAATTCGTTTATTAAACCTAAGCCTATTTAGGCAAAAGTGTGCAAAAGCCAATTGTGGGATGCATAATGGCACGTTTCACTGCAAATATTGTGTTATTGGCTGGGTTTCTGAAACCCTACTTAAGTACTACTGAAGTATGTGCTAAGAATTACTTAACCACTTTGTCGTTTTTGAAAGCGTCCTTAAGTTAAGTCATATAAACGTTTTTGAGCATAACTCGTGAACCGTTAGGGTTATCGCGAGGAATTTAACATCATTTGACTCAGCGCGCGAAACTGCGTCAAATGATGCGAAAAATTTAAAAATTTGTGACAAAATTTTTTTTCGATTTCAAAGGGGTGGACCTAGGACCTTAAAAAATCGAATTTTCAAAAGTTCAAATTTAGGCGTGCAATGATCAGGGAAGGTCATGAGCTGAAATATGTAAAAATTTTCAAAATCGAATCATTTTTGGGCAAACGCGGGCTGGGGGGATAACGGAAAAGACCCGTAAACTCGTGATACCTCCTTAATATAAAGCAAAACTTTTGTTTTGATCGTTTCTCACATCTGGCGTTTGTTTGTATTTGCTCAAAAAGTTAAGTATTTACTTAAGTCGGTAACTTAAGTAATTATATAAGTATAACTTAAGTAAATACTTAAGTAAGATTTTGGAAACCCAGCCATTGCTTCATACTTGCATTTGTTGAAAGTTCAAGCGTAGAATTTATAAGATTTTTAAGAAAAATATTCTACCATATTGAAAGTGAATTTTTGCGTGTGCAACAGTAGAAACTTTCCGAAAAAGGCTGCAAATGGAGCAAATTTATCAGCTGGTGTCCATCGTACATACTTAATCCATCATTAATGTTCCAGACGCAATTATCGTTCAGGGTGGCCTAAATAACTACTGGAATGCAAACTGATTTTATTAGATGCGCGTGAAATTGGCGCAGAGCAAGCAACTACTTCTTTCAAAGCTTAGTATCAATACATTCTTATAATTAACCCTTTCACTCATAGAGTATACAATGAGCAACTAAATACAATAATGTACAAGCAATACACACACTGTGAGCAGTGTTTAATATCTATAACATATATACGCAGTGTTAAATCTCCACAAGATGTGAGAGCCCCCTCGGGCTCGAGCGTCAAGCTCCTATAGCTCAGTGGTCATCGTAAACGCCTCCCACCCGTGAGACTGGGGTTCTATTAATCTCACAGTGAAATTACATCTCGTGTGAAATTGCAAATATTCATGTGAGAAAGGGTTAATGGCACGCTTGGTAGACAAGACAAAAAAACGCACATTGTTTCTATGTAAACGCCTCAACAGGCAACCTAAACGTGTGAAATATTTACGCGAAAAGTGAATATTATTTCAACCGCGTACAGTTGAACCAGCTAAAAACTTAAGAATGCTTCAAAACGCCAGACGTAGAGGCACCAAAACGGTCTTATACAGCGGAAGATAATTTGTTTTGGTTCAAATTTTAAAGAAACACCCGTTGCGAAAAAAAACGCTTATTCGTTGTCACTTATGTATTTCAGTTGGAGGAGTTTGTGTTGTTCTAATTGGCGACAGTCGTTTGCCGTTGTAACAGATCTTCACAGGCTGTACAGGGGCGTAAAGCGAAGCATAGGGGATATATTCTCTGTGGAAATTGTTGAGAAAGGTTAAAAAAATAGCAAGCATTTGTTGGTTTTGAAAAGTTAAAATAAAACCTGCTTGATTCTAGGAGTTCAAAAATGTTACTCGCTCGCTCAATCTCGATGGCTAAAATGGCTTTAAACGAGGTATATCCACCGGAGTTGAAATTTAAGGCTACGGCAATGATGAATTGGGGCTGCCGCGTTGGGTTTGTGCTCTGTTTCTAATCAATATACTGCAAGCGGTGAAACGAACCGTTTACTAAAACAAAAAACGAAAATATCTGAGAGTCCAAAAGGGTTGGTGGACTAATGGCAAACCACTGAAGCATAAATGTTTCAACCTTGGTTTATTCAATTATTTTAAGCATAAATTATTTTAACTTCAACACCGCCATTTCTCAACGATGTATTTTGTAGATGGATCCTCAATTCATCAAAATATATAATGCATCGCTTTAAATGTAACATATACCACGATGGTACATGGTAAATATTTATGCTACGCATCCACTATATGTGTACACCAGGCAAAGCCCTATTCACACGTGCAAGTTTTTGCTGCGAGACCTTGCAGCTGCAACTTTCATTTGCAAGTTCTGTAAAACTTGCAGCTGCAAGTCATTCATTAAAAATCATAGCTAGGAATTTAGTTCACATGTGTGAACAACCATGCAAGTTCAGTTAATTTTTTGCAGCCGCGTTCTCAATGGCTGATCAAAAATGCAATTTCTGCGTGCAATTTGCAGCTGCACATTCTCGCAGCATGAACAGTTTTAAAAGCGTTGTGAGTAACGGGCACAGAAGCCAATCAAAGTTTTTGTAGCCAGCACCACATTGAAGCCAAAACGCTTCAGTGTATGATGTCTACTGAAGCGAAAAAAATTAATATTTCTCTGGTTGCTCTCTGGCTGGAAGACGAGTTCGGAATTATGGCGGAGTATAAGAAATCAGAAACGTGAAACAACGACAAGTTACAAAACAGAAAATATTTACTTGAACGGGTAATTGGTCAAAATATTGGGCAAAAAACGAAGAATTTAGGAAACAAAGATACCCAATCAGATTTAGTGTGGAATTTTTGTGTAAATTTTTTTTGAAAATACGCGTCAGATTGGATTGGCTTTGTTTTGCAGGACTGAAATCTAAAAAAGTGAAGGAATGGTGGGTTGAGGCAAAATGCTATTTTATCGAAAAGTGGGAGGGCAAGTTCCCCATTTGCCGCCCCGACTCTGCGTCCCCTAACAACGATATTCGAAAGTGCTGCAGGCCCGTAGCCAACTCACCTTGCTAGGGTGGGCTAAAATTTCTTTAGGAGGAGCATTCAAGAGTTTTCAATGAGTTACAAACAAGGTTGAAAATTCTCTAGGGGGCCAAAATTTTTCCGGGGGGGGGGGGCTGAGCCTCCCCTGTTCCCCCTTTGACTACGTGCCCGAAGTGCAGGTTTAGACGAATCAACGTAATTGAGCAATGTATATAAACATCTATTAAAACGCAATTCGCCTAGAAGCTGCAACAGTCCTTCAAAACATTGGTATTTCCTAGAAAAACAAACAAATAAATGCGGTCGAATAAAAGAAAATTGAAAAATGAAATTAAGTAGACAGCCAGTCTTAGGCATGCAAAAACCACATAAAACAGCTATTTAAAACCGATTGAATCCGGGTACAGACAAGATATTTATACCATTAGCTCTTTGAGCAGGGTTGTAGACTAAAACGATAGGACAGTGACGGATCCTGAAACAAGTTAACGGGTCACAGGATGAGATCCACTGAATGTGATAATATTTTAACGCATACAATCGATTGACATCGCCTGATTGAAGCATTTTTTATGTTTATATTTGACAATTTTCCGGCTTTATACTAAACTGGATCAAGAAGGGCACCGAACGAGCGTTCTTGGAATCGCCTCTAGAGACGACAACTGGCCGACGCCGCCCTTTTTGAAGATTCTGGTTGAAAAGTCATTGGTATATGTGCCGGTTATTTGATCGCAATTGAAGATTCATAATTTCGATCCAGTGCCGCGAACACTGGGACTCAACGTTTTTAGCCACCTCTAAAATTTTATCACTCCCCTGAAAAGTTTATGTTCCGTTTGCAAATCAGCTCAAACCTAAAGCTAAGTCAAAAATTAGTCTAAACCTTAAGCTTATCCTATTCCAGTCCCACGGAATAACGTTTCACCCCTTATCTTTACATGGACCGACAAATTGTATGATCCATTTGAAAACGAAGCGACAAAACAATTTCAAATCCGAACAAATTTTAATGAAATTGCAAGTTTGAGGTTTGCATCCATTCTTGTGAAGATTTCCTTATTTAATCACTGGCTGCAGTACAGCAGCGGGCGCTCTGCAATCTATTAAAACTGCAAATTTTCCCTCAAAGTACAATGTCAAGTTTCTAAAATCAAAATTGTAACACTAATACATTGAAGTATTGTAGTCCTATCGTCACACACCGCTTAAATGCACTCGACCCGAAGAACCTATTGAAAATTAAGTCTTCAACAAGTAGCCAAGAACGCGTCGGCATGTAAACAATCCATGGTAACTTTATAATTAGAAGAAGTTGTCATAATTTATCACACTAAATTTTCATTTATTTTTCAAAACACCTATTATATATTTAATTTTTGCAATGTATTTTAATTGCAGAACAAATTGAGCTCTAGAAAATTATGCGAATGCAAATTGTTCAATTTCTGGGCCAATGCAAAGAACACGCGCGAACAGTATTATAAGCATATTCCTAAGCATAAGCCTTTAGCCTAAGTCTTAGTCTACGCGCAAGAATGAGCATATTCCTAAGCCTAAACCTAAGAATAAGCATAAGCCAAGCAAAAAAGTCTAAAGCTTAAGATTACTCTTTCTCAGTCCCACAGAAAAACGTTCCTCCCCGGATCTTTACATGGGCCAATTTCTGAAAAAAATTTGCATTGCAGTTTATTTTAAAGCGTGCAAACGTGCCCTTTTCTAGTCGTTCACTAAAGTCCTTCAAAAAATTGGTTGAGGTATAGGGTCAGGCTGAGGGTAGGTGCGGATCACGGGCTCACAACGATAGCTTCGGTGGCCACATATTTCCTACCCTGCTGGCTAATAACGCGATACAAAGTTTATTACGGATATGAACTAAACCCAAATTTACGTCATCTACCACTCTTTCATAGGAAATGCATATGCAGAATCCGTTTCACCAACAAAAGTCGTCAATTAAATGTTGGTTGGTGGAAAAAATCAAGTTATATTTAGGATTGTGGACAAGGGAAGTGATAACAGGGGATATATCTTTCCTTAGAATGTCAAGAAAAATCACTTTTAACAAACTTTATACTACACGTAACCTTCTGGATCATAGAGGTTAAAACAATTTTCTGGTGCATGAAATTATACCGTTTCGAATCGAAATCCTGGCTACAACTCCGATTATGTATTTACTATAGTTTCTACAGACGGCCAATGCAAAGAACAGGGGCTGAACAGTATTATAAGCATATTCCTAAGCCTAAGCGTAACAATGAACATATTCCTAAGCCTAAGCCTAAGCCTAAGCATAAGCCAATCAAAAAAGTTAGTCTAAAGCTTAAGCTTATTCTGTTCTAGTCCGACAGAAAAACTCTCCGCCCTCGATCTTTACATGAGCCCTACAGTCGAACACGGAACTGCTTCCGACGTATCGGCTAGCCGCTAGCTAACATTGATTAGTTTTTAGTACTTGTTTTAGTTTAGCAGACGACTTTCAAATCAGTCTCGTGGTCGCATTGTATGAGTTTAATCGGATAAGGATTGAACGGAAAACAGAACATATTCTCACATATTTTATATCAAAATTTGCATAAGGCAGCTTTTTAACGAACTTTCCGAGATTCAACTAAATGTATCATTAGTTTGTTTCAATTATGCGTATATTAGATCGATTTTGTACTGGTGGTCTAAAAGTCAAAATAAAATGTTATCCGTGGCATTTGTATACTCCGTTTCACTTTCCGAATTTTTCAGATGGATGCATAACTCAGACTAAAGATGTAGACGTTTGGCATAGGTTTAGGTATTTTGGAGAATAGAAATTTGAGATGAAATAGTTTCTGAACGTTATTACTAAACTCCGTTGTTATTTGGGCCCATGTAAAGATCAGGGGAGGAACGCTTTTCTGTTCGACTAGAATAGAATAACCTTAAGCTTTAGACTAATTTTTTTCGCTTGGCTTAGGCTTAGGCTTAGGCTTGGGAATATGCTTAAAATGCTGTACCGCACCATGTTCTTTACATTGGCCGTTATTTGTGACATTTTTAAGCTTAAGATTAGTGGCGGTTCCAAAATGCCTTGGTCGTGGGAATACGTTTCTTTAAACCACAATTAGTCAAAATTTAAATACTTTAGAAATTATTCGTAGCTAAGAGGTCAAGGTGACCGTTTAAATAAAAGTAAACATTTGATTGCATTGTTGACCGCGATCTCTAATTTAGCAATACTGTAGTGACCCGAATAAGACGGGAGCAATAAAGAAAGAGATTCCATTTTGAGTCCCAATCAATTGGAGTACGTATCCCTTAAGAGTTCCCTAAACCCTACTCGAATAAGAGGGGGTAAAAAGAGGGGCATCCCCATTATGAGTCCAATCAATTGGAGTCTGTATCCCTAGTAAGAGTCCGTAAGCGGAAAAAGCCCTACACCCTAGTTAGAATCTGTACACCCTAGTTAGAATCTGTCAATGTCAATTATCTCAAATTGTAATTCATAAGCGACTCCAGCACCAAATACATTAAAAATACATAACAGTCCGCAACCGAATGACAGGGGGCACCTACCGGACAGGCCAAATGAATATCAGTCCCCCTCTTATTCGGGAACTACAGTAGCGATAACAACGGACCGCAAAAAAACTATCCGACAGATTGCGTTCAGGACGGGACCGATCTGGGAATGGCACACCGCCGGTCCCGGACTGGAAGTCGCCTGATGTTCTCAGGCTCATCAATCGCTAATTGCTGGACGACTGCAAGTTTAAGTTTTGCTGTTGAAATCACGAAAACAATGTAGCAAAGATAAAAAACATATTCATCAGCCATCGCCTGTGTAGTACATGTGCGTCCAATCAGGACTCGTCGGAAGCATCCAACACCAGACCTGGACCCACAGTGGTCCGGATGTCAGACTGGACGCCAACATTGAATGAGAAATTACGGACTGGTTCTGTTCGCTCTAGAGCACCATTTGGCTAGGATTCAAGATCAAACAAAATATATTGAGGTAAACAATAGAAGCAATAAAAATAAGTTCTATCGCCACTTTTCGTCACGGTGTATACACGCGAGCACTGTTTCACACGAACAAAACACATTAATACGCAACATTACGTGCTGAATAAATTGCTCCAAATTAAGCTCGGGTGATCGCTATATGAGGCTCATTTGTAAGACGGCCAGAAGACAACTATACTTAAATTGATCTATTTTTTGGGCTTTTATATCGAAGCCGATTTCCATGTAATATTTCCGAGTAAAATTGACAATGTCTCTATTGTCAGGGACAGTAATAATCACAGACCCTGAAACGAATAGTGATCAAACTGTCGGGAACGAAAATCCAAAAACGGATATTGAAGTAAAACAGTTTCGATGATGGTCTGTTTTTCAAGCCATACCGTTGAAGCATACCAATATCATATACTGGGGTTTGAGAAATTTTGTAGAGAAAAACAGCGGATATACCCTATATTTATAAAAATTTACATGAATTTCCTCATTTTTATTTCAAATTGAACAGTTGCAACTTGAATGGTTTATGAGCAAAGTCGGATATCTGTTGCTATTACCGATAAAACTCGATTTCCGTTTCCGTTATAGAAATATTGGAAAAGCCCGTTGTTTTTAAGCAGATCTATTGTGTAAGCTTTCGTGCATCAATTAGCCCTGTGGTGCTATTTAGATATCTATAACACGAATATCAACGGTAAATCTAGGCTAATCCAGTTCTTTAATTTCAGTGGATCACACTAAAACCGTTTACTTATGCAAAAAATACGTCCGGTTCCTTAAGTACTATCCTTCGTTAGCGAGTTCTTTCGTTGTGACACGTGCCAGCTAAGGTATATATTGCTAAAAAATTTCTCTTTTTTGCCGTGCAGGGGATCTCGATTTTGAGTCAAATCAAAAGGAGTCTGTATCCCTTGTAAGAGCGCGTAAGCGAAAAAAGTCCCTAAACCCTAGTTAGAGTTTATAAACGTCAATTATCCCTAATTATAGTGTATAAATGACTCCAGGACAAAATAAGGTTGAGTGCGAAACTTTAAAGCATACTTAAGTTTTGACAGTACATTCCTAAGTATAACGTTGCATTACCGCTCAAGCTTTTGATACACGACAAAATAAACATTTAATTCAACGGATAGTTGCAATACTAGATATATCTGCAACGAATGGCGCGAAGGGTGGTTTAAAAAATAAATCGCAGTCCGTAACCGAATAACAGGGGTACCCTATGTTGAGGCCAAAAAAATATCAGTCCCACTCTTATTCGGGTCACTACAGTAGTAAAATTAACTTAAGAAAAAATCACAAAAACGATGTGCCATGTGATGCACTGACAAGTCACTTGCATGATATTACTCCTATTCCACGTAGCTGGATGTTAATAGGAACAGAAAAACTGAAATGACGCTCCAAACTGTAGGAAGTCCCTATCCATCACCAATTAGAAATACATTTTCAAACATGCGAACTGCAAGAGTGGCGAAACCGGAACTCCACCCTACGCTGCAGATGTATGTGTGATCTTTAATCCCAATAAACGAACCCCATTTCAAAGGTTTTATTTTTTAGTGTAAAAGCTGTATAGCTAATTTGCGATAGGTGCTACACACATTTGTGAATACGGGCACTAAACAGGAAACCAATACTGTTAGACATACTAAAATTTCAATTAATAAGGCACGTATATAGATACACTCTCACACAGCCAAAAGCTCGTTCGGCCAACAAGAGTTTGCTTAATCATTCAGAATGATTGAGACAGTGAAGGGTATACGCTCTTCAGAAATTTCATGAGCGAATGTAATTCATTCCCGTTTTAAAGAAGTTGGTTCATGTTCAATTTTATTGCTGGCCGAATAAGATACTGGACGAGTGAGGGTACGCGGATACCTGTAGTAGGCAGGGTACAACACGAGGTGAATATACCGGAGCCGGAGACGGAGGTCAACGAAATTGCCGGAGTCGGAGCCGGAGGTGAGGCGAAATTAGGTAGTAAAAATAATGTTTTATTAGTTATATAATTTTCGCAAATATCTGTAGTATGTTGTTTAAGTTGTTTGGTTTTACGCTAATTTTCTGCCAAATTTCGGAAACCCTTTCCTAAAAATTGTACAAATGTGAAACAAAACGCGCTAAATAGATAAATTTTGCAAAATTTTACTACCGAAATTGCCGGAGCCTCCGGCAAACGTTCTACCGGAGCCGGAGCCGGACCTGGAGGCCGATTTTCTGCCGGAGCCGGAGCCGGAGGCAGACCTCCGCTTGTACCCTGGTAGTAGGGTATAGACAAGAAGGCTCAGCAGCAGATCCAATAACGACAGGTCACCTACGCCGAGACCGCAATATATTTAGCCTTGTGAGCCAAGATAGCTAGCTGAAAGCAATTTTAGCAGTAAATAATACAAAGTTTTACGGTTTGGGCCTCAGAGAACGGCCGCTCCCTTTCTTACTGCGTCTCCGCAGACAACGTAATATAAGACTTAAGCGCAGCAGCTGGCTTTCGGCGAAACCGAGCGAGAGAGCTATTAGGTGAAGCAAATTAGGTAATTAAACAACAGTCATTATAACCCGATCACGTCGTGGCACAGCTGCACCGCAGGGAATTGTAGTGTTTAATTGTGTGGTACAATTAATTTCACTCACCAAATGTTATATACATGAGAAATTACAACTAAAGCTTGCTGGAAATTAAGAAATGCAGAACAATTAATGCGAAATTTAGAAAGCATATAACGACGCATACTTAAGTTTTGGAAGTACATTCTATATAAGTATAGCCTTGCATTATCGTTTAAGCTTTTGATACAAGACAAATAAACGTTTACGGTATCCGTGTCCGTTTATAACGTAAATTCAGTTATTCACATGCTCAAAACTAGTTTATAAGTCACCTATATATTGCCAAATTTTTCATTACAGATATGCCGCACTTGTTCAAACCAAAATGAAATAAAAATTACGAAATTCATCTAAAACCATAAAGATTTCGGTGTATCCGCCATTTTTCTTCAAAATTTTAGGCGCCCCTAAAAGTAACATCGGTTCTTCAATATCCGTTTTCCGCTTCGCTTCTGTTTCCGGGCCCATGTAAAATCAGGGACGGAACGTTTTTCTGCTGGAATAAAGAAGAGTAAGTTTAAGCTTTAGACTATTTTTTGCTTGGCTTAGACTTAGGAATATGCTCATTCTTACGCTTAGACTTAGGAGTATGCTTATAATACTGTTCCGCCCTTGTTCTTTACATTGGCCCGTTTTCGGTTTATTAACTATTCGTTTACACCCTGACTTTTAATAGATGAATGCGAACGATGAATATGTACTTAACTTAAAAAACTTAAAAATGTGTAAACGAAACTACTACTCGTTGCAAATTAACACAAAATTCTATGTTTATTAATAGTTTTAAGGCAGTAACAAATACAGATGACTATAAAACGCATATGTACAGCTCGAGCGCTAAAATCGCAAGACAGTAAAAACAATTAATACATTAGCGTTGTAAAATTTAAACAATCATTTCTTAAGCAACTTTGAACTTCCTAAATGGTTAAAATTTACTTGCTACTTTCATTTATCAAAAATAGAACAAGCGATGCAGTCAAATATGTTATACCAAGAGTGGATGATCACTATTTATAACGAGAGTGTGCAACTGGGTACATTCTGTGTATTAAAGAATGTACCAGAACGCGTTGCATTTTTGTTCGACACCCCCCTCAATCAGGGGGGTCTAAGCGAGAGATTAACAGTATGCTTCAGTACACCTACCCCCCTTAAACAAGGGGAAGGTTACAATTTCCTCCTTTACTACGATATAAAACTGCATAAAGAACCCCTAAACAAGGGGGGGGGTAGGCCAAAAACGCAACGCGTGCCGGGTACATTCTTTAATACACAGAATGTACCCACAGGGATAAATACTGGATTTCTCTGTATTTAATACAATCAGGGCAAAAACTTTGCCAACGCAGCCAAAATTTATCCAATGGCTGGCTCATGTAAAGATCAGGGGCGTAACGTTTTTCTTTGCGACTAGAAAAGAGTAAGGTTAAGCTTTAGACTATTTTATTTGCCTGGCTTAGGCTTAGGCTTAGGAATATGCTCATTCTTACTCTTACGCTGAGGCTTAGGCTTAGAAATATGCTTACAATACTGTTCCGCCCCTGTTGTTTACATTGGTCCAAATGGCTTAACCCCTCTGACCATATTCCAGCTGCATGCCTGGTTAACCGTACCTTTCAACCTTCGCGTTGTGCCTTCCCCCATTGGTTCGATAAAGTGTAAATTGTTTCAGGTTGTTACATAAAAATACGCCAATTGGCTACTTTTACACAAAATGAACACAAAATTTTCGTGTTTCGCTCGGGTTTTAGGTTCTTCTAACACTGAAATAACCTACCAGGCCCGTCGTTTACTGGCTTGCTGAAATTCATATTTTCAGAGCGCGTCCTTATAGCTAAATTCACAGGGGGCCAGCCAACCTTGCATACTATACAATCAACTTGATCCATCACTGGCCGTTGGGTAACCCCACTCGAGAATTTGAAAGGGACCCCCGTCCTTGCACGCTCCGGCACTGATATTGCCAAGTCGGTTTGATGGTTTAAGACCCAAAAGCAAATTTTGAGTTAGATGTCCACTTAAACAAGTCTGGTAAGTTTTTGCTACAAGCAACGAAACGTGCTGCTTGTATGAGGGATATAAATACAGTAAGCTTAAAATTGTCGACCAATTTCTTTGCTTAACCTTAGACTAGGCTTAGGTCTAGGATTAGTTATATAGGCTTATCGTTACGGTGACGTTTTGACTTGGGATTAGGAATATGCGTATACTACTGTTCGTCACCTCAAAGTAACATTGGGCAGGAACAAATTTCTATAAATTCAAACAAAATTGAACTGAATCAAACGGAACTATCAAACCATTAATATATGTAAGTGTAATAAACTAAAAGTAAACATAAATGCCTAAATATGCACCCGCACACCATCTGAGAAATACGAATTGTTATTTATTAACTTTATGCTTGAAAGCGCACAAGGTACCCACACTCATATCACCGGCATAAACAGATCAGGTTGTTAGACTTCATAATAATTCCAAACCCGTAGCCAGCTAAATTGCCAAGGGGGCGGGCCGGCTGAAACATTTTCAGGAGGGGCATGCAAAGATTCGAGATGATTTACAAGCGATATTTAAACTTTGCCAGAAAACACGGCAAAAAATTTCCGAACAGAGTAGTTGATTAACCATAGGCTCCCATTAGGATACGGGTCAGAATCATTCGTGTGTGAAATCAAATATATGTAATCAGCGACAATCATACTTACATAATATATACAAACACAAAATAAGCTAATTTAAAAGTGGTGAAAATGCAAGTGCAAGCACTCAAAGAATTCGAAACAAACAGTGTGTTTGTACTGAAGCCAATGATCAGGTTTAAATTTTGCCATAACCAAGAATTTACCAGTTTTGAACTTTCGATCATAGTCAAACTGAAATTTACGTTTCTTTACTATACAAAATCTGAATATATTCTAGTGTTCACATCTTGGCTGGCTCTTTGTAAGCATGTGAAAAATGCTTGTCCGTTATGTGCACATGCAATATAGTGCAGTGCACTGTATATGTATGCTAGCTGGCAGCATATACAGTTGACACGTATAGCCGACGAAAAATGCAGTTGGAGACGCGGGCTACGTAGCGCAGTGGGACAGTGTTCGCTTAAGTATCCGTCGACTGAGAGTTCGATCCCTGCTCTGGTCTACTGTGGTGGCCCGCTTGTCCAGCTGTTTAGTAAAAAAGTCTGAAGTCCCAGTTTCTAGCTAGACTGACACTCTTGAGCATTTCCCTCACAACTGTTGTCGTTGCTAGATTTGGGTATAACTTAGACTTAAGATTAGGCTTCAGGTCCAACCAATTTTATCACATTCTGCCATAAATGCTTGAGCCTCAGCGCACAAGGTTTTGCAAACGGCTGAAATAACATCATTTGAAATATTCTGGCTCTATGCAACATATGGCAGTGGCTACGGTTCTGGTTCAAACATGAAGATGTAAGTGTCTTTACATGGTACATTATAATAAGCCAACGTCTGACCCTAAACACAGCAATTAAACATAATAGTAAATAATATAAATATAGCACTACAGTTATTCTACAAAGCGGTATAATTCATGTCCCGTTGCTAACTGCAACAGTGTTGATCAATTTTACACGTTCGTTTGACTGAAACGATGAAAAATACTGATATGTCTCATACGCCGGCCAATGTAAAGAACAGGGGCGGAACAGTATTCTAAGTATATTATTAAGCCTAACTCTAAGCCTAAGCCTAAACATAAGCGTAAGAATGAGCATATTCCTAAGCGTAAGTCTAAGCCTCAGCCTAAGCCAAGCAAAAAAATTAGTCTAAAGCTTACGCTTACTCTATTCTAGTCCAACAGAAAAGCTCTCCGCCCCTGATCCTTACACGAACCTATAGGCATAACAATTATTCAACCCAATCGTTAATTGGTCTGATCTCACGAGCTATTCATGTAACTCCAGCAGCTCAGCCTGAAGCAAGCTAGCATTGAGCTAACAGTCCAATCTAGGCCGGTATTCTCAAATCTGCGTAGCACCTAACACCAGTTGGTGATAGGTCTTGTAATTTTAGAGCCAGTAAACGCCGATGCTCAAAATTTAGTATATATTTTTCGCATATGATTTGTTCTACTTCTGTACCAATTTTGCGTTCAATATCTGCAATAGTTAGTGAGTTTGAAAACCAATTACTAACCGACGGTAGTTGCTGTACAGATTTGAGAATATGGGCCCAGATTTCAACTTACGCGTAAGACGCGCCGGTTGAAAACTAATTAATTCCGATTTTGTTTTTTCGTATTTTTATCGTATTTGAGTATACTATTCGGCGGTGGTCTAGGCTGAACAATTGCATATTTCGAATCGCATGCATCTGCACCTACACCAGTTAGCAATGTCCATGAATATCGATTTGACCTCGAGAAATACACCCTTATTGAACAACGTAAATACAATTCGGCAATGGAACAGCTGTATAGCACAACCACAACCGATTTTGCCAGGGGCGTATATACACACCGAGGAAAAATTTGTGGAATATACGTATATATCCTACCCTCGAAATTTCTCGAGACAGAAAACAAAAAGCACACTGTGAGCATGTTTTAGAATGGACTTCAAAGGTCAAAAAATTTTCTCGCACGCAACGCCTGGAAGTAAACGTCTTGATTGATAATTACCGTTCTAAACGAAATCCTGGGCTACGCTCCTGTTAAAGGTACCGCTGTGGTGACTACTGTGGTTCATCTTCTCAAACTACTTCCGCCGCCACCAGAAGAAGATGTTCCAGGTGTTTTCGCAGAATGATCCTCAGGCGGTTGAGGATAGTTGAACAGTGCGTCGAACAGCATTGCACCGCGTAGGCTTAACTGGTTAGACTGGTGTGCGCGTTGCGGAGTTTGACCATTTATGGATCGCTCAATCGGATCAACATGACGCCGACATACCGCTTCAAACACAGTGAGTTCAGCATTACCTCCGCGGCGGTTGTCTTTGATCCCAGATGGCTTTTGAAGTATTGCGGCCAGCTTTTCTGAAGAACAATTGTGAATTTTACAGGCACGTAACCATACTGCGAAACGCAACTCAGCCCCCTTTCCCTCCATTCATTGTTTTCGTTGTCTAAATAAGTTTCAACCTTGCTTGCAAGTCATCATAAACGCTTGTGTGCTCCACTCTAAACTTTTCTAGAACCCCTAGCCAGGTGAGCATGCTTCGGCCGTGAAATTTTTAGATTTCCGTTTTAAGTGAAATTCTAGTGTAAGACACAGATTAATAAATTAATCAAAAGCATATACAATACCGATAATCAGTGCCAAAAAATGAAATCCATTATCAATTTGCATCAAAACGAACACAACTACTTTCAGCTTTAGCGCAATAAACTATGTGCAATTCTAAACGCTTATAGCAGACTGCAGGGTCCAGATTATAGAAACCAACCTTTCGAGAATCTTCACCCTGCGTTACGCTTACCTGTCACCAGTCGCTGTGCAATCGCATCGTCCAGCGATAACCGAGTTCCACGGTATTTATCAACGACAGTCTCGCTTGAAATGTCAACCACGCCATGCTTTATCGCGTCGACTGTGTTCAAATGTTCCATTGTCTTTGTATCCTTGAAGGCTCGTAAAACCTGAAACACAGAATATCGTTCCGGTTCAACAACAATGCCTCGTTTAATCGCATCCGCTATCGAGAGCGTTTGTTGCGCGTCGATTAAATTGAATCGGCCGTCACAGTCGAGAATTCCACGTTTAATTGCAGTTGCAATCGATATTTTCTTCGGCGCACCACCGAAAGCCGCGCCGTTATCCGCTGGATCGACAATTTGTTCGCTTCTTGGATCGATGAGTTGTTCCGCAATCGCTTCAATCAGTGTCAAACGATCTTTACTTCCGGGTTCACTAAAACGTCCCAAACTATCAACAAGTCCTGCAGCCTCTGCTTCGATCAAACTCATCGGTCGCTGAATGAAGCGTTCCACGCGTGCGTCCCGTAGGGTCAGTTGTCCTGCGGCTCCACCAGCGTTAAATTTTGACGTTTTCAAATCGATCACTTTTCGCACAACGCTATCCATCAAACTTGTACGTCGACGCGATTCAGGGTTGTAGATTTCACGCGTATGCAAATCGAGCAGAGCTGCACTTCGAGAAACGGCTTGCCGAAGGCTGAAGCTGCCACCTTTTGGATCATTTTTGTCGCTAAATTCGCCAGTTTCGCCGTTAATATAGTTGCGGTCGATTGCGTCACTTAAACTGATTGAATGTTGAGCATCGCTCGAGGTAAATGGTCTCGATTCTGCTAACGTTATGTATCCACTTCGTAACGCATCTCGTAATGGAGTAATTCGTTTGGTAACCCGGCCAGTAAAATCCCCAGACGCTACGTCAATCAGCCCCTGATCAATTGCAGCTTCTAGCGAAATTGGAGGCGCTTTCAGGATGCCCGTTTTGATCAGGTTGTGAACGTTTGAAAATGATATTATCCGCCGCGAGACAGCGTCGTCGATCGAAATCGTGTTACCATTTTCTTGTGATGGATCACAAAGCTGCCGCCGATCCGGGTCGTAGATTTTCGCTTGTATTGCGTCTTGTAGCGTCAGCTCTTGTTGGCTAATTGGATCACGAATGCCATAGCAAGTCGCTAAACATTCTTCCATTGAGCCGGCATCGACTAATCCACGATCGACCGCTTCGACCAATGAGATTCGTAGAAAACCAATTTCTTCCGCTTCTTCTGATTGTTGTGGTGATGTGATTTGTTCAAAGACACCTTGTTTCTTCAGTTCAGCTTCGACCGCGGATAAAATTTCACTTGCATCAATGTGACAGACGGTTCGTGTTTGATCTTCAAAGAATTGTGTCCGCGTTTCAGAGCCTTCTTCGTACATTTCCATTTCATCTTCGTGTTCGACTGGTATCACCGTTTTCGGTGGCTCTAACGGGCTTGGTTGAAACGTTTCGATTTCTTCGATGTTGCTCGACTCTTCGACTACGACTGACTGCTGGACAATCAGAGATTTTTCTACCGGCCGTTTCGGTGGTTCCACGATTCGTTGTCGTTGGCTAATAACCAATTTGAATCGTTCGTGATACTTGCGAATGAGAGCTTCGAGTTTCACCTACAAAACAAAATACTACATCTACGATCGATCCTGCAATAACCTGAATATAAAAAAAGGAGATATTGAAAGTTATTTCGCTTCACCAGATGTGGTACCCCCTCCCCATTCCGATCCGGACTATTATTTATTTTTCAATCCAGTTCCATTTATTTGGACCACGCACGTTTTACTTATGCCAGCCATTTTGAAGTTTAGTTCACTACACTTTTAAGACTAAAAAGTACAACGTAGTCTGCAACATTATTACTTTGAGTAATCAGTGTGATTAGTAATTTTGGACCCTATCGATTTACAGCTTCTAATTAAGGAAATGAACACCTGATCCAAAATAGAGATCCCGGACCCTTATTACCACCACCCACCCTCTTATTCGGGTCACTACAGTATTCTCAAATGTGTATAGCACCTATCCCGAGTTAAATACAGATTTTTAAGTACGCTAATATCGACAGTTGCACAGAACTAAAATTGCACGCTATGGCAGTATAACTTCTATCTAAAACGGTGTACTAAACTTGACAGCGCGTTATTTCACTTCAAACCTTTAAGTTACATAAACAGTTTTGTTTTTCGAATAACTCCTGAATGAAAGTTAGAATTGAATCAACTCTACATCTAAATATTTAGTATATTCTCTAAGTTCTACCATCTGGCTACGATTAATTCACGCTCAAATCAGAAAATTGTACCTTTTTTACTATAAAAAATCACTGTTAAAACTGAAAAGAAATTGTGAAAAGTGAAAATGATTATATTATTAGATTGGTTTGAAAACCACATCGAACGATAGACGTATGCCTAGTTGTTGTGATCTAATGATAGCTATAACACTAGACACCCCCGCTTAACGTAGTGACTTAAAACCTCATCAATCGGTTCCTTCCGTCAAATGTACGTACTATATTCCGACACAGAATATATTACCAAAATTTCTTACTAACCACATGGTCGTAGAATTACAAGCGCATCGCGAACCCTGTCCGTCCGCGCGGAAATCTTTGCTTCTGCTGGCCCAAAAATTGGTGACAAAATAAGCGAATGTAGGCCAGAAAGTTGTTTTTGCTCACCGTGTAAGTCTCATTGACGGTTCTGCTAACAATCTCAGGCTGCTAGACGAACTAACCAGAAGAGCTTCTAAAATGGCAACAAGTCTAAAATCAGGAGGCGGAATGCGAAATATCACTGATGGCACAGTCACCGAGTCTCCGGCTGGAAGACGAACCGTCCAGTAGGCGTGATCAGCATTTTCAAGAAGCAAACACATGTCGTTGCGTTTAATTTTAATCTGAAAAAATCATACATAAAAAGATACAACCCGATTCACACATGCAAATTATTACGGCTAGTACTCATAGCGGCAATATTGTAAGAGCAAGTGTTCGACAGAACCACTTGCAGTTGCAATTTGTGCGTACACGTTTTGCAACGAGAACTTTGCAGCCGAAACTTGCAGTTGCCGTTCTGTTCGAAAAACAATTACAAAACTGAACAGCTACATGTTCTCGCCGATGAATATAACTTGCACGTGTAAATTGGGCTTAAACAGTCAAAAGTTCCAAGCACAGGTTTGAAGATTTGCTTAAACGAGAGTCATTTGCATTTATACAACAGGATAACCTGCTCCTACTGGGTACGATCAGTTGTCACCATAGCTGTCGTCAGAATACTGTGCAAAGACCTTTAAGTCTGGCCCAGTAAAGAAGGGGTAAGACACGTTACTGCAGCTACAAATTTGACATTTTCTTTTGCAATACCTACTTAAAAATTGCTCTTAGCAGCAAGACGTGAAACTGCAACCTGTGGCATATACCTGCAGCCGTAGTGGTCACTCAGTTCTGGTACATACCTGCAGTCGAAGTGGTCACTCAGTTCTGGCACATACCTGCAGTCGTAGTGGTCACTCAGTTCTGGCACATACCTGCAGTCGTAGTGGTCACTCAGTTCTGGCACATACCTGCAGTCGAAGTGGTCACTCAGTTCTGGCACATACCTGCAGTCGTAGGGGTCACTCAGTTCTGGTACATACCTGCAGCCGCCGTGGTCACTCAGTTCTGGAACATACCTGCAGACGTAGTGGTCACTCAGTTCTGGCACATACCTGCAGTCGTAGTGGTCACTCAGTTCTGGCACATACCTGCAGTCGTAGTGGTCACTCAGTTCTGGCACATACCTGCAGTCGAAGTGGTCACTCAGTTCTGGCACATACCTGCAGTCGTAGTGGTCACTCAGTTCTGGCACATACCTGCAGTCGAAGTGGTCACTCAGTTCTGGCACATACCTGCAGTCGTAGGGGTCACTCAGTTCTGGTACATACCTGCAGCCGTTGTGGTCACTCAGTTCTGGTACATACCTGCAGCCGTTGTGGTCACTCAGTTCTGGTACATACCTGCAGCCGTTGTGGTCACTCAGTTCTGGTACATACCTGCAGCCGTAGTGGTCACTCAGTTCACATTTTCTTCAGCTCCACTCTACTTATTCTAAGCGAATTAAGGAGGTTTTATATTGGCTCCGTTATGTTCAATGACAGACAAGACCCGTAGACTCAACAATAATTCGGTTATTTCGGAACAGAATACCTGTTGGACGTAATCAATATAATTCACAATCGCCGCAATTTCAACACGACCGGCTACCGGTTCTCCACGCATCCAAAGCGGTGAAATTTGACGTGCGCGTTCAATGAGCAAACGAATCGTTTTGTCGTGTTTTTGAAATAATTGAACTGTTTCCTGTACAAATAAATACAAAACATTTTACAACAGAAAAGCAGTCACAGACGTGTACAAAGGCGAATAATACAAGACACACGCACACATACCGTGAACCAGAACTCCTGAAAAGACAAGAAAACCACTTTGAACAGGGTTTAGAATAATGTTTACGTCAAAAATTTGGACAAAGTTATGAATTGAAACGTTGATTGTGTTCCTTGAAATAGTCGCTACTAAAAAGGTTTAATTTCGCATTTTGTGTAAAAATTATTACAAACACACCGATGACAGAGTCTCTAAACACATAAACGCCCACTTGGACTCAAGCGTCAAGCTTAATACTCCAGTAGACTTTTAAATAGCTGCCCAAAAGTCTCTAGTTCAATTCTTAGTTTGAATTTAGAACTCAGATGAAAATATTCGTGTGTGCAGGTGCCAAGTTTAACTACATTAGCATGGTCATATTTCGGAGTTACCTGCAGTTGTTTGACCATTGTTTCTTCGCTTTCGTTGCCTTGAAACCGCGAATTAAATATTTCTTCTTGCTCTTGAATCCATTGTTCGGCTTGTTTCGTTTCTTCAAGAAGCTAAACAAACTGACTACACCTTATAGAATGAATCGTAAGTCACAAAACATTTCACGCAATGAACAGCAACGTTAAATCTTCGTAATGACAACTTCTCGACGTCAAAAGTGAACCGCATTGGGGTCAAATTGAAATAACTTCCCATACTTCAATCAAGATGTATATAGGCACTATCTCACTTTTCAGTAAATTAGTTGCAACCTTCTCGATTTTGTATATTTTATTGCACTCGATTTATCCCGCAAGTATGAGCAATTTCATATCAGCAATTGACACCACTGTTCGCTTACTTCAGAACCTATTACTAATAACTAGATATCAATGCTACACACAGTTGGCAATACGGCTGCAGTTTAGGGTGCACAGTCTTGCCTACAACTAAATTTGACAAAGACGAACAAAAAACGCTAAATATGAAATTCAAATTGTCGCCTAATTTTTGCCATTAATATTAAGAAAAAGTCTTTTTTATTTTTGATTTATAAATTATCTCGCACTTTTCATATGTCGTAAGCCAAACTGCTATTCAGGACAAAAAAACGTACATCTCGTAAACCCAACGCGTCAAACAAATGAGTCTCCAAACATTTTGTCAAAGCAAGCAGCCATTCCCATTGGATGTTCAGTGATTGCAGGTACGCCTATAACATTAACGGATAACACGTTTATACTCGAGCGCACTCGAGTAAGGTACCGGTAGTAAAGTTAGCACAAAAAACACGTGTCACGCTCTGATTATACATTTTTAGTTTTACTAAAATAACATGTAACCCCTCAGAACCTTTGAGAATTTGTCGAATTGTTGGTTTTATGTTTGAGTAAAAGTATTTACAGGTAAAGTCTTAAAATCAATGTTTTTATTCGCACAACTTAAGCTTAATATTTTATACCTCAATAACTTCAACCGCTGGATGACCACGTTTGAGCAGCGTAAATCCTTTATCAAGAACGCTGTTAAATTGAGATTCGCGCAGTTCAACTTCTTGTAATAATTGCTGAAACAATAATTGTAATTAATGCATGCGTGGTACTTTTTTTACTGAATTGAAGTCAAAAGTACTGGTGGAAAGACAGGGCAACACAGCAATTTTGGAGTTTCTAAAGTCGGAGGTCGTGGCGGATTTTTAAATTTGCGACGAGACTCAGTATATTGTAATTCAGGGGAAGATGAACAAGATATATATATGTATGTATATATTTATATATATATATTATATATTATATATATTATTAAGCAAAGCGAAACTCCGAGCGAAGCTCGGAGTTTCGCGAAGCGTTTTATGTTTTGTACTTGGGGATCGAAAGGTGGATGTCCGTCCGTCCGTCTGTCCGTCTGTCCGTCCGAAAAGAATCTCAGGAACGGCTGAACCGATTTTGATAAACTTTTTTTGTTTGAAAGCCAATAATCCTGAGGTGTTAACCTCGCATTGGGGTTTTAAAATTTGGAGTCGTTTATTAGCTACAGGCTAATATGCATAATTAATTAAGCCTAAATAAGTACTTTCCACAATATTTCACTAATTATTACAGTTAGAAGCAATCTAATTTTAGCATTAAAGGGTTTTGGGTGCGAGAAATCTGCGTAGACTGTTTACAAACCTCCAAAACCGATAATTGAGCAGTTAGCTAGTAGATAATTTGCATATTAGCAAGGTTATAAGCCTAAACTAGGACTTTTTACAATATTTCACTAATTATATACGGTTAAAAGCAATATAATTTCAGCACTAAAAGGTTTTTAGGTGAGAGGAATTTGAATAAATAGCTTACAAACATCCAAAACCGATAGTTGAACAGTTAGCTAATAGCTATTTTGCATATTAGCTTAATTGACAAGACAAAACTATGACTTTTTAAATTATTTCAATAATTATTAGGGTTTACTGAAGGTTTTTGGGTGCGAGGAACCTGTATCAATTGTTTAAAACCTCCAAAACCGATGATTGAATAGTTAGCTAATAGCTAATTTGCATATTAGCTTAATTGACAAGACAAAATTAGGACTTTTTAAATTATTCCAAAAATTATTAGGGTGGCTGAAGGGTTTTTGGGTGCGAGGAATCTGAGGAAATTGCTTACAAACCTCCAAAACCGACAAAAGAATAGTTAGCTAACAACTAATTTGCATATTACCTTAATTGCTTACGTGTGTTCGAGCTTCGCTCAATAAATGTTGTCCCACTACGACTGGTATATATCTATATATGTATATATCTATATATACAAATATGTATATATCTATATATATAAATATATATATATATACATATATATGTATGTTTGTATGTATGTATGTATGTATGTATACCGTAAAGCCGATATTAACCTTATAATAGTGCTCCAGAACTGGCAAGTCCAACGTATTAATATCTGCCCAGTTACGCAAAATTTCAGGCTCTTGATGATTTTTCATCCACCGCAGTTCGCCTAATGACGAGCGAACAAATGCTAACAATTCATCCAAATCAACCATACGAATGTTTGACTGTTCCTAAAATAGAAGTGATCGTATATGAAAGCAAAGGCGGTAGTTCGTGGACAGAATGGAACCTGTAGGCAGGTGAGACATGCTTGTCCTAGTGCATTTGCAATATATACAATGCATTTTCATAGTATATGGTGTGCGCTAGCCGGTAGCATACGTATCGATAAATATAGTCGAGTCTAAAATCAGTTGGAGAGGCGGCCTGCGTGGCGCAGTGGTAGCGAGTTCGCTTAAGGATCCGTAGGCTGAAAGTTCGAGCCACCCTCATATGCCCGCTTTTCCAGCTGATTGATAAAAGGGTCAGAAGTTCGGGTTCCTATCTAAACTGACAGAACCAGATTGATCCAGTTCCTTCGATGAAATGATGGCCCTGGGAAACTTTTAGCATTGCCTGTTAGTCGTCTAAATCTCCCGCATACCCGTCCTGAAATGGTTTCGACACCCTAAGTCGTTGAGCTTGAAACGACCCGGCAGAAAAAGGTCCACACAGGTTGAACACGAGAGTTGGGAGCTTTTACGCTGCGCTGAACTATATTTTTGCTAAAAAGGCCAACGTTACTCTAAGAGGCATAACAGTAGATTAAGCGTATTCCTAAACCTAAGCCTAACCTAAGCGTTGTAAAAGCGTATTCCTAATCCTAAGCCTAAGCCTAAGTCTAAGCCTAAGTGTAAGCAAAAAAATGTAATCTAGAATCTAAACTTACTGTTCTATGGACCCATCACAAACCTGGACATCCCTTAATGGGTCAAAATTATGCCGAAATTGAAATCAAACAAACAGGATCGCGCGTTGTTTAGCAACAAAAAATTACGATTGGCCAAGAGTGCTGCTTGTGCCTAAACCATCTACAGATATAAATAGCTGAGAGAGCGTAGCTACAACGATTCGGAGTTTAAGGATCACTCCCTAAACTCTGTACTGCTTAAAACTCCACATCTGAGAATAGCGTTCAAACGCGTTAATTCAAGCAATGTTGACGTGATGCTTTTTATCATCACTTACCAGTAAATCTTCATATTTTCGTTCAAATTCTACCAAGAATTTGTAGTATTCCGTAGAATCTTCTGCTTGCAGCGACTCCTGAAATAAAAATAAACAAAAATTTTCCGCTGTATTGAATGAAACAGATTAAAAGTTTAGCAAAACAAATGCGAAAACATTTATTTAGCACTGGATAGGCTACTTGTTGGCTCAGAGTTGCTAACGGATATATAAATTGAAAAAACGTTTTTGGAGTGTATATTTTATTTAAATCTTTAAAAAACGATGCATTTATACAAGGGGAGCAATAAGGGGCCAAGATGTATCATCACCCAAAACGTCTTTGTGAGAAGTTTGTGATTTATAACAGCAAGCAACCCTAAACCAGAACTCTGTGTTGTTCTTTCCCAATGCAAGCTATCGCTCTGATTCAGTAACGCGGCCGGGTAAATGTTTAACGCCCCAGCCAATAACCGTTATAGCACCGATAATACAGTACACACAATTACGACACGCCGTATCTGTCCTAATTGGCGTAGCCCTTTTTTGCACTGAACCTATTTCACTATCCGGTGCACTTAATGCCTAGATTTTGTTTAGTCTAGCCACAAGTCTACACAACTCCAGAGTTTCCAGCCTTATCCAAGTTTTCCAAAAGCCGTGTATTCTAACCCCGTTAGAATTACACCAATTTTCCGAACAGACTAACCCCGTTAGAATTACACCAATTTTCCGAACAGACTAACCCCGTTAGAATTACAGCAATTTTCCGACCAGACTAACCCCGTTAGAATTACACCAATTTTCCGAACAGACTAACCCCGTTAGAATTACACCAATTTTCCGAACAGACTAACCCCGTTAGAATTACACCAATTTTCCGAACAGACTAACCCCGTTAGAATTACACCAATTTTCCGAACAGACTAACCCCGTTAGAATTACACCAATTTTCCGAACAGACTAACCCCGTTAGAATTACACCAATTTTCCGAACAGACTAACCCCGTTAGAATTACACCAATTTTCCGAACAGACTAACCCCGTTAGAATTACACCAATTTTCCGAACAGACTAACCCCGTTAGAATTACACCAATTTTCCGAACAGACTAACCCCGTTAGAATTACACCAATTTTCCGAACAGACTAACCCCGTTAGAATTACAGCAATTTTCCGACCAGACTAACTCCGTTAGAATGGTCAAGTCCCTTGCAGAAAGCACTATCACTGGTATTAGAACAATTTGCTGAATAAATTTTCGCTGTCTGCACTGCTTCGCAAAAGGATTACATTATGTTGTACCCTTATGAAATAAAATACTCGCTACGCCACACCCTGTGAGTGCAGGATGTTGAATCGAAGATCCTAAACATGTGATAGATATGCCCTGCCCAGTGCAGACGGAAGTGTTCCCAAAACCCCACAATTGGTAGACTGGCGCGTCCTATCTTGGCAAGCTAAAATTTTTCTCGCGGACCACCATGTTATGGAGCTGTAAACCATTTCAGTGGGGACCCCAACGGGCCTGTTTGTTGGGGCCCACTACCCTAACGCCGGCCCTGGATGTGCCTTGCAATTTGCGGTCTTCGAATGCACCAGCAGCTTCACGTCGTAAATTGACCACAGATGCAGTACCTGTTTTATAATAGCTTGATCAACGACTTGTCTAAAATCAACAATTTCTTGATGAATTTTCTTGTGGTCTTCAAGTAACTCTTCCAGCACTCTATCGTCACATACGTATTCAATATCTTCGAGTCGACCCTGAAATTTTACCACACATCGACAATGCCGATTTCAAGTAATTTTGCTCACATCGCAGTTATTCATGCTTATCTGGTTTCTTGCTCGCTTCTCTCGCTAGGTTTTTTTCAACAGCCTATCACACAGGTTTACATTTCGCCAATTCTATTTTAACAGCAAATATATTTGTCGTTTTCTGGTGCTCGCACCCGAATAATACAAATTTCTCAGCACGTCACAGACAACTAACCAGCATTGCTTCAATCCACAACATATGTTCTTCGTTCGCTTCGTCGTATCCGCTATCAGTCATGTCACTTCGATGTCCTCCGCCGAAACTTCCATAATGATTGTAAATATTGTAAATAACCCGATGTTTAACTTTACTCGATCGTAAATCATGCATCGATTGTGATGTTTGCTGCACTCCTGTTTGTTGTTGTTGTTGTTGAGCATATTGGCGCATTGCCAACAAATCATTACGATTCAACGATCCACTTAGTCGTTTTCCAGTGTCGCTGGCACGCTTTGATGTTGTTCGCATTCGACTGGTTTGTTTGTCGATACTGTTGTACTGTGACGCGGAAGTAAACGTACCGCCAGGGATTATGATCGGACGACCGCTGCGGCCTCTAGCGCCGATGACTGGAGATCCAAAACCGGAATCAAAACCACCGGCAGCGTATCCGGCAATGAATTCTGCATCCATAAACGGTGGACTACACAGCCGGTCGAGGCATGCTTGACGTCGTTGGTATAGACCGTTTATTCTGAAATACTACGCAGTCACTAATTTGCAGAGATATGGCTGGTGTGATTTTGGTAAGTTTGACTTTTAAGTTTTGAAGCTATGATATAACACCTTCTCACTTAAATTTGAATACAAGCAACTAGTGACCACAAAGAGCGGAACTGAAGTTATAATGAACAAAATGGCCAATGCACTGTGTATAAACTATTGACGTGTATACGCCGTGTAAAATCTCCACAAGACGTAAAAACACCTCCGTCAGACTTGAGCGTCAAACTGCTATAGCTGAGTGGTGAGATGGTAAACGCCTAACACTCCAGTGTTTAGGTAACAGATGAAATAGAAAATATTCATGTAAGAAAGGGTTAAGCTAGTGTTTTACAATTACAGCTTTCATAATAAGTGTACAGTACACGGTGGATTACACTAGCGGTCGATACATGATTGTGGCCGTTACCATAGACGGTTTATTTTGCCATATTTAGCAGCAGTTTGGTTTGCAGAGACAACTAATTGCTGCTCCTAGGTCTCTAAAGAGTATATTTTCAAAAAAAGAGCACTTAATAATGGCTGGTTTTCTGAAACCCTGTTAAGTACGACTTCGTACTTACGTGCTAAGCAATTACTTAACCATTTTATCGTTTTTAATAGCTTACGTAAGTTAATACTTTAGTCGATGACTAAATTTAATATATTGCTACAGATTAACAGGTCAGACATATTAACCTTGGTCTAATTAAAATTACAGATTCATGATGCTTCGTTAACATAAAGCATAACTTTGCTTTTCTTGTTATGACAATGACTCACATTTCACGGTAATTTGTTTTTGCTCAAAAAGTTATCTATTTACTCAATTCGACGACAAAAGTAATTACTTAGCAAATACCTAAGTAAGATTTCAGAAACCCAGCCAATGTTGGTTACGCTCTGATTCCGTGTCTAATCGTAAGTATACATAAGTTTTGCAGCGACGCAATAAGTTAAGTCAGTGTTCTATATATAATATTTTTAATTTAGAAACATCTACACAGTGAATTATTCATCGAGCTAGACCCCTGGCACCAGCGGATCCAAGGGAAGCCACCAGGGTGCAAAGTGGAACTGGATTATACCGGAATCCGAATCGGAACAGCAAATTTATACCGGAATTGTAATCAGAATCGGAATCGTAACTAGAAATTTTGTGACTGTACGGATAGTTTGTATTGTCAAATATCATGTTGATTAACAGTGCCAGTTGGTTTGCAACAATTTTCAAAAAGGTTGCATGAACAAGCTGCGATGATATTTGGTTCTGTAAACGCTAATCTACAATCAACCATTGATAAGATAACACATCAAAAGCAATTTAATAGATAAATAATACTAAATTTTTATACAACGTATCAGAACAAGTCAGATTAAAATTAAAACTTGAAAATTCCGATTCCGATTGATTATGCAATCGGAATCGGAATCGGAATTCGTTTTGAATCGGAATTCTAATCGGAATCGGAATCGGAACTCGTTTTGAATCGGAATTCTAATCGTAATCAGAATTCCGGTTGTGCCCTGGGAGGCACCAAGGCTTAGACACCTGCAACTAGGATTAACCTAAAAATTTCTACACATTCAGTATCAAAATTGCGGTTTACTTCTCGCTCGCGAGCAGTTCGCTAACAGTCTACACGCCTACAATGTATTTTTCAACTAACTTCACAAAATTTCAAACCATAGCAATCATCAAAACTATAAAGCGCTCTAAAAATAAACTTTCATAAAGCAAAAATACACTACGGTGAATAAGCATATACTGGCTTTTTATCTACGTGTATAGTAGAAATGGCAACCAGCTGAAACACAATATCTAAAATTGCGAACTAATGCTAATTTTGCTAATTTTGGCTACTTTTGAGCTGTGGAGTGAATAAAAAATTGAACTGTACAAGACAAACTGGATGGTTTTGCATGTATATGACGCTTAATGCAGTTGTTGGCTGCAGTCATCTCAGCTAATTTACATGTTTTAGCTGTTGTACACTTTTGCCGCTACAGGTGTCAAAATTTTTATATTGTGGCATATATCATTTAGGCTTAGGGTTAGGCTTACATTTAGGCTTGTTTAGGCCTTAAGTTCACGCTTAGTTTTAGGTTTAGGTTTAAAATTGCGGGAGAAAGTGTACAAGCTCAAGAGACCTTGTACCTACTATTAGGTACGGTCACTTTGGGACGTTAATGCGTAAATAATCCTGAATTATAGGAACAGAATTCTGGGCCTGTAGCCAAAGGGGGCTCGGCGACTCGAACTCAGACGCCCCCTAGAAATATTTTGCCCAACCAAAGCTTCAAACTAGCTTGTAAATCATCGCAAACCGTTGTATACCCCTCCTCAAAAGTTTTCCAGCACCCCTAGCAAGGTGGGCTGGCTACGAGCTTGTAGGAGTGTGATGGACGTTCCAAACACACGCTGCGGAGATTAAGGTTCAACTATGAGTAAATGCTTCTTGTCTCACTAAGGAACCAGAGTATAGGAATTAAAAGTTATATTCCACAACTCTTGATGATTGGAAACTATAACCTGTTTATTTGTAGCTGTAGTTCAGTGAATTCTCAGTACGCTCTAAAACTTTCATAACCAATGGATTGTTCTATCAATGCTCAAATTGTTTCGTCTACGCCCAAATGATTACCCTGCCCGAATGCCTGCGGGTGTGCTAACATCAAACCAGTTGTTTTGGGTTTATAGTTTTTCGATGCATCAGCAGCATGCGCTGTATACAGCTGGCCAGGGATGGGCGGTCAAAAAAAGCGAGACCGAGACCGAGACCAGCCAAATCCGGAGACCTGCCCGACACCGAGACCGCTCTTCCCTGCAGCTGGCATCGCAATAAATTTTCAAGTAAAACCAAATTAATTAATCTAAACAGGCTAATGCGTTCAACAACCGCGTGCAGCGAGAACACAGATTGCAATTAACAGCTTTTCAAATGTCTTCCAAACACCAAAACAGTCAGCGAAACCAAAATTGAAGCGAAAAAACACGACTCTTGAACCTTTGACAATCTTCTTAATTAAAAATATGCTTTAGTCTCAATGAATTTTTATTTCTGAACAAAGTACGTATCAAAATGATACTGTCATCCAATCCTGAGAATGCCAATGGTTTTCACAGTAGGCTGTGTATCGCGTAGACGAATTTACAATCGTCGTCGTCCGACAACTTGTTGTCCAACAACAAGTTGTGGTAGCCGTTGAATAATTCTAGGCATAATTCTAAACCGTAATCCTGAGCCTAAGTCTAAGCCTAAAAGCATAATGATGGGCGACGAATTGTCGAGTCGATCAAATCTCAGATTACGACGTGGCAGTCGACGAGTTGTCGGACGACGAATTGTCGTGATCCTACTGTAGACTGTGTATGTATAAATACGTTTTACAAATATATTCTTACCTTGGCCCATGTTACTTTTAGGGCCGTCCCGGTTTCTGGTGGGTCTGTAAAAGAGTAGGCTTACATTCTAGACTGCATTTTTTTCTTAGGCTAAGGCATAGGCTTAGGCTTGGGCTTAGGAATACGCTTTTGCAACGCTTAGGTTTTGGCTTAGGAACACGCTTAACTTACTGTTACGGCCCAAAAAATAACATTGTCTCTTACCTTTGATAATAATCGTTGAAATTCGAATAATTAGCTTGTCTGAGCAAATTACACTCGCGAGACAATTCATTGATTGGTTTATGGAGTCGTTCGAGTTCGACTAATAAGTTGTCGACATGTTTCGGATGACACAACATTGTATCGTCTTCAACTTCAATCTGAAATATCATTTACGAGCACAGGTAATGTAGTCAAAGGCGAGTCAAATCGGGGTCAATGAATTCTTCAGCGGTTTTGAAACAATCGACAGCAGAAGCTATATATAATGAAAGCTGGAACGCTCAACATACGTATTACACATCAGCATAAAACAAGAAGTTTGTTTTTGAATTATATACGTATTCTGCAATTAATAGAATCTTTGAAATTTTGGCGTTGTAAATCTTCTAAACGCAACCACTTTAACTGGTAAATACTTTTAGCTGATGAAAATTCACCGCGTACATACATATAAGATTGGATATCACGACAATTCATCGTCCGACGTAGCTCGTCATATTGTCTAATCCGCTGCTTTCGTAGCCAGAGGTGAGCCAGGGGCAACTCAGTCCCACCTCGAAAGAACTTTGCCCGACTAGAAAGTTTTCAACCTTGCTTGTAAGTCATCGACAATCCTTACATGCCAGTCCTGAAAACTTTTTTGTCCCCTCCCGTCTAGAAAAGGTGAGCTGGTTGCGGTCCTGTAATGACCGTACAACTCCAATATTAACACTCGGTTGACGACAGCCATAAAGAATAATCAATTCTTTTTGCTCACATTAATACTTAGATTCTGGCTTAGGCTTAGGTTTAGAAAGAGTCTTTTCAATGCGTAAGCCTTTGAAGAACGGAACACTAGTTTTAGTGTTACTAACCTATACCTTTCATCAGCCGGCCTACAAACATACCTTTCATCAGCCGGCCTACAAACATACCTTTCATCAGCCGGCCTACAAACATACCTTTCATCAGCCGGCCTACAAACATACCTTTCATCAGCCGGCCTACAAACATACCTTTCATCAGCCGGCCTACAAACATACCTTTCATCAGCCGGCCTACAAACATACCTTTCATCAGCCGGCCCACAAACATACCTTTCATCAGCCGACCTACAAACATACCTTTCATCAGCCGGCCTACAAACATACCTTTCATCAGCCGGCCTACAAACATACCTTTCATCAGCCGGCCTACAAACATACCTTTCATCAGCCGGCCTACAAACATACCTTTCATCAGTCGGCCTACAAAGATCTTTCATTACACAAAACGGCATTAATACGGTATTGCTTACCTCATCCATACGAGTCGAAATATTATCAAATTTTTGATTGATCACATCAACTTCGCTTTTTACTCCAGCGGCTATGCGTTCGATTTCTTCAGGTGTTAAGTCTTGCTACAACAAAGAAACATTAATAATTTTGAGAAAATTTTGAAACTTTGCGTAGGGATGGATTGTGAAATTTGCAATCGTCAAATAACCAAAAGCTTAAAATTGTTCAAAAACTATTCACCAAACTGAGGTGTAATCAATATCGCTTGCGTAGTTGGAGGTTTCAAGCAATACCCAGCATGATTATAGGACGGAGGTGCCAAAAAATTTCAGATGGGCGTACTTGCAAGTAAAGTTAAAACGTTTCTAAAAACAAGGATAAAGTGTTTGTAGGGGGAGATTGAGCGTACCGGTTCCGGTTCTGGTATTTTTTAACTTTCCGGTTTCGGTATTTTATAATTCCCGTTGCACCCGGATTGAGCCCCATTGTTTCCTCTTTGGCTACGTGCCCGTCGTACCCGTTCCTGTATGAATATTTTCTATTTCATCACAAGGCTGTCGTCAACGTTTGAAAAATGGTCCAGCCATATATTCGGAACATGTACAAGAACGGCCATCTCACCGCAGTTCGTTCGTGGTTCATCTCGCAGTCTAGCGGTCTGATGACGCAGAAAAAATGTTTGCATCAGACACAAAAATTCGAACGCATTGATATTTTGCTTCAAAAATTTATTATTTAATAAAAGACTCACTTTCGCTGGTTGCATTTGATTTGTCAGTCCACGTCGCACAATTGAAGCTGCATTCGCTGTTGAATCACGCGGTGACACCTTATCGATACCGTTCATCGTTGCAGTCGCTTCAATTTCAGTGACTCCAGCTGAAACGCCTTGGCGACTTCCTTTCTTCGTTCGCCGATGCTGTCGCCGATCGTATTCTTGATACACACCATCGAGACCAATTGAACTGTCATCATCTGATAGTTGCAGTCCCTGGCGTCTCGTATCTGTCAAAGAAAATAGATACAAAGATACTACTGATGGATTCAAGGGACCATCAAAGCCTTGTCACACAGCAAACATCAAAATCCCCAAATTTGTGTTCAGATATAACTTCTCGTCGTTTCGCTCTCGAACTTGTTTTGCACTTTTATTATCTTACTAACATTGGAACTTATTGATCAAGTGTTGCCTCGACCGACTTCTTTCAAAAATTCCGAACCACGTCCTCGCAGCCCATAGCCAGGGTGCAACCGGAATTACAATTTACCGGAACCGGAACCGGAATTTGAAAATTTTACCGGAACCGGAACCGGAAAATGAAAAATGCATTTCACCAAAAATTTCATTTTAATCGTATTTTTTGCTCTATTATTTGTGAAACAACCTTAGTCGAACATAGGTATTTATTTTATTTGTTGTATTTTAGATTTTCGTCGTCGACTGAAGTGAAATCCACCATCATTGGCTTATATTTGGAGTATAAGTGGCTTTCAAAAGAGATTCTTAAAAATTAGCAAAGTTAAGAAAACGGCCAAATTATAACACCGGAATTTTTAAATCCGGTAAAAATTTACCGGAACCGGAACCGGAACCGGAAGGTGAAAAAATGCCGGAACCGGAACCGGAATTCCGGTTGCACCCTGCCCATAGCCAGTTTGCAGTTAGGTTCTCTTAGCATATTCCTTGTACGTGTATGAAGAGATTAACTACCATAAACCTTCTTCACACCAGTGTCACCACCATCCTGCATGTTCGTCTGACGTTGCTGATAATATCGTCGTTCTTCGCTGTACTCTTCATATCGACCAATCGCTGCGGATGGTCCAAACTTTTGTCGATCACTTGATTCAATCGAGTATTCTCCATGTCTGTCGACTGTGATATTTCTATGATCAGCTGATATCCCAGAGGCGGCTTTATCACCAGATTTGACAGGCGAAGACTGATTAGTAGTACCAGGTCCGTCTAATTGACGATAATTTCGTTGAAATGGTGGAAATGTTGGATCGTACCATTTTGTCTGATATATCACTGATGTCAGTTCGGCTTCAATATGAGCAGACGCGGGTTGACTGATTTTTGGCATCGCCACACACGGAAGTCGTCAGAACTGGGCAAGTTGTCGGGCTGAAACAACAAACTAATAAATAAATGAATGAGTTATGTATATGTGGTAGGCCAATCTGCTATTCGGTCCAATTACCAATTGGCCTAGGCCAATGTGCTATTCGAAGCAAATAGCAGTTTGGCCTAGGCCAAGTAACGATTGTGAGATGTCTCAAAACAACAGTGATGTAAAACCAACGCTGATTGGTTAACGGTAATGCGTATGTCAACGTAATCAAAGCTGATTGGTTTATAAGGTTAATAACTGTTTAGCTCAGACCAAACTGCAATTACATAAAATAGCAGTTTGGCCTAGACCAATTAGTTATTGGCCTGAATAGCATATTGGCCTACGAAATAGCTCATCTGAAGCTCACAATGTGTTTTCTAATCAAACAGCTCAAAAATCCGAGTTAAAAAAATTTGTGAGTTTCGCGAACCTTACCTTTCGTTGGAAACTTGCAATACTTAGAGTTCGAACAATTCTATCACTTCCACATTAATGTGTATTAAATAGTATACATTAAATCCATGATAGCGTAGTGCGTTAACAAATATTCTAGAATATTATGTAGAAAAGAAATAATGCTGGCTTTAAGTTATATGGCTTTTGTTTCCGGTCCCATAACCCGAGGAACACAGTGTGACGGTGGGATGTGTCGTCCTAGAAAATATTTCGCCCCACAGAATAGTCGCAACAACAAAGTTTTGCCTCCAACCTCCTATAGCATATTTAGCTCGCTTCGGGACTGGTAGCTAATTTATACTACGCGCAAACAAAATAGCGGAATTATCACTAATTTATAACCAATTCTTAAAATTTCACACGAGTCTAGGTTTAAAATGTAAACCGAATCTACGGGTACTTGTTGATCGACAATCGCCTATTTCTTAGCCTAAGCTTCAGTGTAATCCTAAGCCTATATTTAAGTAAGCATTATGATAGGCGACAAATTGTCAAGTCGACGAGATTTCAGACTAAAACTTGTTCGTCGACGAGTTGCTGGACAACGAATTATTTATACCATTTAAATCAAATTGCCCGAACCACATTTTACGTTCTGACTTTCACCGCGTCATAATTTCTAGGCGGTTCCACATTTTGTTGCCTGACTTCCTCGACCTATTGGCCAGACTTAATTTTTAAAGCAAAAAATATACAGCCAAAACAACCATTTCATCACGGGGTACGTGCAGCGGCGGGTCCAAACACTTCTGACGGGCAGCGGGCTGGCAAAGATTATGAAACGCAATTTTTACTGTATGCTATATATGTGCCAATTTTCTGAGATGGCAAAATTCCAAGGTATGGTCGGACAGGCCCGTAGCCAGCTCACGTTGCTGGGGGAGGCTAAAAAAATTTCAGGAGGGGCATATAAGAGTTTTGTTTGAGTTACAAGCAAGATTGAAAATTTTCCAGCGGGGGCCAAAATTTTTCCAGGGAAGCTGAGCCCCCTGCCCCCCACCTTTGCTACGCGCCAGTGGAATGATAGTACAATTTTATCACAAAAAAATTTCTGACAGGGTGCGTACCTCGCATCTGAAATTCGCTAATGGTTACTTAAAGACTACCAGCATGCTAAATAAAACAATCAATTAAAAGCTAGAAAAATGGGTGTTGCAGTGTGTTAAACATCTTTATCACAATTTTCAACTGAAACTTTGTCGAGTTTGACTACACAAAAAAGTACACGACGAACAAAACAACATAAGAGTAGTAGTATAACATTTACGTAACATTCCGTAACAGCCGTGTGTTAACTCAAAGGGTTCGTTGAGGCCGGACGCCAAACGCAATACTGTTTCTTGTCAAATAGACGTACTGTCATTACAAGTAATCGTTACCGATGTTTCCATTCTATCTTAAAAGCGTATATTTGACCATTTTCCTGTGCCGGAGCCCTCAAATTCCTAGTTTTCTCGTTACGCCACTTGCTGTATATGCCGAAAAAAAATCATCTAAAGTATACTGTTTAAAAATGCGTCCCTTTAATATATTTGCAAACAGTACTGTATATTTGTGTTAAAAATGCAATTTTGTTGCACGTAAAAATTCTCGTATTGCACGCTGCAGTCAACCGCAGTGAGAGTTTGTTGTTGTATTTTACTAGAGTACACAGGTGTACTCATTCAGAAATAGTGGGGTTATGACGGTCACACCCCAGTCCGGTTTCGTTTCAGTGTCGTTTCTGTAGCGTAAGGACACGGGTTCATTAAACCTGTCGGTTACAATTTACCAATTCTTCGTCTAAGACGCAATATTTTCGTCGTTGTTTTCAGTTACGACCCGCTCGGATTCAAATTCGTGACTACGCCACGTTTATACCACAGTGACGGATCCAAACGTTTCCAACAGGACAAACTGCGTCATATATAATGGTTGGAAAAGACCTCGCGAGTGAACCGACGTCGAAATCAAACCAGTAATTTTAGCAATAAATACTTAATAGTTTTAATCTCTGTTGGGGAACCCAAAAGCTCAATGCCCCGTTCAATAAGACAGTGCTAGCGACAACACAAATACATGTGGCATATAGTGAAATATAGTGCAAAAATGCAATGTTGAAGCAACACAAAAGACTTTATAAGGCGGGGTTGGTGTTAAAACAACGCTTGCTTTTTTAAGTAATATCGTCGTAAATTTACGCGTTTTAGTTGAATACCGCGCCTGCTTGCTCTAAAAACATGGTGGTATATCGCAGTCTGAAAATGTAAGAAAATATATTTATGGGAAGAGTTACACAAACAGCACAGATGACAATAGAATGGTTTAGTTAGGGATTCGAAAGAAATCGGTTGCAATCGAAGTGGTTTGTGGCTTTTTAATACGCAACAGCCCATAGCCAGCTCACCTTGCTAGGCGAACCAAATTTTGATTTTCAGAGAAGCTGTTTTGCTAAAACGATGAAAACCATTTATAATGTAAGATGTAAGGTAGATGTCCTTATCAATAGGAATCAGAATTACATGAAATTATCTTGTGCAGGTCAAGTGGGAGATTGTGGTCTTTCCAGTATCCCCCAAGTCCGCATTTGCCCAAAAGTGGTAGGATTTTGAAAATTTTTTTGCATATTGAAGCTTCTCCTGGCCTCCCCTGATAATTCCATGACCAAATTTGTATTTTTGAAAAATTCGATTTTTTAAAGATCCCGAGGTCCCCCCATTGAGGGACCGAAAAAATTGTCAAAAGTTTGACAAATTATATATCATTCGATGCAGCTTACAGAACTGAGTCCAATGGTGTTAAATTTTTTGTAATCAGATGACTGGTTAACGAGTTATTGTTAAATAACCGATTGGGTGCGCTGCCAACGATTTGGGTCGACGCCAAAGCAGTTATTGGACCATAATTCGTTAACCAATATTCTTATTGAAAAAATTTCATACTGTTGGCCTCAGCTCCTCAAGCTGCATCAAATAATGCATAATTTGTTAAACTTTTGGACAAAAAAATTTTTGAGTCCCAGGGGGTGGGCTTGGGAGCTTAAAAAATCGAATTTTTCAAAAATTGAAATTGGGGTGTGGAGAAGCTCAAATATGCAAAAGCTTTCAAAATGTGACCACTTTTGGGCAAACGCGAGCGGGGGGAGATAACCGAAAAGACCCAGAGATTGTTCTGAAAATCCAGGTTCGTAGCCAGCTCACCTTGTTAGGGGGAGCTAAAAATTTATCAGGAGGGGCATACAAGTGTTTTCGGTGACTTATAAACAAGGTTGAAAATTTTCTAAAAGGGGGGGCGGGCAAAAATTTTCTACGCATCCGTGGGAATTCCCTGCCTAAATTCCTTACACATTAATAACTAGAAAAACAAAAGTTGTCGATGATAGTACACATTGATATATTCGTGAATCGACATTCAGTTAAAACGAATTCAAACTGCTGCTGATAAACATATTGTAATTTGTATCGCGACCGTATTTGAAACTGAACGCAAGTGTACTACATACATCCATCGTGGCCCAAACGTGCCCGTAGCCAAAGGGGGGCCAGAGGGGTTCAGCCCCCCACCCTGGAAAAATTTTGGGAAAATTTTCAACCTTGCTTGCAAGTCACTAAAAACCCATAAACTGCCCCTCCTAAATAATTTTAGTTCCCCCAAGCATGGTGAGCTGGCTACGCGCCTGGGCCCAAACAGTTATTTGTCCCGATTCGCAACTGGGATGTTGCCAACCGAAGCGCCAATTGTTGTTCAAAGCAACCCAAACAACTGCTGTATTGCAAATTGATTCGATTGCTTGTTGGACGTTTGACTGTTTCATTAACAAACTATGAAACGTCCCAGACGTCAACTTGAATAGGCGTTCAGGGTTTGTAGACGGTACCATGACACTTCGTTGCCTGGGGACCACTCGTCGACCGACAATTTGCAATCCGAAATTTCATCGATTCGACAATTCGTCGTCCATAATTATGCTTTAGCTTAGGCTTAAAATTTCAATTACGCTTAGTGTGCTCACAATAGACCTATTAGCAGGCTGTATAATGTTAGGTGACAAGTTGTCGGGCAATGAAATGTCGTAGATTCGTTCTACACATACGATTAATCTGTGAGCATCGAAGTTGTTTTCACAGAACGAAAACTGGCTGAACTCAACACGGTTAAGGGCGCTGCTTCAAAATTTAGCCCCAAAATTGCAACATCCCAAAATATTCAATGTAATATTAAGCTACTAAAACCACTTGCTTGAAATCTCAGATAGCGCCAAAGTTTTTATCAAAACATAAATAACGTTTGCAGGCAAATAACCAGCTCACCTTGCTAGGGGTGGCTAAAACTCTTTCAGGAGTGGCATTCAAGGGTTTCCAATGACTTACAAGCAAGGTTGAAAATTTTCTAGGGTGCCAACATTTTTCCAAGGTCCTCCCGTGGCCCCCCGCTTGGCTACGGACCTGAACGTTTTGTATTTTAGCGGCAACGCAAACACTATGAAAATTGACTACTTTAAAACATAACGACTTGCCGTCTCGTGAAATGAAGACATTGGCGGATGCCAGACAGAAGCGGGGAGACCATGTGATCCCCTTAACACGACAAAAGACCGTAACTTAGCATAAATACTAAAACTGTTTGCTGTCTCGCTCGCTTCTTTTGCGAAGTTTTTGCACTATATTGCAAGCAGCCAATCAGAAATTTCTGAATGCACCAGCCACTGAAATAATACGCCTACACACATATCAAAATGCAGTGCAACGCAAAAATGCTTACAAAAACCCAAACATTGGCGCGATATACAGTACTGTATTGACCTGAATATAAGGGGGTAATAAGAGGGGGTCCCCATTTTCAGTTCGAATCAATTGGAGTCCGTATCCCTAATAAGAGTCCGTAAGCGTATAGGGTCCCTAAACCCTAATTAGAGTCCATAAATGTCAATGAACCCTAATTGTAGCGTATAAATGACTCCAGGACCAAATAATTTGAGTTCGAAACCTTAAAGCGTCAAGCTATTGGCACAAGACAAATAAACGTGTAATTCAACGGATAATTGCAGCAACAGATATATATCAGTAACGAAAAACGGCGGAGCGTGGGTTAAAAATAAAAACAGTCTGCAAATAACAAGGGGGGTTCCCTCTGGGAGGCCAAATAAATATCAGTCCCTCCTCCTCATATTCGGGTCACTGCCGTCCAAACATTTACTGCAAGTTATCATACAACAACTAAACATTTAAACGAGATAAGCACAAATCGCTTTATGACAAACATCTTGAAAGCTAATAAAAAAAGCTTAAAATCATAAAGTAAAATAATATTCAGCAGGCGGGTTGTAGTCTCTCGCTCTCTGCCTACAGTAAAAGCTATAAAGTATATGATGTGTAGGCAGTTGCGAAGCGAACAATTTGTGATGATGCGAAGGCTGTGTTCCAGAAAAACCACCTGAGCGAGAATCCAACGTCAATTTGAATACTAAATCAAAAGTTTGGTTTTGATCCGTGATGGGTTGCTTGGACCCGGCGCCCTTTTAATTGAGGCTGCCGTGTTGCTGTATAGTGGTGTATAGATTCACATGTTTCACTAAACCTACATACAGCTATCAACATAGCAGTATAATCATTGGCAGCGTCACAGTATAGTGAGGCACGTTTTTAGGTTGTGAGCTAAGAGGAAACAAACATAAATGTAGCAGCTATGTGGGCCCGTAGCCAAGGAGGAAGCAGGAGGGCTCAGCCCCACCTGGAAAAATTTCGACGCCTTAGAAGATTTTTAACCTAGCTTGTAAAGTCATTGACAACATTTAAATGCCCCTTCTGAAACATTTTAGCTCCGTCCTAGCAAGGTGAGCTGGCTACGGACGTGCAGCGATGATAGTTGCGCATAGTTCATTGTTTCGTTTTACGGCAGAGACCCAGGGCTGGAGCAGGGACCACATACCACCAATTTTTGAGATGGCACTCACTCGAAAGAGATGACCGCAGCCTAACCAGATTTTAAACATAAATTTGAAAAATAATTTGATCATCGCCAGGGCCCCCCGCCTTATTTCAGTCTACTGATGATGAAACAAACCGTCAATAGATTTGGTTACCGTCCGTAGGCAACGTTTTCTTTCAGGCGGCGTGACCAGAAACATTTATTTCTCAGCACCAGATGACTGGAAAGCCAAATTTATAAGCGAACGATACGCGCTGCAAACTGCAATGAGTTAATCAGTAAAAATGTATGTGGGTTTCCGGTTTCGTTTCTGTTGTAGAAATAACGGAAATTGTGTTATTTCTACGTTTAAAATTAGTTAAGCCACGTATATATTTCGCAATTTTTCATTACAAATATGCTGCAATCAGGGTGGAAACGGATAATAAAAATAACGGAAACTGAAACGGAAACGGATAGTGCGCAAAATAACGGAAATGGAAACGCAAACGGAAAACGGATATTGAAGTATAGAAGTTTGGGCCAATGTTACCCTAAAGGCCGTCCCATTTTCCCGGGACAGAAATGTACCAGGAGTACCCGTCCCATTTTCCCAGGACAGCAATGTACCAGGAGTACATACAAAAATATAATTGGGACAGCGGGACAGTTGGGACAGATGGGTCAGATGGGACATCGGGACAAATGGAACAGATGGGACAGTTTGGACAGATGGGACAGTTGGGACAGTTGGGACAGATGGGACAGTTGGGACAGATGGGACAGTTGGGACATATGGAACAGTTGGGACAGATGGGAAAGCTACGACAGTTGAGACAGATGGGACAGTTGGGACACTTGGGACAGATGGGACAGTTAGGACAAACGGGACAGATGGGACAGTTGGGACAGATGGGACAGATGGGACAGTTGGGACAGATGGGACAGTAGGGACAGATGGGACAGATGGGATAGATGGGACAGTTGGGAGAGATGGGACAGTTGGGACACTTGGGACAGATAGGACAGTTGGGACAGATGGGACAAACGGGACAGATGGGACAGATGCGACAGTCGGGACAGATGGGACAGTTGGGACAGTCGGGACAAATGGGACAGTTGGGACAGATGGGACAGAAGGTACAGTTGGGACAGCTGAGACAGATGGGACAGTTGGGACAGATGGGACAGTTGGGACACTTGGGACAGATAAGACAGTTGGGACAGATGGGACAAACGGGACAGATGGGACAGTTGCGACAGTCGGGACAGATGGGACAGTTGGGACAGATGGGACAGTCGGGACAAATGGGACAGTAGGGACAGATGGGACAGTTGGGACAGATGGGACAGATTGGACACTTGGGACAGATAGGACAGTTGGGACTGATGGGACAAACGGGACAGATGGGACAGTTGCGACAGTCGGGACAGATGGGACAGTTGGGACAGTCGAGACAAATGGGATAGTTGATATATATTATATATATGTATTTTATATATACGTAAATATATCTGCCTGTGCAGATGTAAACAGGAGCGCATAAGTGTGCCCTCCGGATATATTTCTGTCCTGGGAAATTGGGACGGCCTTTATAGTAACATGGGCCCAAAGTTGAAAGACTTTTTTATTCTTCTGCCACCACAATTGAGGCATACACTGTAAATTTCAATGAGTTGATTAATCAATTCAGCTAGCTAGTTGGTTATTTCTGAATTAATATCAATAAACATTAACTTACTCTGAGTTGAGTTGATTCTTTACTCTAAGTTGAGTTGACTTGGGTGAGTTGATTAATGACACTCAGAATGAATTGAATCAATTCAAAATTTTGAGTTCTGATGGTCCTAAACTGTGTGACTCAAATCATTTTGAGTTAATGTCAACTCTCTGAAATTTACAGTGTAGAAATATTGCAAGTTTTGTAAAATTTTAAAGAAAAAAAGCGGATGTACCGAAATTTTAACGTTTTCGACGAATTTCGAAATTTTTACTTCATATCGCCCAATTTCAGCATATCTCTAACGAAAAATTGCGAGAAATATACATGCTTTATAACCTAATTTTGAGCATAAAAATAACAAATTTCCAGGAATTTCTATAACGGAAACGGAAACGGACACCGATTATTACCGGAAACGGGAGCGAAAACGGATGTCAGGTTCTACCGTGGCTGCAATTGTTCGCTATAAATGAAAAATTTCGAAATTCATTCAAAATCTTAAAAATTTCGAGGCATCCGCCATTTTTTGTAAAATTTTTGATAAACCAGTGAACATATGCAAGCCTCAGTTGTGGTGGCAGAAAATGAACACATTTTTAAAAGTTTCTACTGCAATATCTGTTTTCCGTTTCCGTTATTTTTTCTATCTATTTTAGTGCGCCCTGACTCAGACGGAACGTTACTTAACTCTGAGTTAACAGTGAACTTCAACTCATTCTGACAGTTGAGTTGATTCACGGAGAGTTGATTAATGTAATCAAAAAGAGTTGAATCAACTCAGAATTATGAGTTCTGATAGGCGTAACTGAGGCAGAGTCATTCAGCACATCCTGAGCTAAAATCAACTTTTACTGGAATTTACAGTGTGCACAACAGCACGACGCTTGTTCCAGGTTAATTATAAAACTGTATTATTATTATTATATATTATTATTATTATTATTAATCAGCAACGAAAATCCATTAAATGGTGAAATATGTATGGGCATTTTAATTTTGGACCGATCTTTGCGTCACGCTGTAAATTCCAGAAAACATATTTTAGTTCAGAAAATCAGAATGACTTGAATTACTGAGTGTGAATTAGGACTGTCAGAACTCAGAATTCTGAATTGATTGAACTCATTCTTATTTTAATCAGCTCAGAGTGTGTTATAAATGTTACTGTTATTCCATACTTTAATTTGAATTTTTAAACCCTATTAGGTTTTGTTATTTCCAGATGTCCAAACTGCTATGCCGACCATCAGAATTCTAAGAGTTTAATCAACTCAGAGTTGTTATTCCATACTTTAATTTAAATTTTAAAACAATATTACGCTTTCTGTATCCAGGTATTCAAACTGCTATGCCCAGCAGCGCTATTCTTATCGCTGTCGAACTATTTGTTTACGAGTTATAATCGAAATAACGGATTTGACACACTTCCAACAGCTGCGCAACAAGACGATGATGTTTGCAACGCCCCTCGTCTACAATACGCATTATTAATACGCATTATTTATATCACAATTCATAATTATAACTTTTAATTATGTTCGATAATGCTAATTTTTCGTTTCTGCTTGTCGTTCTCTTCACTCGTAGACTCGCTTCTTGTTTTCGGCCACATTTGATGGCTTCCCGATTTCTATAACAACTACTGTGTTCGTGATTCGGGCCAATCTACAGAACGCAGCCGTAACAGTAGTATAACCATATACCTAAAGCCTAATCCTAAGCGTAAAAATGAGCTTATACCTGAGCTTAAAGCAAAAAATTTGTCTAAAGCTTAAGCTTACTCCATTGCAGTCTTGCAGAAAATCGTTCCGTCTTTGATCTTTACATGGGCCGTGTAACGCTATATTAGGTCGTGTTAGTGCATTTTAACCTCAAGATATATGCACATAAGCGATTGAACGGTTGGCTATAAATTGTGCAAAATCGTTTGAAACTTCATTTCGGAATTGTAATTTTCAATGGCTTACATGTTTAATCGCCGAATAAAGATCAATGGATTATATTGAACTGTCGAGAGCTTGTGCTTTTTTGCCTCGCTGTATATCATTCTTGTGCTGTAGTGACCCGAATAAGAGGGGGCGGGGTAATAAGAGGGGGACTCCATTTTGATTCCCAATCAATAGGAGTTCGTATCCGTAATAAAATAGTCCGTAAGCAGATAGAGTTCCTTAACCCAAATTAGAGTCCATAAATGACAATTATCCCTAATTGTATAGCGCATAATTGACTCCATGACCAAATAAAGTTGTGTTCGAAACTTTAAAGCTTGCTTCTTAACTTCTGAAAGTAACATTCCAAAGTATAACCTTGCAGTATCGCTCCACAAAACAGTATTTCTAATATTTTAGAAAAGTTTTCCTACAATTCAGAAATATGATGCTAAAGAGCAGAAGTGCATCTACTGGTGATTAAATGCCGGGGGTGAACCCCAATCCCAACGGTCTTGTAAACAGAAAAAAGTTGCCAAGCATGAAATCAAAAAATGCTTCCAGTCGGATTGCAACGTCCCAGAGTCTGAGACAGGGCATCGTTTCGTTCTGCTACGTACCATCGAACTCGTACCCTTGCTGGTGTCTGTAGGTGGCTATGCCACACTTAAACCTATTTCAAACTAAAAACTAAAACTAAAAATAAAACCCTATATCAAAACCACACCTTAAGGGAGTCCCTGGCTCCACCTAGTCTCTCTTAGAACTTAAGTTAGGCTTAGGCGTTGCTACAGGGCGTAGAAATTGGTAAAACGATGCTATGGCGGCTGTGTCCGCAATGTAACTTACCTGGGGCCCTGCGTGGCCGTATGACCGTATTGATTAGTATCGCATATTTAGTTGGCCTAATCTGCGGATAACGACATAGCTAGGCTATGTCAGCACCAATATGGTGCTTTATTATGAGTGTCTCCGGCGTATTGTTGTTGTTGTTGTAGTACCGGATGTGTGGCTCTCGACCTCAACCGCATTGCGGACACCCAATTGTGGGTGTCGGCAAAAATGCAAATGAGGTCGAGATGCCGATATGGGTAGCCAGGACCGGAATCAGTTTTGGTATTTGCTTTTCTACAAGTCGGTGGTTATTTTTATTTGGTTGGCGGTGAGCGGTTTTGTACATTGTTCTTCTTGAATTACGGTTTGGGCGTTGAAAGCGGAAGTTTTAATAAGTAAGGTCAAATTGATTTAAATTAGGAATTGTCACGGTGGCATAGGATGTGAAGGAATTACGGCATCACGGTGTTAATTGGCGGTGCGCAAGGCGCGGTATTACCCAGTATAGAATACTGGTGGCATGTGTTAAAGGAAACTTGGGGTATTGAAGGAAACCTGGGAAAAAGTAGTCTAATAAATCTAACGGGGTTAGATTTATTATTCTACAACGGCTGGGCCAAATCTAACGGGGTTAGATTGGTCGGAAATTTGGTGTAACTCTAACGGGGTTAGAGTACACGGTTTAACGGGGTGTAATTCTAACGGGGTTAGAATTGCACGGATTCTGGAAAACGGCAAAAGTATTGGATACGGTAAAGCCAGTGGCTGGATTAAATTAGATTCAGACGTCGGCTTTAAGGATTCCGGCTCGGGTTACCAGTTAAATTGCATAACCTGTAATTTGCTGGCCTTAATCTTGGGTATTTTGTGTCATACGGGTTTCGGGTTGGGGATTTATAATAAACATTTACCGGCCGCGTTTTACTAAATCAGAGCGATACGCATACATCGAGATAAAGAACATAACAGGCGATACAGGATACCGGCTTAAGGCAAAATCACGAACTTCTCACAGTGTCCTATTCTTTGGATTCATCATTTTACGTGTTTCGTTGACACTAACCAGAGAACCTACCCCTAGACACTTGAACACGGCTTCTACACAGCGAAAAGTGGTGAGTCAAATTGACTCTCTCCGAAATAGGCTTTTCCTGACTACACAAACTGAGCCAAAGTCGAATCCGTCTGAGTCAAATGGGACTCATTCGAGTCGCTGAGTGAGTCGAATTTGACTCACCATTTTTACAGTGCAGGATCGCCGAAAAACCTTTCAGGAAGTTTTCGATAGGTTATAGCGCTAACAATTATTGCGTAAAGTACGTTTTTCTGCAATTTTCTGAAATATCAACTTATATGGTTCAGTTGACTTTTTTGGCTGCCAAATGTATGATTGCTTTAAGGATACGAATAATCATATGATGATTAGGACACTAGTCTATGCGTAGTTTTAATTATATAAACCGAACGGCGAATGTATAGAACAGGGCCGTAACAGTACAATAAGCATATTCCTAAAGGCAAGGATGCGCTTATAAGTAAGCTTGGCGCGTTACCAAACTATATCACGAATCATCATGTTCGCTGCTTTATCCACTGTAAGTTTGGAGCTTGAGATATGCGACGTTCTAGTTTTCAGATCTTGTGCTTTTAACCTCGTTCTGCGTTTTAAACGCTGTGTGTCTCAAAATTTCGTTTCCCGAACACCTTCAACTATTTCAATTGGTCAATCTGAGGTATGTAATACATGGCCAGGGTTGGGCACCGGTAAAAAACTAACGGAAAAAACGTTTTATTATAATCTCAGTAAATTACTTGCAAAACAGCGACAAAACTTCACGGAAACTGTGACAAATTGGAAGTTCTAACTTCAACAACACTTTACTAAAAATACAGTGGCTCCTGAGAGTCGGACACAGGGCGAGTAGAGTTGTGTCTCCTCTCGCCTTGGAGTCCTACGGTGCTAAAAACTGTGCTGTAAAAATGATTTCCTTATCAATCCAGAATTCCAGTTGCATCCGTGCTCACTTCTTTAATCTTAAAATAATTGTTATATCTATTTGAGAATTTTCTCTTTCTCTTTGATGTAATACTTATTGCAGATTTATGCAGCGTTTAGTTTGTAACCTAACTTTTGATTAATTTCATTTTTTCATATATATATATCAGTAAAACTATAAATCCTGTTTGCATATATAATGATTTTGGCCATCTTAGCTGACATACGCACCGTTTTAGGCATATGACAGCTCTCGTTTAGATTTTTAGTACATGATTTTCAATTTTTTTGTTCTTTCCGAAAAAAACGAAAAAAACATTATTTAGGTCGATTAAAGTTTTTTAAATCCAACCCTGTACACGACACTGCCATCATGTATTTGATTAAACAAATTGTATGCATCACTGCAAAATTAAATATTTTGAATTAATGAGAAAACTTTGTTCTAAATTAAATGTTTATTGCTGCACCTGAAAAATAAATTTGAACTTAATTTTAGATCGCTTTCCGTATTCGTAATTTTAGACATTGATACATTATTTACTTTTTAACTTAAGAATTTGCTTAAAATACGCAAGAAACAAGCCACTGAGATGAGAAATGCACTCTAATTGTAAAATTGAGTATCAAGTCGGTGTATATGTCGTAGATTAATCTGCTATTCGAGCAAATTACTAATTAGGCTACGCCATTATCCTTCGTTATACGCTGTGACGCTTAGGCATACAAGTTTACGTTTAGGAATATGCCTTTACTGCCGCTACGACCCTCAAAGTAGCATTCGCACAACGGTTTTGTGGCAGAACTATTTTCACATAACGCTTTTCAGTCGAATCCCGGTGCCGATTACAAACATTTTTGGAATCTATTTGGTGTCGACGATAAATATAAAAACCATTCATCAAAAACTACAATTATTTTAGTAAATATCTCAACTCAAGGCCAAATTTCAAAAATTTTGGAACGAAATTATCTCATATGCGGTGTGACGATCAATTTACTGGAGTTTTGGGACCCAGACTGAAATAAATACACTGAAACGTTCAGTTGACTGTAAAAACGGGAGTATGCGTTGAAGTTGCAAATTGAAGTATTTTCGATTACCGTTTAAATGCATGTGACACTTGAATGAAACTAGCAGTTTCTGTGTTGATTATGGTATAATAATTTGTATCAGGAGATTGGCATAGCCGGGAGTGAACTGACGTAGTTCCTAGAAGTTTACCTTAACTCTCTGTGCAGTGTGGGCTGCACCCTAGTTTAGAGTTTATTAATTTTAGAACCTAACAGGTTAACAAATGCAAATCATTTTCTTCGTCTTTAGCAAGCATATCTGGAAAAAACTTTGAAGTTTGGAGGCGTGGAACCGGAAGTTTACCTCCGGCTTCGGCTCCGACAGAAAATCGACCTCCGGCTACGACTCCGATTCCAGTTTAAATACTGCCGATGTGTAAGGTACAAACCTCGTTCGCATCGCAAAATGGCTACAGCTACAAGCTTTTTATAGGCATGAAACAGAATTAGTACCAATTAACAAAACAAATAGAAATATTCTTTTCCTAATTTAGAGTATTAAAAAATTGTATCTGCAAATTTTATCATTGCAAACAAATCTTTCGGAGCAGTTATTCCTCGTTGAGATGGTTAATTTGATTTTAGTTCCACCATCTGAATGTCAAAAGTGCTTGAAGCCCAAAAGTGAATTATGGAAAGAATTTTGAAAACTTTTTGCAAATAACGTTTCAGACGCGGATATTCCATATTTTGAAAATTATAAGCAATTGCAATATAATGAATTGTTGAGTCCAAATTCCGCGCTGAACTAACTCAATTTGTAATTGGGCTCTCAAGTAGAAAACGGGCAAGAAATCTTGCGCGGAATTACGACTTAGTCTACGGCATATATACCAGTTTTTTTTTTTATTTTTAAGACCCTTGTACTGTTCTCTCAACAGTCTCCAGCATATAGCAACCTTTGATCACCGGCTATTTTATGCTGCTTTGTTATTTAATGAGTAAAGAAAGACTTTGAGAATCGAAAACTTCGCGACATAATTTGCTACTCAAATTACAAGCAGACAGTATAACAAGCCTTGTTTTATAGTTTTTAGTTTTCAAATTATATCCCGTATGAAAATACGAATAATTTGTATAAAAAAATGTTGCGGATTTTGAATATTATCATCCACTCTGCAACATTTTTTACTTGTCATTCCTAGTTTATTGTCAACATTTTAATAAAAATATTAACTATTTTATACCAAATTTTTAACATATATTTTACAAGCGGTTTTCGTTTTTGTGAAACAAAATGCAGTTCAAATTAATATAACTATTATCGTGTTTTTGCATACTTTAAGCTTTATTTGTAATATTTAAACAAATGAACTCATTGGTGGATCATACAGGTGGCGATAGAGTGCCTCGGTGCCGGAGTCTGTTAACCAAAACGCTCGCGACAAGTGTTTCAAAGATGAAAATTTTGCATGGAAAATGGAGAATTCTTACTTTTCCATCAACGTTTTTGGCGAACCTATAAAATCGGCTCAGAGCCTATTAATTTGATTATGATGAGCCTCCAATGAAGCGTTGTAACCGCATTATCGTTACAGTGAAAGGTCAGAAGGTATAAACGTAAAGTAGAGTGTTTTTGAAAAAATATTCAATTTTTGCTACAATAATATACATTAAATTTCGCCTTCTTGCTGTGGCTCCGGTTTTGAAAATACGGGTTTTAAGGCCAATGTTACTTTAAGACGCGTAGCAGTAGATTAACCTTATTCCTAAGCCTAAACCTAAGCCCAAGCCTAAGCAAAAAATGGAATATAGAATCTACCCTACACTTTTAGGGACCCCCCAGAATCCTGGACGCCCCTTAAAGTAACATGGGCCGGTTTAAAGTATACCTTTGTGATTTACTGTTTTTGATTTCCGTTTTCAAGAGTTTTTTGGTTCAAGATGGTACGCACACTTCGCCGTACTACAAAATAAACACTATAGTCTAATGATAACAGCTATATAGAATACAAATAAATTGCTTGCTAGCAAACGTAAATATTCAAAACCATGTTCGTTCGATCAAAGAATTAAACCGCCGTTGTAGATGCTTTAACCATCCGTTTTCCTTTACTGGCTCAAAAGCCCATAGAATTCAACAGCTTTGTAATATGCAGCAACGAAACCGGCTGATCTCAAAAATTGAGTTTACCATGATTTTTAGCGTTTTGTCTGTGGTCATTTTTAATTAAAAACACAATTGTGCCAAAATAGATGTAGCAGTATCAATAAGCTGCGAAAACTAATCCTGCTGTTTATGAGAGTGGCCAATGTAGAGAAAAGGGGCGGAACACTATTATAAGCATATTCGTCAAATTAAGCGTAAGCCTAAGCCTAAACCGAAGCCAAGCAAAAAATAGTCTAAAACTTAAACTTACTCTACTTTAATCCCGCAGAAAACGTTCCGTTCCTTTTCGTTACATGGGCCGCATAAGCTTTACTGTATTGTTTTCTTAGGCTTATAGGCTTAGGTTAAGTTATAGGCTAGCCCAATGGCGGATCCATGAGGGGGCCACCCCGGCCGTGCCCGCCCCCCCAACAGCATCTCGACAAAAATTATATAGAGTGTCAATTCTTTGTTTTATACACAATAGTATAAAAAGCAACTGCCTTTAAATTTGTGCCTGTTTGAAACCAAATCCGAACTTATATGTTGCCACCTTGTTGTTTAGATCTAAATTTCGTTCATGCGTTAATAGTTTTATTTGTGATTCATCTCAATGGAACGAACCTAAAGAACTCAATTTTATGGCAGTAGTTCGTGGTTTGTATGAGGGGCAAAAATAAGTTTATTACCTGTGAAATTTTGCCCCCCCCCATTTTGAGATTCTGGATCCGCCGCTGGGCTAGCCTCACGCTGATGTTAAGCTTAGGAATATGCTTGTACTGCTGTGATATACGCCTCTCAAAGCAAAACTCACCGTTTAAAAGTATATTCTACAGCCTTTTATTCTACAGCCTTTTGTAGTGCCTTTTTCAGCTTTTCCGAAATTTTACAGGCGGAATATATCATCTGCCCCTTCCTTTGTACACTTGCTGAACTGTGGCTGAATACAGAGCAAAGACTCCCTTGACGTTATTATTAATAAAACGAAACTATTGACTGAATAGTGAAAAATATGCCAAGATGTCAAAAAATTTATATTTCTCATCGATTCATAGTTGATGTTTCACAATGGCGGATACATGGGGGGCCACCCCGGCCGTGGGCCCCCCAACAGCATCTCGACAAAAATTATATAGCAATTTTATGACAATAATTCGTGGTTTGTGTGCGGGTCAAAAGTAAGTTTATTACCTGTGAAATTTTGGCCCCCCCATTTTGACATCCTGGATCCACCACTGATGTTTCAATATTATTGGTGACATAGCTCGTATGGAAAGTTTAGTGTACATTGTTTAAAGCATATTAATCTGCAACTCAATAAGCAAAACAAATACTCAATACTCGGTCTGGTCAATGTATAGAACAGCGCCGGAACAGTAGAATAACCATATTCCTAAGCCTAAGCCTAAGCGTAAGGATGAGCGTTTCCCTAAACCTAAGCCTAAGCCTATGCAAAAAAATAGTCTAAAGCTTAAACTGACTCTATTACAGGCCCTCCGCAAAACGATCCGGCTCTGTTCTATACATGGGCCCTCGGTCTTTGTGGGGGGTGCGTTTGCATACCTTGAATTCCCCTTATTTTCTTTTTCAGTCTCATCCTGCTGGATATTGCTTAAGCGGCGAATGTATAGAACAGGACCGTGACATTAGTACAAGCATATTCTTAAGCTCAAGCCTATAAGCCTAAACCAGAGCCAAGAATGAGCTTATACCTAAGACTGAGGCTATAAGCGTCAGCCTAAGCAATAAATTAGTCCAAAGGTTATTACTCTATTGCAGTCACGCAGAAAAACAATCCGCACCTGATCTTTGTATGGGCCGCTTCAGCTTTTCTCTAGTTATAGTTCCACGTAAAAAATTGTTAACCCCTCAAAGCAAATTGCGGGCAACTAAAGTATTATGTCACCGATGTAAATTAAATTAAATTAGCATCAAGTAGATGAATCGAGTACCAGGGTGAACGCAACCATATATGAGAGCTGAGTTCAATATTCGATCAAAACACTTTCCGTGGCCTACTCTCCCATCTACTGTAACGACCCGAATAAGAGGGCGGTAATAAGGGGGGTCCCCCATTTTGAGTCCCAATCGATAGGAGTCCGCATCCCTAATAAGAATCCGTAAGCGGATACTTAGTCCTTAAACCCTGATTAGAGTCCATTAATGTCAATTATCCATAATTGTAGCGCATAAATGAGTCCATGGCCAAATAATTTGAGTTCGACACTTTAAAGCGTTCTTAAATTTTGAAAGTACATTCCTAAGCATAACCTTGCATTATCGCTCAAGCTGCTGACAAAAGACAAACGTTTAATTCAACGGATAGCTGCAGTACCGGATATATATCACTAACGATAGGTGGTCGAGCGTGGGTTAAAAATAACAGTTCGTAACCGAGTAATAGGGGGTACCCTCTGGAGACCCCCAATAAATATCAGTCCCTCCTCTCGTTCGGGTCACTACAGTAGGAGTCCGTCAACGCGACTTTGTACAATTTCTTACAATTTTCTCTACACCTCTGGCGACAATGGTTTTGTGTATTTGCAGCATATATTTTCATGGTTCGGAAGCGCAATGATTAAAGTATACAAAACAAGGAGTTGTTTTGTGTTCATTTTGTTCTTGACCCGCGTGCCAGGAAAAGCAAACCTTCATCAAATTCATACGCAGCTAAAATTGACAGAAAAATAGTAATTATTTTTAGCGCAAATAAATGCTTCGGTGTGATTCACAGCGAAGCCACAAAACATAACAGGCAATGCTGAATAGTTTTATGTGCGAAATTGATTTTGACTTTTATGCACAACTCGTAGTTATTTTTTCTCGTATCTTAACGATATCTACTGTAATCAGAATAAGAGGTCGGACTGATATTTATTTTACCTGTCAAGCGGTTACACTTTGGAATCTACGACAATTCGTCGTGTGATATACTTGTCGTCTATTAACAGTCTTCTAAAAATTCCTTTGAATAAAAGCATAATCCTAATCGTCATACTGAGCCTAAGTCTAAGTTTAAGCATAATGGTTATTTTACCTGTCGAGCGGTTAGACTTTGGAATCTACAACAATTCGTCGTGTGATAAACTTGTCGCCTAACCGTCTTCTAAAAATTTCTTTGAATAAAAGCATAATCCTAACCGTAATACTGAGCCTAAGTCTAAGCTTAAGCATAATGGTGAGCGGGGAGCAACGAATTATGGACCCGATATAATTTTGAATTTACCATGGAGTCCATATAATTTTTACGTCCTACCCTTTGCTATTAAGTTACTGGTTGTTATATATTGTTCAACCTATATCCTGATATTTAAACCCCGCCCCATCCGATACGATTTATAACAAAAATTGACTACGAAACTACTTATAAAATTTAGACATAGGCGCCTAATTTTATTTTGTCAAGGAATACATGTTATAATTAGGAATGAGCTGTAGATTGGGTTTGATTCCTAATATCGGCCCGTGTAAAGATCAGGGGCGGAACGGTTTTCTGTGGGACTAGAAAAGACTAAGTTTGAGCTTTAGACCAATTTTTTGCGGCATAGGCTTAGGCTTAGGCTTAGGAATATGCTTATACACTCAAAATAATATTTCTGATATTTAAGAAAAAATTTCTTACATTTGAGAAATGTGAGCAATGTGCACTGGAAAAGTATTTCTGTAATAACAGAATGCCACAGAAAACACTTTTCTGAATAAATTCAGAAATACTTTTTTGTGTGTATTAATACTGTTCCGCCCCTGTTCTTTACATTGGCCTTAATATCGAAGGTGTAGAATCTACGACAAGCATAATGAAGAGCGACGAATTGTCGAGTAGATGAAATGTTGAACTATTTCGGGCGATGAATTGTCGTGATACAGAAAATGAACACATCAATACAAATGTCTGTTAGCTCTAAGCCTTTTTTTAAACATCGTTTAGCAAAAATTCTCTATCAAATCGGGGCTTAAACATTACGTTAGCTCCGGTAAACCGTAAAGCGTATAGTCTTAAACACTGGGAACGAAATGTGTACTGCAATACTGAATTAAAGATTAAAGTAAAATTGTCGTATTTCGTCCAGTGTTTTTGAGATGTTTAAACCAATTTCAATTGAAAAAATTACTACTGTTTCATCGAAACGTCTAAAAGTTCGCATTTAAATTGATCGCAGTGTTAATATTTTTTGATAGTCTTAAATGTTTTAAACGCGTTTTTCTAATCGCACCCCCCACGGTCATGGCCTATTCTACACGCCCGTAACTAGCTCGCCTTGCTTGGGGGGCTAAAAAATTTTCAGCAGGGGCATTCAAGAGTTTCAATGAGTTTGCAAGCAAGATTGAAAACTTTCTTAGGGAGACCGAAATTTTTCCAGGGGGGAAGGCCGAGCCCCTTGCCCGCTATTTTAATAATTTACCCGTGGATGGTGCGATCTTGTGCAACTGCTACTCATTTTCGCATGGAAAAATATTTTGCTTCGAAGAGTTTTAATCGCATATATACTATAAAATATAAACAACACTCATTCATCTCTGTTATGTAAAAATTGACAGTTGTAAAATATAGTACAGATATTCGTTTTCCTCTCGGTTGCCCCAAATCATTGGTGTGCAAAGTACAGGCGTAGGTCAGATAAAGGCTAGTAGTCTCACAAAAATACAGAATGTTTCGTGTTTTGATAAGTTCAATATTAATAATTTTAAAACGCAAAATAGCGTTGGTGCTGTGTTTTTACGGTAAGGTTCCGATGAGTTATGGAGTTCAATTCAATCACGCTGTAAGCCAGAGGGGGGCCAGGGCAGCTGAGCCACTTCTGGAAGAATCCCCTGCCCGACCAGAAAATTTTCAACCTTGCTTGTCTGCAGTCATTGTAAACCCTTGTACTTTAGTGACTGAATAAGAGGGGGGCTGAGATTTATTTGGACTATCCACAGTGCCGAAGCAGACAGGATTGGGAGCTCCCCCCAAACACGCGAACGAGAAGCCCGACGCATTTTAAAACTTCTGCGATTTTTCTTTCAACCGGTTATGGTGGGGACCCCGTTAGGGGCGGTGCCCCCCAGATGGGGGCGCGGGGGTGGCTGTTCCAGCACTGCTTTTCCAGGAGTTTCCCCCTGTTATTCAGTTACAGACTGTTATTCATTTTTAAGCTACGCTCCGCCACCCTTCGTTACTGATATATATCTGGTACTGCAATTATCCATTGAATTAAGCGATTAAGTACTTGTCTTGTATCAAAAACTTAGCTTTAAAGATTCGAACTTAACTTTATTTGGCCCTGGAGTCATTTATGCATTAAATTATGAATAATTGACATTTGTGGACTCTAATTAGGGTTTAGGGACTCTATCCGTTTACGGATTGTTATTAGGGATACGGACTCTATCCGTTTACGGATTTTTATTAGGGATACGGACTCCTATTGATTGGGACTCAAAATGGGGTCCCCTTTTATTACCCCAGACCCCACCCCCTCTTATTCGGGTCACTACAGTATGCCCCTCGTGAAAAATGTTTAGCCGCCTAGCAAGGTGTGCTGGATACGGACGTGAGTTCAATATGCACTGGTTTCAATTTGATTTACGTTTTGACATTTACAGTAGACGATGGTATCTGTTACCGTTAGCACAAAGTATTTCCAAGCCAAACAGGCTCACAACCAGGAATTCTGAGTATGAATAGCAAAAAGATTTCCAGAGGGGGTAAGGAAAATTTTCTTATGGAATTCCTTTAAATGCAATTGAAATAATTCGGCCACGGAGCCGTCCTTTGTAGTAATAAGGGTCAGTTTGCAAAGCAATCCAGTTGACTGTAAGGCTGTATGTTTTGTATCCTTTGTTCCTCACAGTTTTGAAATTTGCACATTTCGAGATCTCGAACGACCCCTCGTTCAGAAATTTGTGCATTCGCCACTGAGCAAAATCAAGTCTCACTGATGGGTCAAAAACGACTTATTTATTAGTTATTAACCGTTTGCGTCCGGAATGCGGGATTGCGGAAGCGATATCACAGTGGCACGTCCAGAAACATTTGGCGGGAGAAAGCCAAACGAATTACAAGCCAAACGCAATTTTAATACGTATATCTTAATACAAAAGTTTGGTTTTAATCCGTGCCCGGTAGGCATAACCTAAATGGCTCCAGTCCTCACAAATTTTTTGAAAACAGGTTTTTTATAGGTTTCGTAATGAATGCCCTGGAGAAGAACGAAACATCCGGGCCCGTAGCCATAAGGTGGCCATGGTAACTCAGCCACCCTGGGTGAATATTCGTCCCCCCTTTAGGAAACTTTCAACATTGCCTGTAAGTCATCGAAAACCCTTGTAAGACATCGAAAACCGTTGTACTACCCTCTGGAAAAATGTTTAGCGCCTCTCGAAAGGTAAGCTGGCTACGGACCTAAATGTAAAAAGGCATCAAAAACGTCTTGTTTGCTACGCTTACCTACTCCCATAATTATCATCATTCCCTGAAATTACGCCATCCTGAAATTTATCAATATTTAAAATATTGTTAGCGACGGGATATCATCAAATAGGTTTTGGCAAGAACTTTATTGCGCTAGTTTACCCCGTATTGTTGCAAAACGCTGACCACGGGCGCTGGTATCGCGCTATATTTTGAAATGTATAGCGGTGTTCCATATGTGGATCAAAACGCTTGTTGGCTGTGTGAGTAGACTAAAAAATTACAAGACTCCCATGCTGAGCCATGCTGCCTTAAGTTGAGATCAAAGGAAGACCGCTTGTGTCGCTAGAGGGGTTATAAATTTTTTGGATGGCATACAAGGTTGTCGCATGATTTACAAGCGAGGCTATTTTCTAGGCAGGGCCAGTATTTTTCAGAAGACTGAGGCCCCCTGAGCCGCCCCCTGAACCCCCTGGCTACAACCGCGCGTTCTGCGCAGTTTGTTAATATTAAAATAGAGTTGTACATTATGCAGCACGTTGACTAGTTAATATTAATTTCTTACCTGATAACTAGTGTCCTATTACTATTTAAAATGTTTGCTTTAGCGCCAAGTGCGAGTCATTAATAGGTAAATTTGTACCGAAACTACCTCTAAAGCTCTAACTAAACTTTTTGATGGATTATTCAGATATGGACCCAGGATTTTTAAAATAAGGACGAATTTATTTTAAAGGAAAATTATGCATGTGTGGTGAAAGGTCTTGAAAAGAATTTTAGAAAATTTTAAGAAAATAATATAAACTAAAAAAGAGAGAACAGATAGAGTTTGATTTTGAAATTAAAAATTGAATGTAAGCAGTACAGCATGTTAACAGAAATATGAATAAAACTATTAAAGGCTTGTAGATTTCTGTATACTGGTTCGAGGATGTGTTAAACAGTTTGATTTTGAAATTAAAAATTGAATGTAAGCACTACAGCATGTTAACAGAAATATGAATAAAACTATTAAAGGCTTGTAGATTTCTGTATACTGGTTCGAGGATGTGTTAAACAGTTTGATTTTGAAATTAAAAATTGAATGTAAGCACTACAGCATGTTAACAGAAATATGAATAAAACTATTAAAGGCTTGTAGATTTCTGTATACTGGTTCGAGGATGTGTTACTTCGAGAAAACACTGAGCATACCCTAGGATCTGTACCTAATATCTGAACAAACAGAAATAGAATACATTATACAGGCGTCAATAGATCGATATGAAAATTTCTACAATAAATATCGGAACTTTTTGAACCTGGTTTTACTACGGTATAAGCTTTGTCATTTTAAAAGTTGACAATTTATAGATGTGAAATGCACGTTGTAACTTGGGCAACCCGGAACACGTTTTGTCGATGTTGATTCTATGTGAACGTAAAATTTTGTGATTCTAATAGCAGGTATGACGACAAAATGTGACGGTCGCATGACTTTGGTTACAAGCCATTTATCTCGTGTGACCATAGTATACAAGTGGGCATATGTCACATGATACCACGGGACATTTATGCGAATATTAAATGGTATTCCAAAATTCTACCGAATATCACGTGACGATATTTTACTCAGGAAGATGTAATTTTCGTGCACTAATGAAATAGTTAAAACTTAGACATTAACATAGTAGTGAACGAGATTTCGAATGCAGAATTAGCTGCTAAAAGTTTGTGTTTCCGGCGGAAATTTTTCCTAAATATATTCCTAACCACTTTGCTCAACAGCGAACTGACTAATTTTTGGCCTACCTCATTTATAATATCAGTAGAAATATATAGAGACCACCTTAGCTGAAGGCTCAAAACCAGCGTTAAACTTTACAACCCCTTTAATTATAGACTAACGACTGGTAATTTATCACTTTTTCATTTTAGTCGGAAATGTGTGGTATACCAATTGCTAAATAATGGTATATATTGTATGTACGAATTAATAGCAAGTTATGGATTATTATAACATACAAAAGTTAGGCTGAGTGAGAGCAGTGTCGGAGCAGACCGGGGTGGGAGCTCACCCCACACTTTAGAGTGAGTGCTCCATTCAAACTCCAGGGTGGTGGCCCCCAGCGTAGACGTGGATCCAGAAGATCTTGGTATTTGATCTGAGGTTGTTCAAGCTGACGCCCGTGTTTGTTGGGTGAGAGGACACTCTGCCAAAAAATAGTTTCACACAGACGTTGCAAAATGATGGATGTAATATTGTGAAGCCATCTTTAAAATGAATCACATTTCGGGTGCAGTGCGAATTTTTTCTTGTCATTTTCTTCTAAAATAGCTAAACAGTTTATATTTTAGGTGAAACCTTATATAATCTTAATGTGCTCTAATCAGGGGAGACAGCACACGGCACACCTCATTCAATATATATATTTTTTTAATACCATTCTTGACTACATAAAATTGTAAGCCAACGAGGGTAGCGAGCGTCGCGGAAACCTTTAATAGTCTCAAAAACTAGCGGGCGAAGCGAGTACCTGTTAGAGTGGGGGCTCCAAAAGGATGGTTCGCGGGTTGCTGCTCTAACCCTGCGCGATAGGTTTCTTTTTAGCAACCGGCATGGGTCACGGACGGCCACATATTATATGGTTATAGAGTCCACTGACCAGGAGTAGCGGCTCCCTCCAAAACTCCAAGGTGGGGGCCCTCAACGTTGATGTGGATCCAGAATTGTTCGGTGTTTGATCTGATGTTGTCTGAGCTCACATTCGTGTTTGATAGCTGTGAGGACACCCAAAAGTTGGAAAATGGTGTATCTAGAAAGTGACCAATCTTTAGAATAAATAAAATTTTTACGCAACTTTGCGCACAGCGCGAAATTTTGTTTCGTATTCTTCTCAAGTAGCTGTACATTTTAGGTACCGTAGTGTCACCCGAATAAGGGCGGAGACTGATATTTATTTGCCTTCTCCAGAGGGGACCCCTGTTATTTGTTTACGGATTGTTATTCACTTTTAAAGCACCCCCTACCTTTCGTTTAACTGATATATAGCCGAAATTGCAACTATCCGTTGAATTAAACGTTTATTTGTCATGTGTTAACACCCTTTTTTCTAATGAAATACTGGATCCGCCACTGGTTGAGCTTCAAATTTATGTTCGTAAAAATAGATATGGCCCATGTATAGAACAGCGCCGGAACAGTAGTATAAGCATATTCCTAAGTCTAGACCTAAGCCTAAGCCTAAGCAAAAGTTTGTCTAAAGCTTAAACTGACTCTATTATAGACCCTCCGCAAAACGATCCAGCCCTGTTCTATGTATGGGCCATAGATATTCTATATTATCGAACCTCGTTTGTTTTTCGTTACGCACGCCATTTGTATTTTTACCAGAGGTATAACGAAAAACGAAAGGTATCCTTTGAGACATAGAAAATCTATAACGTAGGAATAATTAGTATGAGTAGTGATACGACTAATAAAATCACCCATGTTACTTTAAGAGGCGTTACAGGTTCCTGGTGGGTCTATAAAAGAGTACGTTTAGATTCTAGATTACATTTTTTGCGTGGGCTTAGGCTTAGGCTTAGGCTTAGGAATACATTTTTGCAACGCTTAGACTGAGGCTTAGGAATACGCTTAATCTACTGTTACGCCCCTTAAAGTAACATTGGCCAATAAAATAATACATATATCGCACACGAACGAACACACTCAGTATTAATAATCTGTCCCAAAGTCCCCGAGGTTAAAGCATTGATAAGGTAGGTAGTTGGTTTGTTTTTCTACAGTTTATATTGAATATAGAATTGAATATGGCAAAGCGGCTCTCAGGTTATATTTGGTTTAGGTAACAAAGGTGTGATTAGTACGCTAGATTCTACACGAGTCAGCATATTAATAGGTTTTCTCGTTTTTTTTTCATCATACGTTTTCATAGCACTGGCTGAATATAACCAGAGCCAGTTTGTACGGAAACTATCAGAACCAGAACCGTAGCCAGCTCACCGTACTAGGGGGGCTAAAGAATATTCAGGAGGGGCATACAACGGTTTTTCAATGACTTACAAGCAATGTTGAATATTTTCTAGGAGGGTCAAAAAATTTTCCAGCGGGGACTGAGCCCCGCTGGCCACCCCCCTTTGCTACGGCCCCGACCAGAACGCCAGATATAATTAATGTTGCTTTGAAAAAACCTGCATCGGTTACAGTTGTTTTATTGACCTCGAGGGAATTGGCATAATAAAGCTTAAACTATCAAGTCGCGTATACAAGGAGAGGGACGAATAGGATATCTCGTGTCCCGCAAATCCTGGGCAGACGAGAAAAAAGCACTTCTAACGGGCTTTGGAATAGTTCTTTGGAGCCTTCAGGTCAAAACCATTGATACCAGGATATACCTCATCCCGTACTGATGTTCTGGCTGGACCCCTGTATTAACCAACGACTGGTTTGGCTCAAATCAAACTGTCCACTTTTTGTTTGCTAAAACGACCAGTTTTCAGATTGGAAATAGGTTAAAACTATTGATGTTTTTTTGAATGAAAATTGGTCCACTTCATAGCGAGTAGGCCATTAAAATCCAAACCCTCCAAGTAAACGTCGAGTTAAGTATGACTATCGACTCTCTGTATTTCGTTTATGCTTTGCACAAATTTCATATTATCGGTCTTGTGAAAAGCTACAATTTTGGTCTTCAAATTGATTTATGATAGAAAAAATAGCCAGAAACAAACTTGAGATAAAATATCTCTTATAATTAATAAAATTATGCTGAAAACAGTCTACGAATGTTTAAGTAAACTTTAATTTTTTCCAGATATTTTATCACATTTAGTCGCAGTATCTGATTAATATATTTCGGTTGTAACAAGGCGTCGGTTTCGTTTGTAAAATCAAACTACGTATAAAGAGCCTAATTTATTCCGTTGAGCTGTGAAAGTTTTAGCTCATTTTCTCACGCCAGCCGTTGCTGGCTAAAAATTTCACCATCTTTACGTTTGACTTTTTATTATTCATTCTTAGTTGAAATTTTCCATGTTTATTCTTAATTTAAATTCTGTATTTCTTAAGCTCAGTACTTACTTAATCGGTTTTGCTCGCTAGCAGATATTAAGGAGGTACCAAGGCTATGTTCCATTTACAAAAGAGATTGGATTTTGCTTTTGGGCTGAGACTAAAGCCCATATTCTCAAATGTGTGTAGCACCTATCACCAGCTGGACGATAGGTCCGGTTACTTTGGTACCAGCGCATACTGAGGTTCAAAATTCTGCACATTTTTCACGTTTGATTTGTCCTTCTTCTGAACCACATTTGAGATCTGCAATTGCAGACGTTGGTCTCAGTTTGAAAACCTATCGCTAACTGATGACAGGTGCTACGCGCATTTGAGAATATGGGCCAAAATTGAAATTTTTTATAGTATATTTATGATTTATAGTACAAATATTGCGTTTAGCTTCTCGTTTAGCTTCGCTCTCGAAGTTTCTTCACTATTGCACGGTGTTCCGGTCAGAAATTTCTGCATACATCAGTTGGCCCATGTTACTTTTATTAGGGCCGTCCCGGTTTCTCATGGGTCTGTAAAAGAGTAGGCTTATCTACTAGACTACATTTTTCGCTTAGGTTTAACCTTAGGTTTAGGCTTCGGCTTAGGCTTAGGCGTAGGCTTAAAAATACGCTTTTGCAACGGTTATAGGCTTACACTGTAAAAAATGGGGAGTCAAATTGACTCTCTCGGAAACAGGCTTTTCCTGACTATACAAACTGAGTCAAATTTGACTCCGCCAGACTCAACACAGAATCACATTTGACTCTGGCGGAGTCAAATTTGACTCAGTTTGTGTAGTCAGGAAAAGCCTGTTTCCGAAAGAGTCAATTTGACTTCCCATTGTTTACAGTGTAGGCTTAGGATACGTTTTATCTACTGCTACGGCGCTAAAAGTAACACTAACCCACCACTTTTTATGCTAAAACTTTTTGAACATTTTGGCGTTCGCACCCGGCGGTGAGAACTAAAAATAAACAAACTTTCCTGTCACCGGGTGGTTAAAAAGTACGAAAAACGTTTTTTATATGGCTTAATTGTTCAATAAAATAGGTACATGTTCAGGTTTTCGATTTTGTATTTGCCGAAATAATGGGCAGTACAGGGGTGCTTGGAAACAACAGTTATCAGCTATCAGAGTCCTGCCATAAAAGTTTTTTATGGTGGTACAATGAAAAGATTATGGTTAACCATGGCATTCTACGTCGTTTAGCTTACTAGAGTTTACTAATTAAAGAAAGTACTAATACGTGTAAACTGAGACTATTGGCTTTATCCTGGGGGGGTACAGCAGGGAATGGACAGTGGTACGGCCTTCATAGTAACATGGGCCCAAACAGTTATGTTGCTCTGACGTTCAAATTTAAATTTCAGCGTACCAAAGGCGCGGTGAAGTTTTTGAGGCATACAGGAATAGAATTTCACAGAAACTCACAAAATTGCATCAAAACAAAACAATAGAAAATGTGGACTAAGGATTTTTGATTGAAATTTTATACCAGAAGAAAATGAAATCAACCTCGATAGCGAGAAGCTTGCAGTTTCAGATTGGAATTATGTTTCAAGCAATATTTGAACAAATCAAACTGATTTATTAAACAATGGATAAATGTCAGCGCATGACCCAAAGGATGTCCGGTAGTGCGCGATACAGGTGGATGCTACTTTTTGGCCCATGTATAGAACAGGGCCGGAACATTAGTATAAGCAAATGCCTATGCCTAAGCCTAACCGTATGGACGAGCCTATTCCTAAGCCAAAGCCTAAACCTAAGACTAAGCCTAAGCAAAAAAAAAATTAGTCTAAAGCTTTAAACTGACTCTATTATAGCCTCTCCGGAAAACGATCCAGCCCTGTTCTATACATGGGCCAAAAACTAGCATCCATCATGGTAGTGTCCACTGTTTATTTTTGCGATCATACCGCTTTACAAACTACTTGAGCCAAGTCGAGTTTTGAAACGCTTTCTCAGCAAAAATTAGAATAAATTAATTTCAATGTGAAATGATAAAAAGTGGATAAGAGAAACTAGAAGAACATGTAATTATTTACAAAATCTCACCATTATTGTTGTGCAAATAGCGGGGCATTTACCGGAAACCAGTCGAAGTTTTTGTGAGGCAAATAGTATATCTAAAACTAACAATGCGTTTTCTAGCCAAATAGCTAAAAAATATATATGTCCGGTATCAAATACCGTTTAAAAAATTTGCCTTCGGAACAATTAGTAAATATTAAAATATACTGCGCACAGTACTATTTTAAATGCCAGACTTAAAGCTCTTTGATTTCCGTAATATTCTGTACTCACCAGGTTTTACAGCACAATTTGCAGTCACGGGTATGTATTACAGACCCGAGACCGTAAATTGTTACTAGTTGCGCTATATTTGACATCCGACTCCGTCCATTACTGTGCATCATCCGTACGGCGCCGACCGTCATCCGTACGCTGCCATCCATCACCGTCCGTCAAGATACTGTATGGTGACGGACGGCAATGCACGTCAAAAAGTATACCGCAACCCTAACTTATATACAATTTACTTAGTTTACCTTTATCTACTGTTGTGGCGTGTACGAAAATACGCATTCCTCATTGGTTAATTGTATTTGCCGGACACATCGTTGATTGGTTATTGGTTGCGTGTGAACCAATAAACAGCAGTACAGCTTGGTCATTCATCAAAGACGTGTAGTCCAGAAGATCAAGCCAGCCTGTGTTTACGCCGTATATAAATAAATTCGGCTACGTATTGTCAGTGTTTATTTCGAACAAGTTTTGTTTCGAAATCGCTCGTGTATTAATGTGTTTGAATCAATTTCCGTGGGAATATTTTGTGATAAAACGTGTTTTTTCCGAGAGTCGTAGCCAGAGCTTTACATGCTAAGAGCAGGGTGCAACCGGAATTATAAAATACCGGAACCGGAAAGTTAAAAAAATACCGGAACCGTAACTGGAGCCAGAACCCGAAAATAAAAAATATTTGTTACCGAAAAATTCATTTTTTAGCGCTGCTATGAGTGGGTGAAAATTCTTCAGGTAGAGACATGCGCGTCTTCGATAAAATTCAAGCAGGGTTAAAACTTTTTGAATGGGGGTTATAAATTTTATGGCGCCCTAGTGCCAATTGCTACTGGCTTAGTTTTGTCGGGTTAAGTACGCGTTATGGATTCTGGTTTTTTGATTTGTCGCACAAACGTTACCAGTATTGCTGATTTGTGTTTATTTCTTGCGTCTAAATACCGTCAGCTGATTCGTGTACAAATTATAAGCTGATTTGATTGTTTAGAATTCACTGTGGCGTTTTCGCATTGTACAATATTGATGTTTAAGTTTTGGGCAAACTGGTCAGAAATTTTTGACTTAAAGTGAAATTTTTAGTTGTTTGAATCAGTATGGGGTGTAGGGCTACAGGAACGTATGCCAGAATTATCATTTCGGAAGGTTATAAACCGAAACTTAAGGGGTGGCGGTGTCTGATAAAGAACTTCCAACGTGTGAAAAGTTCACGACCGGTTTCAAATGTGCCCACAGTACCTCCTACCGCTTTCTGGGGGCCTTGCAAAGTTACAATACCAAACTGTACGTATAATTTTCATGTCATGGCGCTCATCAATTGTTTAGCCGACGTCATGTATCGTAGAACCGGATCCGGTGCTTATAACTGTTTGTTCGTAAAAATTTCGTAAATATTTCAGTATTGAAAATTACCGGATCAGACATGGTTTTGGATTTCAAAAGTTTTCCGGTTCAGTTTTTGAATTTTTCAAATTCCGACACTGAGGAATTTATTTTGAAATGTTGCAACTCTTAAGTTTTTTACCGTGGTGGTAATTTCAAGTGATCACCGTCAACGTGTGCAGTGGATGGGTCAAGTTGAATTTTTCGTGGGAATGGAATGGGTACGACCATCTCTATCAAATGCTACCAACCGGACTCAGTGGCGGATCCAGCATCTCAAAATGGGGGGGGGGGCAAAATTTCACAGGTAATCAACTAATTTTTGACCCACACACAAACCACGAACTATTATCACAAAATTGCTATATAATTTTTGGCGAGATGTTGTTGGGAGGGCCACTGCCGGGGTGGCCCCCCATGGATCCGCCAGTGACCGGACTTCATAGAACAACGAAAAGATGTCCAATAGGGTTGGTTGTATCGGGTATCAGTTTTATGTTGAACCGCTTGAAAATCGCCACGACGCATATGCCGAGCACTAAAGCGAGTTCTCGAAAGATTATGTGAACGAATCGTATTGGTGGCATGGTCGCTTGTAAAGTTCACTAGTGACCTGAAATTCTCACATCACAAAACGCTTCAACTATCCGTTATTTAAAATGTCTTCGAGGCCTAAGGTTTCTGCAATATCCCCCCATTCACAGCTAATTTACCGCAGTAACCTTTCAAAAAATAGACTGAGATTGCGCGGAGTTAGTATCACCAAGAGTGTGCAACTCTTGTGATCCCGCTTGGTACATAATGTACCATCGGGCGTTGCGTTTTTGGCCGACCTCCCCTTGTTTAGACGGGGTCGATGTCATATGCGTTAACCTTAAACTAAGCTATTAGGGGAGCATGTTTGACGCCGCATACATAAAGTGCCATTGTTCGCATTGGTTGTACCCCCTCTAAAAAGTGGGGGGTAGAACCAGGCCCGTAGCCAGCTCACCTTGCTGGGGGGTAAAAAATTTTCAGGAGGGGCATTCAAGGGTTTTCAGTTAGTTACAAGCAAGGTTGAAAACTTTCTATGGGGCCCCAAAACTTTAGCATTTTGAATGATGAAGGCAAGTTATCAATTAAAGCCCACCTTAGTTTGAACGGAGAAAGCTAATTAATTCCGATTCACTTGGCTGTGTATTAACCCAAGTGATATATTAGTTATATAACAGATGTAGATATTTTTAAACAATTTCTGAATATATTTATATTTACTATTTTAAACGTACATAATAGCATTATTTACAGAGTCCGAGTATGTTGATGGTCGCAATTTGTGTTATAATGTAAAAACTTGTTGCCCAACGGTGTGAAATAAATGTGCATTTTGTCGTTAAAAGCATGCCACACAGCCCTGAATTTATTAAATAAACTCGTTTTGGTTCGTTGGCAATAAACGCAAGCATGTGTGATCAAAGTATTATGCCGCTGCTGTGTCGTTTTCATCCAATTAAATAACGGTTTATCGTTATAATAATCACGCATTTAATTGGTTGGTTATAAAACGTCATTTCCATTATGGTGTCGGCTTTTCGAAGGCGTCACTGGAATGCTTATCGCTGATTGGATGGATTGGTAATTAAATAATGGTTTATCGTTATAATCAACACGCATTTAATTGGTTAATTATAAAACGTTTATTTCCGTTATGATGACGACTTTACGAGTGGCGATACTGGAATGCTTATTGCTGATTGGATGGATTGGTTTGATGCAACGCTTTTAATTGGTTGGTTATAAAACGTCATTTCCGTTATAATGACGACTTTACGAGTGGCGTTACTGGAATGCTTATCGCTGATTGGATGGATTGGTATGATGCAATGGTCGGCAGCTGAGGATGGTAAGTTGTACAATAGCGAATGGCAGGGATCATATACGGTATCGCGACAATTTGTCGCTCTACAACTCGTCGTACGGCAACTTGTTATCCGAAATTTCATTGACTCGACAATTCGTCGCCCGTCATATGCTTAAGCTTTGGCTTAGGATGGATTACGCTTAAAGTTATGCTCTTATTTATTCGTAGGGATTAGGACACTGTTGGGCGACAAGTTGTCGGCGGGCAAGTAACCAAGGGGAGTCCGAGGGGCTGATCCCCCCTAGCCCCTGGAGAAATTTTGGCCTCCCTAGAAAATTTTCAACGTTGCTTGTGAGTCATTAAAGACCATCAAATGCCCCTCCGGAAAAATATTTAGCCCCACCTAGCAAGCCGGGTGCGACCGGATCGCAAAAAACCGGATACCGGATCCGGATAGTGATTTGTTTACCGGAACCAGATGTTAACCGGATAGTGTGTTTTTTAAAATAAATCAATTTTTAGCACGTTAATGCGCCAGTAAATGATCTTTAGTAAACGGAAGATTGAGTTTATATAAGGTGCGTGTCGTAATACTTGAAAATAATTGCGTGAAGCTGCAAATAATTGGTTTGTTTCGATAATAAAACCCGAATCACTGCCTTAACCATATGCAAAAATACTGCTTTAAACCAATACTGTATACTTACATGTAATGGGACTGAAAACATAACATCTCACAACATAATTTGCAATAATTTGAGATTTACGAAATCATCACCGAAATCCGGTATACGGTAGGTTTATACCGGATACCGGAACCGGATGCGGGGTTTTGCCGGATTGTAATCATGAGCCGGATATCCGGTCGCACCCTGCTAGCAAGATGAGCTGGCTACGGGCCTGGTGGTCGGACGACGAATTGACCGTGCGTACGATTATACAGCACCCCATCAAATTATGGCTGTGACGTAAGACTAAACAAAGTAATGTTTCGTTTAATTTGTAAAGTTTTTCAGCTGTACTGTTTTTAGGAGCACTATCCTACGAAAACTTTTGTGAAACCTTTGCTTTGCCTGTAAAAAATTACAATCTAGGACGATTAATCGTCCGGCAACTTGTCACCCAACTGTGTCCTAAAGCCTATGAATAACTCTAAAGCGTTCATAATCCGAAGCCTAAGCATAATGATGGGAGACGAATTGTTGAATTGATAAAATTTCCGTTTACAAGTTGTCGCCGCGACGAGTTGTCAGCTGACGAATTATCGCGATACCAAAAAGTTATAATGTTATGCAAATCTAATCTAATGCATTACTGTTTGAAAATATTTCGTAACGAAAATCTGGCATGGCATCAGTGTAGTGATCGCATAGATCGCTGGAATCAAATACCTGGTTGCGCCCTGCATTGCAGTAGCCACATCACAATAGTACATACGTATAGATTACCAATTTGAGTAATGAGTGACATCAAACTATGCTATGTGTATCTATATATTAAAGCTGGAACGCGCCATATACGTATTTTGGGCAACTTTCCAGCGTTACATTGTGTACAATATTTTTTTAGAACAGAAAAGTGATTGTTGTGTGAAACGAAAATTTGCACACAGATTGCTGTTTATTCGCTAACGTTTGCGCATTGCGCAAAGCAGGCTGACTAGTATAAGTTTAAAGTTGACATTTTCGCGTGAAATTTACCGTATACAAAGTCAATGTGCCAGGCTAACTGTAGTACTGTGTTATTTTCTTGCTTGAAGCGCGATGTTCCCATGGAGATAAATCAAATAATAGCGATGCGTAATCGTATTGTCGTTGTTGTAGGTAAATAAATAACAACGGCTTTTCGTTACTATTGGGAAGGTTTAGCGGCACATTTTATATACACAGTGTCAAGTATACAGACTTAGAGATATGGGATACAGACTTAGAGATATGGGACAATGTTAAGAAGAGGGGCGAAACAGTATTATTCGTAAGCCTAAGTGTAACAATGAGTTTATTCGTAAACCTAAGCCTAAGCCAAGCAAAACAATTAGTCTAAAGTTTAAGCTTACCCTATTCTAGTTCCACAAACGTTCCGCCCTTGATTTTTACATAAGCCAAGATATGTAATATTGTGTAGATGAAACAGCAACAAGTGTGGTCGAAAAATTACGTATAGTAGTCATGTTAGGTTATGGATATGTGCATACCAGGGTGCAACCGGAATTACAATTTACCGGAACCGGAACCGGAATTTGAAAATTTTACCGGAAACGGTCAAAAATAATTTGCCGAGTGACCGGATGTGAATTATTTGACTAGCGATCGGTAGTCGATCCAATCCCAACCATAGCTGGATTGGCCCGATCTGATTTGAACATGAGACCCTCAACTTTTCAAAAGCAATTGACGTTGGACACCGATTTAACCCTGGCATAGTTTCATTGTTTTCATCGGTCAGGCAATGGGGTTTGAATAGTTTTTATTTTTATCTAAAATGTGCCCGTTTTTTTCTGATTGTATACAGTGTAGTTGGGGGGTGAGGTGGTGGAAATAGTATTTGATTTGGTAGACCGCTGTCAAATTATTTAATGTAAAATTTACCGCGATGGCGCGGTGTATAAATTCATTTTACTAAACGATTTCAAATTTGAATTAAGCGGTTTTTCGCTTCGGTGATGATTAGTTTGATTTATTATAAAGCACAATTTAGTCTCAATAATTAGGTGTTTGCTTTTCAATTTCTAAATTGCGTACTTACAAGAACTACGTACCATTTTTTACACATCGTTGGTTTGTTTGGTGCAAGACTGTACACTGCCTGTGATTAGTCAGGGGGTATATGATGTTATTTTTAGCGTTTATCGGGGGGTATATAAGGAGATCAAGCCGAATGTATTTCCACCTGAAATGTTTGGACACCATTAATTATGGCAGTTTTAGCTGGCTTTCGAGTGACCAACATGAATTTGGCAAATGGTAAATTTTTTTCGCTTACTACGATGGTTGGCAAAAACGTCTATATTAGGTTATACCTTTTCGAAATGGCATCTTGGCTAAAGCTCTGGAGTACACATATATAAATATGATATGCTGTTTTGTTTTATTCGATGGAACAACAATGCCATTTCAAATTAAACTATTGATCTTGTGATATGACTAGTGGTGGTAAAACATTAAAGGGTGTGAAGTATATTTTTTGACTGAATCGCTTACTAATAAGCTAAGACAAGTCTGTCAGTATTTGGTTTGTGCGTGAGATGTGTCATATTGAAGTCGTCGTAACTCGTAAGATCGGTGCTTTAGGTACTTTGCCTTTGAATTTGATGTACGTACGTACGTATACATGTCGTAGGCCAATCTGCTATTCAGGCTAATTATCAGTTGGACGAGAAGAATCTGCTCAACAGTGATGTAAGATCAACGCTGGACTAGTTAAGGGTATTTTCAGGGTTGGAACCGGCCCGAGCCAAGGCCCGGCGGGCCGGGTCCACATTTTGGACCGATGGGCCTAAACGGGCCGGGGTTGGGCCGCCAGCCGAAACAAATCGCAGCAGTTCCCTATGCCAGAGCCTAAGTCTTAATAGTGTTTTGATTCTTTTTGTTTTTGGTGAAATGTATGGGTTGGCCAAACTTTTGTAATTGGCTCCGCGAGTGAATTTCAGACTAATGGTGACATCAAAAAATCATACAACGTTATCTCGGAGAAGCCGGATATCCGGTTGCACCGTGGTGCGTACGTACTTGTACTTTCGATCATAAACTGGTTAATGATGGTTTTGTTTTAGTAGCCCGTAATTCGCGTTTACTTTGTTTGGTTTGGGTTTTTTTTGTCGGACCCAGGCCACGCATGCATGCAGTGTTTCAATTAACGTTGTCACTGAAGTAGATAATGACCCAATATATATTGGTTATGGGGAAATTATTGAAACCAGTTAAGCAAACTAGGTAGGTAGCTATGTAATTTTGGCAGTATATGCAACAGGGTTTGAGCAGTTCAGTTTATGGTTGAAGTCGAAAGAATAGCTGTTCGATGTGATCCTACATGTACTGAAGTTGTGGCAGTTATTGATGAAGTACCTATGTATATGCATACGCAAAGTTTATAACTGAAAAATTTTATGGGCCAAGTTCCGCAGCAAAGCACATTGTATGTCTACGGTATATATACTAGGGATGTGCCGATACTAAAATTTTTGCCGATGCCGATTTTTATTTTGAAATTTTGCCGATGCCGATTCTTATTTTGAAATTTTGCCGATGCCGAACCGATGCCGATTCCAACTTTAGTTCACCACGCTTAACAAACAGCAACAATACTACATGACATCGTTATATGAAGACTTAAACCCTAACGATCGTAAACGATTATAATTTTATAAGAATGGTTCATTTCAATTAATTTTTTCAAACACAAACGCAAGAGAGATAACAATTTCACTGAGCAGACACATTGATATGCGCACAGAAATGAAATTGATAGCATTCCAACTGATTGTTATGAGCAAAACGTATCGGCAAAGACTCGGTAATTTTTTTGCACTGCCGATGCTGATGCCGATACTCACGAAAAGTGCCGATTATTACTGATGCCGATGCCGACTAATCGGCACATCCCTAATGTATACCTTTCGAATTCAAATAAGAGTCAAAATTTTTTCTTCTGACGAGTAAACAACGGTTCGAAACTTCGAACGTTGTATATTATGGGGTGGTTAGGGATGGGTGGTCGGCTAGAAACCGAGGCTGAGAGACCTGACTTCCTTTACTGGTCATGAAAAGTCTCGGTCTCGGTCAAATTTTGGTTGTTACTGTAAAAAATTGGAAATTTGTAAAATAAATCATTTCAAATGCTTTTTTGTAGTTTTTTTGTGTTTTTCAGAGTTTTTATGTTTTTCCAGAATACGTATCTGCTCTCAGCGAAATTTTATACATCAGGCATCACCAGGGTGCAACTGGAATTCCAGTTCCGGTTCCGGCATTTTTTCTTCTTCCGGTTCCGGCATTTTTTCTTCTTCCGGTTCCGGCATTTTTTCTTCTTCCGGTTACGGTAAATTTTTACCGAAATTAAAATACCCGTATTAAAATTTGGCTGGTTTTTTAATTAAGATATTTTGCTACAAAATGGCGATAAAATTAACTAGATTTCATTAGTACAGTATGCAAACCTTGACAATCGCCAATAATATTGCAAAAAAGAAAATTAAAAGAATTTTTCGGTGGCATGTATTTTTGATTTTCCTGTTCGGGTTCCGTTACCGGTAAATTTTTCAAATTCCGGTTCCGGTAAATTGTAATTCCGGTTGGACCCTGGGCATCACTTACTTTAAGAATACAGCCATACATTTGGCTGAATCCTCGACTTCTGGTTTCGGTTCTCAATCAACGAGACGACTCAAAACACCGAAACCGAGTCCAGCCAAAGGCTTGCCGAGACCCATTTTGGGGGGTGGTGGGGTGTTTTGCGTTATATGAGGGAGAGACATAAAAATCTGGTGTGCAGTTTTTTATTTTATTATAGTATTTTTTTTGTTGTAGTAATTTATAATTTGGGGAGTTATAACTTGTTGGAAAATTATGTCCTTATTAAACTTAGTTAAAGCTTAAAAAGGAGAAAAATGGGTCGATTGTGGTCATTGAAATGTTTTTAGAAGCGAAGTATAATGTTTGTGGTACCAACGCAGAGAGACAATCATTTTGCGCATAGCAAATAATATACTTATTCTCCTCATCGCATGCATGATGCGAACTACGGCTCATCCGGAACCTAAGCATAAAGTCTTGTTACCCATCACACATTATCCGCTGTTGGCATTGGTCCATTGTTTTTTACGCTTTTCAGGGCGCGCATTTGTCGTAGCCCGTGCTGTAATTCAGCCCAGTTTCGAAATGGGTTTGGCTAACCCAAGTGAAGTTCTGTCTTAGCTCAAGATGCACCATGCTAACCATATCAGAATCCGGCCCAGAAATCAATTTTCTATACAGTACAGAGCGAATTGGTTTTATACGACCCGGCAAGCAGGAGTTGTTTGTAGACGAAGATATCCCTACTGAGGGGTGGCGGCTCCCCTTTAGTCTTTTGTCCACCGTAGTTACGGCACTGATTCCCCTCGTATGTTTTATATATATTTGATGGATTGACTGCGGTCAATTATTATGTGTATTTTTGTGTTTATGCAACACGAATTTTCAAAGCCAAAATACGCGTAGAGTTTAGTTGGTCAATGAGAAAATCGATTAAGCATTGTGGTGTTGTCAATATTTTCTTGGCTGCACGCAATCAGATTTTAATTTTTAATGGGGCGTTTGTGAATGTGTAAATGCAGCGCCAGCGGTCTGTTTTGATGCCCGCCGCCGCCAGATTGGTTGTGATATTTTCGTTACATATAAACGGGTTTCGTTTATTGGCGAAGCTTGCGACGCCTGCAAATCGTCGGTCGTATTTGTTTGCGGCTTGATTTTGTTACATTAATAAACACTTTGCTGCGCTATGGGTCAATCAACATATATTGATGATCGGTTTGACCGTCGAGGGTACATACGAAACCGAAATATGAAGCATAATACATAACGCATTACAACGTTATATATTACTAGTCTGCCAGCGGTGCTCAATGCGCAAAAGTAACGAAAGCACAAAAAGTTCCTTGTGCAAATTTTCGTTTCACAGAACAATCACGTGTATTTCGTAAGAAATTATTGTAAACAAAGTAATGTTGGAATGTTGTCCAAAATACGTATGTGGGGCGTTCCAGCTTTAATATGTAGATATATGTATATGTACGTAGTACGTATATATGTTAACTGAAATATGAATACGTTTGGTTCATAATTATGTACGTAATGCATGGTCCAAGCGAACATTTGCTTCCGCCTGTAACAGAATATCGACCTCCGGTTCAAATAAAATGTTCTGGTGAACAATTGTATTTATTTAGATTAGGGTCTGATTTATAGGCTAATCAAAAGGGTACAAAAATATAAAGATAAATATTGAAACATTAAAATTTTGAAACACTGGAACCCCCAAAGTCATGAATCAATGAAAATAACGAAGATTTAGAAAAGCAGAGAATCGCAACTAAGCAGTTTTTGGTTCGTTTTTTTTCAAGAAAGCACATCCTAAAACAATGCCAAACTTTTTAGTTGCGTAGAACTAAAAAAATTGTGAAAAAATAGGATATTTACACATTGCCTAGTTTATTTTAATATCGGCCTATGTTACTTTAAGCGTCTTCCAGGCTTCTGGTGGGTCTTTAAAAGAGTAGGTTTAGATTGTAGTATTCTAGATTACATTTTTTTTGCTTCGCCTTAGGTTTGGCTTAGGTTTAGGAACACATTTTTGCAACGCTTAGGCTTTTGGCTTACGACTAAGGAATACGCTTAATCTACTGTTACGCACCTAAAAATATCACTGGCCGTAATATCGCTAGCAGCCGAGTTGTGGAATGTGTTCGGGTTTCACGTGGATAAAAATAAATAGTTGATTTCTGTTTATTTAGTATTTACATACGTATATACATAGTATTTTCATCTAATGTTTTTTTGTAATTTTAGTTATTTTGTTAGATTCAAGTGCACCAGGAACGACAACGCTTGATTGGGACAAATACTCAACTTCATTAGATCCTGGTGATGGTGTAAGTGTATATACATATATAATTACCAGTGTCGAAGCAGACAGGAGTGTCCCCTTAAACTCCAGGGTGTGGGCCCCCAGCGTAGATGTGGATACAAAATTTATCAACGTCTGATCTACGGGTGTCCGAGCTCACGCTAGTGTTTGTTAGCTGTCGGGAGACCACCTTTCTAAAAACATTTTCACACAAAAGTTGCAAAATGATGGATCTAGAAAGTGAAGCCATCTTTAAAATGAATCAAACTTCGCGGGTAGCGCGAATTTTTTTTCCATTTTCTTTTAAAGTAGCTAACCGTCTCATATTTTAAGTAAAACGGTTTACAATCTTCATATGCTCCAACCAGGGGAGACAGCACACCGCACATTTCACTCAATAGTTTCTTTTATTACCTTCTTTATTATTTTGTTTCATGAGAGTTATCTTATCTTTAGTAAAATTGTAACCCAGCGAGTTTAGCGAGCGGGAAAATTTTTTGGCGTTTAGCAGCGTGGTGGTTATTATAATGCCTGTGTAGTGTGTATAGTCATTTTAAAAATCGCGGAAAGGTAGGATAGTGTCAAATTCACGAGCAAAGCGAGCGAGAAGCCAGACGTTATTCGAGAACTTTTGTAGAAGGAGAAGCTCAAATATATATATGTGTATTTTTGCCAATTTGACCAAGACTGTGAATTTATTTTTAACCAATCTGAATTTTTCGGAGACATGGCTAACCAATTGACTAAAATTGTCAATCACGGCTGAAACATCTATTAATTCAACGCTTGTTTTCGTTAACGACACATTTTGTGTGTTTTTTTTTCAGTGGCAAGAAGAATCATATATAGTCGGTGAGGGTCAAAAGAATTGGCGTACATATGTTACATGCAATGTACTGTTATCAGTTGATACACACGATGGAACACAGTATCAGGATGATTTTGCTAACTGGCTTCGGCTGCCGTTTGTTTCAATTGCTCAACAGCCAGTTAAATCGTCGCAACGAAACGGGACGTTGTTAGCTAATACGTCTGGCTTAAAAGCGCCAATTGGCAACGAAAGCGCGCCAAAACAGACCGCAATCGACGCGCCAACGCGACTTTATATCGAAACACATTTTACGATGTCGGATTGTAGCAATTTTAAAGGTGCCGCGCGGACGTGCAAAGAAACATTTTCACTGTATTATTATGAGTCTGAAATTGATTGGGCAACATCGATTATGCCAGCTTGGGATCGAAATACGTATACATTACTCGATAGGTGAGCTATTATAATCAGTGGCGATCTAGGGGCGCATCCAGATCCATAATCTAGGCCTCCAACAGGATCAAAACAACAATTGTGTGGTATGATTGAGCACTAAAATTGCGTTTGGTTTATCGGCACTAGTTTCTTTATCATTATTGCATATAGCATCTCCATTGGGATTTTCTGAATCCGCCACGCCACTTTAGTTGATCTGTTCTGGCTAAAATACGTAAATGATGCAGAAAATCTGTACATTTTACTATAAAATACATATAGGTATATGTCATTGGCCAGTCTTCTATTGAAGCCAATTCCTAATTTGCCAAGAGTATTCTGCTATTCTGAGCAAGTAGCAGGTTGGCATAGACCAACTATCAATATTGTGATATTTAGCTAAACAACAGTAATGTAATACAAACGCTGATTGGTTGCCAATATTGCGTCTAACAAAATTATTAAATCTTATTGGTCAATAAGTTCTACAAACTGATAATAATAGCAGTTTAGGACACGACTTATATATAGCATTATAACCAGAGTGAGATGTGGGTAAGGATTTTTTACCCGACCCGCGGTTTACTCAGGTAAATATATATCATTTTTTACCCGTGGGTTTACCCACGCTAAAAACATCTCCCCCCAGGGCCACCTTTGATCGGCGCCTGAAGTTAAACCAGAATTTTAAGGATCGCTGGTGATGAGTTGCAATTTATTGAAGTTTTGCGTTATAACTCCAATGAATTTTACAGTTAAAAGTTTACTAGGAACAACAACAAAATGTCAAACCCAACAAAATAAAGCGTAGAACGTTTGCTTTTTCAACGCTAACCTGCTAGCTTAGTCAATAGCGTATGTTTTGCACCTTTAACTCTTAAAGGTTTGGCGCGGGTAGAAACTGTCAATTTTTCTATCCGCGTCATACAAATCGTTACCCGCAGAATATATGTGGCTGAAATTGTTTACCCGAGCACAGTTGACCCGCGGGTACCCATCACAGATTAATCGTCATGTGTTATGTTTAGGCTGTTTAGTTATATAGGATTTTATAAACCTACTTAATTGTTTTGCCTACTGCTAAAAGTTTGTCAGTGGGTTAACACATAACTAAAGTTGAATTCGGTTCCGCGTTTTGAATAATTTCAGAATTGCCGGCATCAAAAAGGATTCATTAAACAGTGACCAGTCGGCAGACAGCAATGGCGCAAGTAAAATCAATATTGAAACTCGTAGCATTGCGGCCAATAAATCCGGTGTCTACTTTGCATATCTTGATGAAGGCTCGTGCACGTCAATTATTGCGGTTCAGGTATCGGTCCAGCAAATTTGAGCTAAACTTCAAATTTTATGTACCTTTTGCGTAAGCATGTACTTAGGAGTACCGTACCGCTTTTATCATATCGCGTCACATGACATTTTGTTGATTCTTCAATGTTGTGAAGTTAAGGTTAAAGCATTTGTTATTTGCCATGTCTCGGCGTCATGCGATATTTCGACTATGGTAATGTAATAAACTAGCTGTGCTGCGTTCAGATTGTGGCTAAATTGTGCCACGGGACATTGTTTTTCCGATACTATCCATAGTATTGTATGGCCCCGGTCCCAGACTCCTCTGGCCTCGGCCCTGGCACCGGAGCATGTAAATCGAAAATCGTTCGACCCCTGTAGAATCGTGATTATTAATGGTAAAAGTGCTTTCGCTTATCTTTGTAGAAATTTCAAGACGGGATATTATTTTTCATCTTGTATACGACTTTGTTTAGCTAACTTTATATCGTAAACGTGATTTTTTAGATTTATTACAAAGTTTGCTCAGCAACAACGCGCGGGTTCGCGACGTTTCCACGTACTCATACAGGGCCAAATATGCATTCCGTTGTGCGAGTTTTTGGCGCATGTGTGCCTAATGCGACAATTCCACCGACGCGCGGAGGAGAGTCGTCCGATTCAGGATCGACACGACATTCGTCCGAAGATCAGACGCATCGACCGGAAATGTTGTGTCAAGCGGATGGGACGTGGACGATGTTTGCATCGCCTTGTTCGTGTTCGCCTGGGTATTATGGAGATGAAAATGAGCAAATGTGTCATGGTAAGGATTGGAGCTCCGACAGGCGTGTAGCCAGGTGCTTTGGAGTCTACATTGTCCCGGTCCGTAAACCAAAAAGCTTTTGCGACAGTTGCTCAGGTATATAATACTCAAACAACGGCAGTTCGAGAGGGGTTTGGGGTCTAGAACATCGCCAATTTTTGGGTCTAGAAGATCCCCAATCTATGAACCAAGAAGGTCCCAACTTTGGGGTCTAAAAGATCCCAATTTTGGGGTCTAGAACATTCCAATTTTGGGGTTTAGAAGATCCCCAATTTTGGGGTCTAGAAGATTCCAATTTTGGGGTTTAGAAGATCCCCAATTTTGGGGTCTAGAAGATCCCCAATTTAGGGGTCTAGAAGATTCCCCATTTTGGGGTCTAGAAGATCCCCAATTTTGGGGTCTAGAAGATTCCCCATTTTGGGGTCTAGAAGATCCCCAATTTTGGGGTCTAGAAGATCCCTAATTTTGGGGTCTAGAAGATCCCCAATTTTGGGTTCTAGAAGATCCCCAATTTTGGGGCCTAGAAGATCCCAATTTTGGGGTCTAGGAGATCCCCAATTTTGGAGTCTAGAAGATCCCCAATTTTGGGGTCTAGATTTTAAAATGGTGTCAAGGGTTTTCGCTCGATTCACTAGCGAATTCTTTGAAATAGTCAATAAGTATAGCGCCACGCTATGAGGATGTGGAAAAATGTCAAATGATAGTTGTAGCTTATTATGATGTGTTTTTAGCTTGCCCATCTGGCGAATACTCATCGCAATTTGGCACCAAACCATGCATTGCGTGCCCAGCGAATAGTTTTACCGAATCGTCTGGCGCAGCGATTTGCAACTGCATGCCAAATTTCTATCGGGCACCATCCGAGACGGCAGATGTAGCGTGTACAAGTATGTTTACGTTTTTTCGCTGATGATTACCTATGTACGACGTACTCGGGGGTCGAAAGGTGGATGTTCGTCCGGTCGTCCGTCTGTCCGTCTGACGAGAATCTCAATAACATCTGAACGGATTTCGATAAAGTTTTTGTCTGAAAGCTTAGTATCCTGGGGTGTTAACTTCGCATTGGGGTTTTAAAATTTTTAAGCCGTTTATTATACGTATACCTATGTACAGGTTAATTTGCGGAATTGGTTAAACCTAAATTAGGCCTTTTTTAAAATTGTTTACTGATTGTTAGGGTTTACAAGTGATATCGTAACGGTACACTCACCAATTGTATTAATAAATTGTAAATTAATTCGAGTTTGGTTCAAAAAATTTAAATTAGCTTCGAAATCAGCAAATGAAATAAGCGTATATTGTCGATTTGCGAGTTGTGCATCCACAGGCTTAGGCTCAGGTGTAGGAAGTTAGGCTTAAACTTAGGCTTCGAAAGTTGTTAAATAAAAAAGCCTAGGTGCAGGCCTTTATCTTCGCCTAAGCCTATACATAAGCCAAAGTCTGAGCGTAAACGTTAGCCTGAGCGTAAGCGTACGCCTAATCCTTAACCTTAAATGTGAGGGATTGGGGTAATGTGTGTAAGAGCCGTGATTTGAAATCTTATATGTTTTAGATACACCATCAGCACCGCGCTACTTAAAAGCAACCGCCGCTAATGCGACTTCAGTCAACCTTACATGGACTGTGCCTTCAGATTTGGGAGGCCGGTCGGATTTGTGGTATACCATCGAATGTTCCGCGTGCCCACGGCAAACGCAAATTGAATTCAGCAATCGAACACGTCATTCGAAATCACGAACAACTGAACGAGCATACGTCACTGGACTTGCGCCGTCAACCAGTTATACGTTTAAAGTGTTTGCGACGAACGGTGTTTCGCAAGTCGCTGCTGAGCGAAGCGATTTGATAGGACGATACGCCGCGGTTGAAGTAACAACTATGCCAATTGGTTAGTTTAATTAGCCAATGGCGGATGGATTTTCGAGATGTAGAAACTGTGGAAACATTGCGCCTTCCATAATGTTTTCAATAACCCCCTGGCATTTAGATATCAAGCTTCTAGCTTGCTCGCAAAAGTGTTTGTGTGATCCTTTTTGCGGCCGCTGGAGACAATGTATACCGTCACGAAGCAGTCAAGTCTTACTGGGTCGTGCTAGCACCCCCCTCAACCCCCGATTATAGGGGTCCCTGTCTAAAAGGCATCAGCGTTGGAAGACAGTCAACTCGTAATACTCCACTGGGTCTAAAAGTAAAGCTTTTGTAAATGCGTCTGACTTATCGCTTTCTTTGGTCGCGAAATTTTTTGAATTTATTATGTAGCAGATGTTGTGACCCGATTTAACATATCTCACTATAGTACAAAATAGGGATGTGCCGATACCAATGCCGATTCTTGTTTTGAAATTTTGCCGAACCGATGCCGATGCCGATGCCGAGTTCAATTTTTTTACACCGTGCTTACGTAATAAACCGATAGGATACTACATTATATCATTATATGAAGACTTAAACCCTAACCATCATAAACGATTATAGTTTTATAGCGATGTGCTGGCACCAAATTTTTTGCCGATGCCGATACCGATGCCGATTCTTATTTTGAAATTTTGTGGACGCCGAACCGATGCCGAAACAGAATCGGCAATGTTTTTGCAGTACCGATGCCGATACTCACGAAAAGTGCCGATTATTACCGACGCCGAAGGATTTCTCGGTTGAAAGTTCTCGGTAATCCTCTGATCTCCCCACCGACAAATCTGGGATCCGCTACTGTTTGTGATTGAGATTGTACATGAACATGACTGTTCAGTTCTCCATTTTAGTCGCATACACCGTACGAAATATTCGATTTAAATCGGTTGATCGTCATCAGATTTCGCTGGCCTGGGATCCACCAGACATCAACGAATTCAGCACCGATGGAGGATCCGTAACAGCGAACCCTCGAGATTCGAAGTCCACCTTATCACCGAGTACCACTGACCCTACAAATTTAAATTCAACCAAAGCATCAGTTCAGTATTATTCAGTGAAATATTTCATTAAACGATCCGGACAATTGAATACTTCAGAAACGATTACAATTCAACCAGAGCTTGTTGTGAAGAATTTGACACCGGATACAGAGTATGGATTTCAGGTACGGTGACCCGGATCTCTAGACAAGGGATCAGTCAGGAAGAGGGGATTATATGCGGTAATAAAAATTTCCATGAAAAGGTTAGTCAAAATCCTTGGACAAAATCAGAAAGCGGGGGGGGCTGTCTCCTATTCCTACCGGCAGCAGTCGACCGGAATCTTCTCGCAAGCCGAAACCGGAACTTGAGAAGCCGGAACCGGAACTTTCACATATTTTTATTGACATCAAATAAAAACAGACCAAAGTTTAAGCATTCCCCGCCACTCTAGTAATAACATAAGTACGAATTAAAAGTATAGCTTTTTTGCAGAACAATGCAGCAAAAAGCGACAAAAGCAAACGTTCTGGTTCCGGTTCTTAATCATAAATACTATCAGGAGCAAGGAGGGGCGTAGCCGCATGGGGGGTGGGAATGGGGACATTCCCCCCGAAGATTTCTTGACATTTTAAAAAGATACCGGTCCCCGCTAATTAAAATTTGTCAGTTGAAAAACTTATTTCTGCGGCCATGTTGGAAAATACAACGAAATATAATAAGTAATTTTTTTCTTTGTTCACCAGTGGAAGGAGATTTATTCATTTTCCAAACATTGTCAGTTTTTGATATATACGGCTATTGTGAAATGAATTATAGCTATAGCTCGTAATGAGAGCATGATACTGCTAGCTATATAGCAATTGTGTTATTTACTTTATCAACTTTGACACCCTGGCCCGTATTTTCAAATGTGTCTAGCACCTATTATCAGTTAGTGATAGGTCTTGTAACTTTGAAACCAGCGCATGATGAGGTTCGAAATTTATTACAGATTTCACATTTAATTTGTCCTACATATGTTCCAATTTTAAGATCCGCAAGTGCAGTCAGTTTGAATACCTATCGCTAACTAATGATAGACGCTATTGGCATTTGCGAATACCGGCCCTTGTAACCAGAATTTTGCATTTGGGGGGTGTCAATTAATTGCAGCACACCTTAACGTCTTGTTTCTTGAGCAAGTAAAATCATCAAGGGGACTCCTTAAACGATATCTTTCTTATAAGGCGAAAACTTTAATTGATCCAAAATGTGATTGTGTTATAAGCGAATCTACGACCATTCATTGCTCGACTTGTCGCTTAACAAGTATCCTAAAGCTTATGAAGAAATCTAAGCATAATCTACGATCATTCGCGAATCTACGACCATTCATTGCTCGACTTGTCGCTTAACAAGTATCCTAAAGCTTATGAAGAAATCTAAGCATAATCTACGATCATTCGTTGCTCGGCAACTTGTCGCTTAATAGTGTCCTAAAGCTTATGAAGAAATCTAAGCATAATCCTGAGCGTAAGCCTAAGTCTAAACATAATGATGATGGGCGACGAATTTTCGAGTCGATTAAATTTCAAGTAACAAGTTGTCGGACGACGAATTGTCGTGAAGCCAGTTACAACGATCGTAAACCGAATCATTTTATACGCGATGTGTGAATTTGTTTTAGATTCGATGTTCAATGTCAGTCAGCGAATACAGTACTTGGAGCTCAATTGTGTGGACGCGAACCAAACCGCTGCCGAAAGGTTGGTTTCATAAGATGATAATTGTGTTTAGTTTGACGAAGGTTTAGTTTACATTTAGGAACTGAATATACGTAGTTAGTTCTATAGAAGAAGGGTTACGTTGTATAAAAATTCCGCCCAATGTATACAACAGGGCCGGAACGTTTGTATGCTTGGCTGTTATAGAGTCAGTTAAGATTTAGACTAACGTTTTTGCTTAGGCTTAGGCTTAGGATTAAGCTTATGAATATGCTCATCCTTACGCTTAGGCTTAGGCTTAAGCTTAAGCTTAAGCTTAGGCATAGGCTTAGTAATAGGCTCATCCTTACGCTTAGGCTTAGGCCTAGGCTTAGTAATAGGCTCATCCTTACGCTTAGGCTTAGGCATTGGAATATGCTTATACTAGTGTTCTGACCCTGTTCAATACATGGGCCAAAAAGCTATTATAAAACCGTTGGATAAAAATTACAAAACAAGTACATACTAACGCAATGAGGGCAGTGTTTGGTATGAATCTAGGAAATAAACCTAAACCACTAACTAACTGGTCAGTCTCTTAGCCTAAACATTCGTTTAGTTTATGCGTTCTGACTTGGTTACAGCAGGAGCGGACGGTGTTGTAGTGTACCTTTGCTTGTTTGTCTGCAGTCTGTTTCCGTTTATGATTGCGACATCGTGTCTGATGCCCTTAGGTTGTGGGCCTATGGATGGATACTTGTTCGTAGGTTTACATACAACAACGCTAAATTATTTCGCTAGAATAACTACAACCCAGGAAGAATGGTGTATTTACATATGAAGATTAATATTGATAAGTGATAATTGATATATGCTGTGATAATAGGTACAGTCTCTTATGACTTGGTCTAAAAATTTGCCACTATTTGAATATTAGCGAATATTAGTATGGTATGTGGCGAACCAGGTGTAACTAGAGATTGGTCGTTAGTGTTGACGCTGGCACAATTCTATCTTTAAGCCTAATCCGAATTGTAAGCTGAAAATTACCAAAACTGAAGAAGAATAGACGACATTTTAATTACATAATTGTAAATATAAGTTTGCTAATGCAATTGCAATAGTATTATTTACTTGTGTATGATGAATGTTGTGGTGTATAAGTTACCTAACTATTAAAACTTTCATTGTGGGTGGGTACATATTGCTAGTAAGATACAAGTCTTATCTGGCGGAGGTACGGATTGTTGATGGACTGACTCCTAGGAATTATAATGAAAAGTGGCTTATGTTATAGATCTCGGCACGTTGAAGTTAGTGGTACCATTTTTACGGATGCAGAAATCGTGGTTCAAAAGTTATGGCCCTTTGAAATTTAAATAATTTTTTGAATATATTAATCATGTACAACCGCAATCTGCATATCAATGGGATCCGGTTCACTTCTTATTCACATGTTTTTGAGGTTTTTAGTCTTTGGCATCGCATAACCTGGACTTAGGCATCAAAACAATAATTAAATTACAAATCATTGGCGTCCCAGTTTTATTAATACTAGTACTCCGTAGTTGCATACATGTGCAACTCTCTTGAAAAACACTGTATTCGAGCCTATGTTTTGACGAATTTGGTCAAGGATGCCTGTACTTAAGCCTTGAAACTTGATTGACAATTGTGTATTCTAGAATGCAAGGAATGATGGACCCCGGGATCCAACATTCGCAAATGAAAATGCGAGTCCCAAATTTATACCGGTTTAAAACAATACAGTTTAGTTACATACATGTTAACGCATACGCATAAAGCAAACAGGCTTCGTTTTATAGAATAACAACACAATAAAAAAGTAAACAACAATCTTGTATTTTCAGAATTTTTCACTTAGAAGTATACAAGCAAATTTGCATATGGATAAACAAATCTGCTGGAACGCTGCCCAAAACACGTATGTGGGGCGTTTGAGCTTTATTATATAGATAGAAGCATAACCGATACGTATAAGTTTTTAATTGGTACATATAAAGCAAAATAGGAACGTAAATTTTTGTGCTTTCGCACTTAGAGTTACTTTGAGCTTCCGATTCTGTGTACACGTTTTCCTGCGATCTTATTGGTCAATAGGCAAAACACTGCAATATACATTCCCATTGCTGGTCACTCAGAATTATAACGGAAACAAGGGTGACTATTATGTCTTTGAGATAGGCGTCCGTTACCTATTCTAGCTGCACGCGGTGGTAGCCAGGATTTTGGAAAGGCGGTTACGTTCTATCAAAATTTCGAAGGGGGCATCTAGTGTTACAGACTGAAAAAGTATCTAAAAATCAGTGAACAGAAACAGTGCCGAAACAGGAAGGGATGGGGGCTCCCCCCAAATTCTAGGGTGTGGCCCTCAAACTTGCGAGCGAAGTGAGCGAGAAGCCAGACGCATTTTAAAACTTAAGCGGGTTTTGTTTCAACCGGTTAGGGTGGGCTCCGCAAATGGGGGCATTGGAGGTGGCTGCTTCGGCCTTTAACAGAAATCGTAAAAGGGCTGTTTGACCCCTACGCCCCCTGACTAAGCCATTGTGTTTGCATGCGTGCAATAAATATTAATGCTGTCAGCCGTTTCATGTGAAGTTTAGGTAAAGTATAAGTACGGAAAGATTGGCCGAAATTGTATTGGTGCTAAAGCGGAACTTGTGGTCTTTTCCTATGGGCTTGACTGTCGCATCTTGGTTGACGATGTTGAAGCTTAAGAAATTAATTATTTAGCGTAAGAATTGTCGTCTGTGAACAGAAACGGTGTCGGCTTTGAAATTGCTTGCTCTTGGTGATGCTGTTAGGTTTATACACGGTGTATCGGGTTCGTACTAGCTATAGCAGGACAGCAGGGGTCCGTTCAAGAAACTTCTTGCAGTGTCTTTGGAGAGGTAAATTTTTACGGTTCAAAAGTTAACGTTTAACTTTTTGATGAATTTCTTGTTTCGGATCCGGTGAGTATGAGCACGGCATTGGCCACAAGAATTTCACGTTTAATTGAAGCAACGAAACGCGGAATGTTGACAAGTTTTATAGGAAACATAGGCAATCGACTATGCGGATGTTTTAAAATGTGCGAATGTGGATTTTTTGGTTATTTGTTATCTGCGGACGCGGATGTAGAATCCGCATTTAATTTTTGTGGATGGGGGCGTATTCTGATATCTACAGCATCGTTCCTACCGTACCGGTAGTGGATATATTTTATGACAAATTGGACCAAAAATCAATGTGGTTTTTTAAACTCTGTTGAATAATCCGAGCTGTTCCATTTTTTTTGCTTGCGGTTCTGGTTTCGATGTTTTTGAATCCAGGTTAACGAGGGTTGCAACAGGAATTAACTTTTGCCGAAACAGGAATTGAATTTGTTTGCAGGAACCGGAACAGGAACCGGAATTTGAAATAATTTTCATCACCGAATTGCTGTTGGACTTTTTAGAAAACTGGTCAAAAATGGCTTAAACGAATTTTGAACTACTTCAACATGAATCTCGCGAAATGCAAATCAGAAACAGTTTATTAACAAACTACAAGTAACGGCGAGAACACTCATTTCGAAATAACAATTTTCAAAGACAAAGTTTCCCATATTCAAATGCTTAGCAATAACAGGAATTGAGTTTTTGCCAGGAATTCCGTCCGGAACAGGAATTCCGGTTGAACCTTAAGCTTCACCCTTGCTTATAAATTAACGATCGCAACTGAAACTAAAATATTTATGCCTGACACAAACTCGACGGCTATATAGGCTAATTATTGCTCATTTACAATCTGTAAAAGATATATAATTAATTATATATATAATATATATATTATACGTATACATATATATACATAGGTACATATATACAATTTGCAATCATAACTAAATGGAGTTTAAGGCTCCTGACCAGCTCTAGAACAACTCAGCCTGACCTTAAATTGGAATATTTCAGCAATGTAATTAATTAGTGTCACAAATCTTCTTGTTCGCAGTGTTGAAGAGTACTCGAGGGAAGCTGGGTTATCGAATATACCGGGAGAGTGGACACATGGCATTATGTTATAGAAAGATGCTTGCTACAATAATTGAGCAAGTTAGGTTTAGTGATATTTCTTTTGACGCCACCCAACTATAGGGTGTGACGGAGGGAGTGGAGGGTATTTCACCGTTGGCTTGAATAAGCTGAACAAACCATGTTTACGAGGTGTTCCTCCGAGACCTCCAACTACTATGCGCATACAAGGCGGGATAGGCAGAATACATCCCTTCGAAATTTTTGAAAGCTCGAAAAAGGCACTTTTACAGGCTGTAGAATCACTTTCAGAGGTCAGTTATTCCCTCCCGATATCATGAAATCCTGGATGCGCCCCTGACTCAAGTACGTGTAGCGAGGGGACTATTTAGAAGGAGGGTACCCCTCTACCAGGGTGCCACCGAATCTTTGATTTGATCGTAATCCGAATCCATTGCTTATTTGCCAGTTATATCTACAATTTGTCTGAGAATATCCACGCAATACCAGCCGCATAACGTTTAAACGTTAATATATTTCGTGCCCGACCTCAGTTTTGAGATTACCTGAAAAAAGCTTTTATTAACATAACAAGATATTTAAAAATTTTTGTTTAAAACTGAAAAAACATTGCCACAACCGAATCCGAATCCGAACCACGAGCGTTTGCCGAATCCGAGCCTTTGTTGCCACCCTGCCGTCCACTATAAAGAATTTCGCCACCACCCTTTCGCCGAACAATTATTAAAAAAGATTTGTATCTTAGGAAAGGATTTCTTGTCCCGTTCCACGTTGAAATCAGCCACCCCGTTTCAATGAACAGCTCCTGGTCTGTTGGCCAGTCCACCTTCTGTCCTACGCGATGTCACGGAATTAGTTATTAATTGAGCATCGAAATTGAGTCTTCCGGAATGCTTATTTGATGAATGGTGCTATGGTGAGGTTAGGACGGTATACTTGTAAGCTAAACGCGAAACATGTGTTTTGTTGACACTTAACGTGTAATATATATAACGTTGACGAAGATGCTTGCAAATTGAATTTGATTAAGTTTGATTAATGATATATGTATGTATATATGTATCGGGGTTGCATTTAGAATTTATGCGATGTAACAGAACTTTAAATGAAGCATGGATGAGGTAAAGGAAACGGACCAATAGAGGAAATAGCTCGTGTGCACTTCGCCCTATATTTAAGATTAAGGTTTAGGTTTAAACTCAAACTTATGTTTAATTAAGGCTTAGGGTCTGAGCCTTAAGCAAAGGGTTTAAGCTTAGGTACCCCTATTCTGAAATCTAAGCCTATGCGTACCTTTGCCTAAGGCTGTCCTAAACCTAAGGCCGAGACATTTCATTCGATTTCGGTTGTGAAAAAGCCGATTACATTGGTAAACAATAAAAATGTTAAATAACTTTTAATATAAATCAATAGTTTTGTGTCACGTCGGATCACAAACTTCACAACTGAGGTCGGGCAAGAAATAATTGCGTTTGTCGTAAAACTTAGATTTGCTTGAATAATAAATGTTATTAGTTTTCCAGGTCAGAAATTTGCAAAATGCAAGGTGTGGATTCGGAAAATTAGAAATGGATTCGGATTATGTCAAATCGTCGATCCGGTGTTACACTGTCTGCACGTTTATATTAAAGCCATGTGCAACTCTGAAGTTTGAACTGAATTTTCCACTAAACTTTGTATTTATGTCGTAGCCCAAGGCGTAATTCAGCCCAATCCCGAATTGGGCCAGTCTAACACTGAATTGCGACTTAGGCAAGCCCAAGGCGGAATAATGTCTGGTACACTTGTGCGTTTTGTAATTGGTTACTTCATTGCGGCAAATTAGCTCAGTAAATCAAACTGCTTGGTACACACCAGGTGATTACTTCAATCATGAAAAAGTATCCGCATCAGCTAATCGTTATTTGAGTATGGCATTAAGTTAGTAACCAATCACAAGGCGTGCATTTGTAGCAGAGAAAGAATTACGCCGCGGTCGTACCCAAGTCGTAATTCCACACTGAGGTACTTAACGATTACTTAGTCAATCAAGAAAAAGTATCCACATCAGCCAATCGTTATTTGAGTATGGCATTAAGTTAGTACCCAATCACAAGGCGTGCATTTGTAGTAGCACAGAAAGAATTACGCCGTGGTCGTACCCAAGTCGTAATTATTCCACCCTGGACTAGCCCAATTTGGAATTCGGTTCTCCCAATTTGGAATTGGGCTGAATTACGGCTTGGCCTACGACATATATACTCTCTCGAAGCCTAAAAGTCTAAGCCTCAGTTTAAAATGTGCGGGGAAAATGTACAAGAGCATGAGTATCTAATCCTAAATCTAAGTTTAGGTTACTTGAAAAGCAAGCGTCCCCATTGAGCATAACCCGGTCCCACCGCATCGTGATGGTATATTTTGACCGACCACTTTGTGACAACAAACACAACGTTGCGTAGACAATTGGCAACCTGAATGAATGAATACAAGGAATGAATACCAGTTTGAATGAATGAATGAATGCCAGTTTTCGCATACGTACCACACTTGAATGGGTCCGCCACAATATTGTCTCTGTCTGTGAGCCAAAGTGTAGCGGCGGCGGTGTACAATCTCACGGGATCATTGTTGTCATTGAGAAAACGATATCTAGGGTGACAACTAGAAAGGATGACGGGCGTATCAAAGGTTATAGTGGGATGAATCCCCCCGGAAATTTGTGGAGACTCGGAAACGTTCATTTTGCAGACTGTATAATGATTAACAGAGGTTAAAAAATTTGCTTGATCCGGTTCCGGCATTTTTTCACCTTCCGGTTCCGGTAAAGTTTTACCGGATTTAAAAATTCCGGTGTTATAATTTGGCCGTTTTCTTAACTTTGCTAATTTTTAAGAATCTCTTTTGAAAGCCACTTGTACGCCGAATGTAAGCCATTGATGGTGGATTTCACTTCAGTCGACGACGAAAATCTAAAATACAACAAATAAAATAAATACCTATGTTCGACTAAGGTTGTTTCACAAATAATAGAGCAAAAAATACGATTAAAATGAAATTTTTGGTGAAATGCATTTTTCATTTTCCGGTTCCGGTTCCGGTAACATTTTCAAATTCCGGTTCCGGTTCCGGTAAATTGTAATTCCGGTTGCACCCTGATCACAGGTAATAAACTTACTTTTGACCCATACACAAATTACGAACTATTGACACAAACCACGAACTATTGTCACAAACTTGCTATATAATTTTTGTCGAGATGCTGTTGAAGGGGGGCACGGCCGGGGTGGCCTCCCCATGGATCCGCTATTGAGATTATGGGCGGATACAGGGGGTGACAGCGGGTACTCAAAAATTTGGATACAGTTCAAAGTATGGGACGTATTCAAAGTATAGGGCTTAAACGTTGGATAACGCGTTAGGTTTAGGTTTCGGGAAAAACCAACCTTAAGCCGATGCCAAACCATTGCTAAACCAAAGCCGGAGACTATGCTGTAAACTTCATATGTGGAAGTGGGGGTAAAAGGTACAAGTGCGATTAACATTTCTATAGGTTTTAGAGTCTGTAGTATCCAAAATAATATACCCAAGTCACCCCTGCTATATACATATATAAATATATACATATATACATATATACATATATACATATATACATATATACATATATACATATATACATATATACATATATACATATATATACATATATACATATATACATATATACATATATGCATATGTACATATATGCATATATATGCGACTGAAAATATTTACGCTTAATTGCGTTTTTGCCAGTTGACCAGTCACATATTGTACGGTCTTATGGACCAATTTGGCAACGCGACGCGTCAATATTAGCAGCCGAGCCTGTTGCGTTTGGTCAAACAGCTCAAGGATTGAGCTGGAAAATGTTTGGATGTAAGCGTAGCTCACGCAAATTCGGGGATGTTCACTGGTAATAGAATTTAGGCCTAAAGTATGATTTGTGGTTGATGTGCCTGTACAGCTGCATGGTTCCATTGAAATTCCAGTTCCGGACGGAATTGTGGAAAAATTCGATTCTTTTTGCTGTTTGTTCCATTATTTAAGGATAGGTACTTATCTGCTTTTCCCACACATACGGTTCTACCAATGCATAACGAACTTTAGCCTAAACTTAAGCCTGAGAATAAGCCTAAGCTTAAGACTAAACTTATGGCTAACCCGCAGCCTATAAACCTGGGCTATAATTTAATAATATAAACACTGTGTATAAGAACAAATAAAAGATGCAGGAACCGGAATTTTTGCGGCTTTGTTATGAAACAGGAATTTTTTGCGGTTTTGTTATGAACCACCAGTTACAAAATAAAAGTTAAACTGTGAATAACTTTTTTACTGACATTGAAACGTAGATTTTTGGTTTTTCAATTGTCACTCAAGTTTCAAAGCTTAAATTTTTTAGATTTATTCGGAAACAAATCCTTTTAAACATGTGCCAAAACCCGGCAAATATTTCGACAGTTACACAAGTGTGTGCAACTACGGATTACTAGTTTTTTTTATTTTCGTTGAACAAAGTGATATTTAGTAAAAAAATTTTCAGTTTTCTACTATTTACGCGATGCGCCATGCAGTGGCGCATCCAGGATTCCAAAATGAGGGGCCAAAATTTCACAGGTAATAAACTTACTTTTGACCCGCACACAAACCACGAATTATTGTCATAAAATTGCTATATAAATTTTTGTCGAGATGCTGTTGGGGGGGGGGGGCACGGCCGGGGTGCCCCCCATGGATCCGCCATTGGCGCCATGCTCAGTGCCAAGGATAGTACCCCCTAGTTGGGGTTTTACCCACATCGGGCCCGCACTCCGATTGACTGAACGAATGTTTTTAGACACACTTGTTAAAGTTAGACCGAATTCTTCAAGCTTTTAGTGGACGCTTCAAAAGCACTTTGTTCAACTCACTGCTGGCTGTTCAACCCCGGGTTTGTGTATTTTGACCGGAAATAATAGTAACGTTCGTTTATGGGGACATTTTAGTGGGGTCCCACTGGTAAAATTAACGTAATGCAAAGAACTGCTGGACGCCACAGTTGTTGTATTCGCTCGTAGGTGTGCATATATATTTATTGATTTATGACTAAGACCAGTTGAGCCAAGTGAAAAAGGTTTCGGGCGTTAAGACCAAATATGGCATGTTTCGTTAGCGATAGAGTTGAACACAGTATATAAAGGGGTATCACGACTATTCGTCGACGACAACTTGTCATTCGAATTTTCATCGACTCGGTCGCCCATCGTTATGCTTAGGCTTTGGTTTAGGCTTATGATTAGGCTTAGGAGTATGCTTAGATTTATTCGTCGGCTTTAGGACATTGTTGGTCGATACGTTGTCGGGCGTCGAATTGTTGCAAATTCATATAAAAGTTGCGTTATACTGTGATTGTCTTGGTGACGCACGCCACAAACACTGACAAATTTCTTCACTTGTTCGGATTTAATAGTTGTCGGTTCAAGAAGATTTCAGTCAAATACAAGTTTGTGACTGAAATTTTTTAAGTCACAAATTAAGCGGTTCAGTTTAATAAAATATGCTTTAAAGTTTATTTTTGTTGTTTGTTCGAAATTCTTTAGCTAAATATTTCAAAAGGTTAGTCGCACCTTCGGTACCACACTTTTCTTAAATCTATTATAGTTTTCTACTACTTTTAAGTATTTGTTTAGGTTTGAACCCCTATGTTGCGTCATCAATGATTCTAAAGTACTTACCCGTGAGCAGCAAGGGCGCTAGCATACGAGGCGTAGGGGTCAAACTCTACGGGTCTTTACTTACCCGTGAGCAGCAAGGGCGCTACCATACGAGGCGCAGGGGTCAAACTCTACGGGTCTTTTCCGGTATCCCACCGCCAGCTGTCGTTTGCGCGAAAATGGTCGGATTTGCAAAATTTTTGCATATTTTGGAATCTCATAGCCTACACTGGTCATTTTAAACGTAATGTAGTATCTGGCGTATGAATAGAACAGGGCCGGATCGTTTTCCGGCGGGGCTGTAATACAGTCAGTTTAAGCTTTAGACTAACTTTTTTGCTTAGGCTTAGGCTTAGGAATAGGCTCATCCTTACGCTGAGGCTTAGGCTTCAACTTAGGCTTAGGAATATGCGTAAATACTGTGCCGCCCCTGTTCTTTACATTGGCCTAGTATCCTATCTGTTGATAAGGTATACTAAAGTTGGAATCAGCATCGGCATCGGTTCGGCATCGGCAAAATTTCGAAATAAAAATCGGCATCGGTATCAGCATTCGGCAAAAATTTTGGTACCGGCACATCCCTACAAATATGTAGAAGAAATTTCTCAGACCATTTTAGGGCAAATGTGGTCTAGCGGTAGGATAACCGAAAAGAAACGATGCAACCTTCATTTCGTGATGTACTGTTCAGTGGAATTAGCATTTATTTGGAAAACTACAAACTCTCCCCTCGAAATTTTTCTATAACGTAGTAACCCCTTTTTTCAAAATCTTGGCTACATTCTTGGCCATAAAGTGACCGCCCAGGTATGACTAAGTACAAATATATATGAATTATGGATGTCAGTGGGTGGTCCAGTTATGTATTGTACGTATATTATTGCTTATATATTTCGACCTACGTATATGTTGCTATAAACTATATTTCCAAGTTAAGGTTTCTGGGTTCCGGTGGGTACGGTCAGTGACATATTATCAGGTTTAGTAGGAAATTGGGTTTATACATAAGTAGTATATAATGTGTGACCGTGGTGTTAGGTCTATATAGTTACCTTACTACTATATATTGAATAATATGTATGGATGAACTTGAAAGATGGGAAGGTGCGAATTATGAGGGATATTGTAATTGATATATATGTAGAAAGCAGTTATGGTATGGTTAAAGCTAAAGTATAACAATGTTGGCATTGCTTATTGTAAAGCTTTATTTCTATTACATTTATATAATATGTAATATATTTATATTTGAGATGTCCTGGGGCCAGAATTTTACCCGGGGGCAGGGGCCTGAGCCAGCACAATACACTAAACTTCAAATTTTATGTACCCTTTGCGTATGCATATGCGCTGCGTTCGGATTCTGGCTAAATTGTGTCACGAGACATATTGTTTTTCTGCTTCCGTCCATGGTGCCGTATAGTCTCGGTGCCGGCACCTTCTGGTCTAGGGCCCGATGTCGAGGCCGGGGCCCGAACCCCGGGAAATCTCTAAATTTGAAAATTTATAGAAACCAAAATTATTGGCAATAGGCAGGCGTACGTACTAACTCGGACGTCCACAGCATTTTGGTTTCAAGGCATAACAACTGTAACGATGACAATCGGGTCTCGCTTTGAGGGTCTGAAAAAAATTGTTAAGAAATTTGTATTCGCCATTCGGTAATAGCTGTTTCGGGGCTGCGTACCAGGGTTGCCGCCTGACCCATTATTTCACCAATTCTAAACCCGAATCCGAGCTTATTGCAGCTATTCCGAAATTGCCAACTTTTGCCGAATCTGAAACCGAATCAGATTTTTGGTTTCCAACCGCAAAGATGAACAAAACTTAAACACTTATTTTTGCATACATACGGCGGCCGGTCCATGGGCAGACGGTGTAGCCAGGGGGAATGTGTGGGTAGTCCTCTGAGATTTTTCTGAAACTTTAGAAAAGTAAACGGTCACCCTTATTGAAATTTTCTTAAAAAAACTTACTTCGATGATCGCTTTCGAAATAACAAAAATATATATGATCAAATCATGATCCCCCCGAGACTTTTTTCTGGCTACGTCAGTGTCCGTCATCGAACCCCGCGCTCCACCCCACTTTCATCTCTGCACCACCATGCAACGTACGTATGTATATGTCAGGCAATTCATCAATATTCAGGCCAATGTTACTTTAAGGGGCGTAACAGTAGATTAAGCGAATTCCTAAGCCTAAGCCGAAAGCCTAAGCATTGCAAAAATGAGTTCCTAAGCCTAAGCCGATGCGTTGCAAAAATGAGTTCCTAAGCCTAAGCCGAAGCGTTGCAAAAATGAGTTCCTAAGCCTAAGCCTAAGCGTTGCAAAAATGAGTTCCTAAGCCTAAGCCTAAGCGTTGCAAAAATGAGTTCCTAAGCCTAAGCCTAAGCGTTGCAAAAATGAGTTCCTAAGCCTAAGCCTAAGCGTTGCAAAAATGAGTTCCTAAGCCTAAGCCGAAGCGTTGCAAAAATGAGTTCCTAAGCCTAAGCCTAACCGTAAGTGTAAGCAAAAAATGTAATCTAGATTTTGAATCTACTCTTTTATGTACCCACCAGAAACCTGGACGCCCGTTAAAGTAACATGGGCCAATATTCATATCGGTATCATCAGCAGTTATGTTTGTTTTTGTTGTTTTCAGTCGCACTACCTCATCTTCAACCGATGTGGCTTATCGCATGCGGCATAGTGATACTGATTGTAGCGTCGTGTGTTGCGGTCGTGTGTTATTTCATTGTTCGATGTCGGAAACGCAGCGAAAAACATTTTACGACATTTTCGAGTTCGTTTGGTCCGTTTCGAACTGGTAAGATATACGCTGAAGCAAGCGTTGTTAAAAGCCATATGGCTCTTGTACACTTTCCAAACATCGCATTAGGCGTAAGCTCAGGCTTAGGCGTAGGCTGCGGGAAACGCTTACCTAAGCCTGAGCGTAAATGTTTGGCCGAGTGTTTTAAGGAGGGCTGAGCCCAGTTGGGCCCCTTTCTGGCTGCGGACCCGGAATTATGTTGAACTTAATAATGATTATTGTTGTTGTCGTCGTCGTCGTCGTCGTTGTTGTTGTTGTTGTTGTTGTTGTTGTTGTTGTTGTTGTTGTAGTTGTTGTTGTTGTTGTTGTTGTTGTTGTTGTTGTTGTTGTTGTTGTTGTTGTTGTTGTTGTTGTTGTTGTTGTTGTTGTTGTTGTTGTTGTTGTTGTTGTTGTTGTTGTTGTTGTTGTTGTTGTTGTTGTTGTTGTTGTTGTTGTTGTTGTTTCACGGTTTATTCGATTTAAAGACGGGTGTTTAGTTGAATTTTATACAGGGTGTTCTACGCAAGCGGGACTGTTTGGAAGTTTTTGAGGTAGCAACTCTTCTCAAATGGGTACGTATTCTGTAGAGTTTAAGCTCTAAATTACTAACAAAAATGCTCAAAGTTAAACAATTTTTATTTTATCAGTAACGATTACATTGTTGACTTTTATTGTGTAGCCGTTCAATTTGCGTTGGATTTCGTTCAGTTTATCATTGCTGGCAATGGCGTTATCTTAATCTTTAAGAACTTAAACTTAAATTATAGCTTAACCAAAGTTGAGTATTAGTTTGAGCAAGAGTGTATAATGACAAGAGTGTGCAACTCTTGTGGACCCGCGTGGTACAACATGACTACCGGGCGTTGCGTTTTTGGCCGATCCACAGCCTTGATTAGAGTGGGGTCGCTAACAGATGAATGCCTCTTAATCAAACTATAAGGGAAGCATGTTTGACACCGCATACATAAAATGGCATGGTTCGCACAGGTTGTCCCCCCCTTTAAATAAAGGGCGGAAGGGCAAAAAAGCAAGGCGTGAAAGGTACAGTCTTTTCTATACAGAATGTACCCAGTTGCACACTTTTGTTAAATGGCGATTATCCACTCTTGGATTGAGTAATACTTAAATGGCTGTACGGACTAACTACTTATTTTTAGTTTAAGTAACAAGTGCAGCCCAGAAATTGTGTGTATTTAACACTTCGTTAAGCTTAGCTTAAACTAAAACTATGTATGATTTTAAACGAGTTTAAGCGTAAACCCACCTGTTAGTTTAGTTAATCTAGAAATGTTAGTGTAATGCTGCTGGACTAGCTTAAGGTTTAATCAAGATAGTTGAAGCTTTTAGAGCGTATTTGGCAAATGGCTAAACTGGACGGCTACTAGGGGCTACACAGAGGTTTCACGCTAGAATCTACCATACATTTCGTATAAGCAAGCGCATGCATTAACCACAGTTTTAGTAGAGATAACCAACCATATTGCTGTATCTCAAACAAATCTCCATTTGCATAATATTAGCGAATACTTCTCTAATAGACAATCTGCCCCACCCTCAGCAATTTCGTTTCGCGGACAATCTCTGTCCCGACGCGTTCAGGGTGAGAAAATTGTCCAAGACATCATCTGACGAAACCACTGATGCCATATATTACGCGTTTAATTTCAGCATCAAAGCCACTGTTGACTGATCAAAGAGACTCGAGCGTATACGAAGGGATCAGTCTTCCAAGGCCTTACGTACATCCGTCCTCATACGAATCGGCGGCATTGGCTGTTAGCGCGTTTGCTCAAGAACTTGCGCCTCAACACATTGTCACTCATCAACTTGTATTTATTGGTTAGTTTTTTATAAGCACAGTTTTTTAGTTTTAATATATTTGAGTTTGCATTAGGTTGTGTTGAGTCTAACAGTTTGTCGTGTGCTAAGCAGGGTGCGACCAGATATCGGAACCGGATACGGACATTGAATTTTTTACAGGACCATGAACCGGATACCGGATATTGTATATAATTAAAATAAGTTCTTTTTTCGGTGTATTTTTAGCGTGTTCAAGGTTTTCGTCTATTGTAAAGTTCATAATTGCTGCTGATAACTGAAATTATTTCATGCAAAAATGCGTTTAATTCTCGCTCGCTTATATAACTTAAATAAAAGTAGTTTAAAATGTATCAAAATTTGAACTTTTTGACTTGCCGAGAAATGTAATCGCGTAAAAATGTTACTGACGCGCACTTGTAAAAAGCAGTTTTATGAGATCCGTCACCACAACCGTAACTATCCGGTACCCTGTACGTTAATGCCGGATACTGGAACCGGATACGGATATCAGTTTTTGCCGGATATTAAACCAGAATCGGATATCCGGTCACACTCTGGTGCTAAATGAGTAAAATTAAGTGTTGGGTTATGTTTTTTAATTCCAAAATGTATATATTTATTACAAGGATTCAAACGGATAGCAAAAAAGTACCGGAGCCGGATAATTGAATATTCACCGCCGGCGGTGGCTGAAACCGGAGATTTGAGTTCGTATTTAAACGAAAAGTGCAACTTAATTACACTGATTTAAGTATCCGCTTGCTATAATATGTTATATTTTGTTTTTTACGATGTCAACGAAATTGTTTGATAGCCAGAAACATTTCAGTTTCAAGTCCATGTGATCCTAAGCCTAGGGATGCGTCATAGGTCCAATCTCAGCGTGGGTTGTGACCGATTCGGACAGATAGGTGCACACCAGAAGTTTTAACTTGAGCTGTAGCAAGTACGGTTGGTTATCCGGTACGTTTAAAATAAATTCCTTCATTCCGGTTTAGCAAAGCCTGCTGAATCCACAGTGCGTCCAACTGAGTTTTTTTGCGTCCCGTTGAGAACATTGTGAGTCCAGACTCACTCGTGGGCTCAAACAAACCTTGTGTTGGGGGTAGCATTTGACGGGCGTAGAAGTATATGGTTACTGAATTAACATTAATTGTTGTTAACTTTGGATTGTTCATTTTGCTTGCAACCAAAAAACGTAACCTTCTTAGTTGCAGCAAAATGTCTTGCATTTCCACATATCCGGTATAAGTTTATATCGGATATTGAAATCAGAATACAAATGATGATAGTTTGTTGCCAAATATTAGACCGGATCTGGATATACGGTTTGATCCTTGATCGCAACGAGAGTACGCAACGGGTATTTTGAACAAATACCGACAATTGTTATAGACAAATTCACTGAAATATACAACGGTACCGTGGCTGTTCCTGGTCACTCGGTTGAAACGGTTCGCATCAAACGAACACATCCTGACGTTTCGGTCGAGTTTCGTGACCGATTTTTAATTGAAGCGTTAAATATGGCCCAATTTCGGCATCCGAACATAATGACCCTACGCGGTGTTGTGACCAAATCGGTTCCGGCGACAATTGTGACGGAATATCTGGCAAACGGGCCGTTGGACACGTTTTTAAAAGTGAGCGATTATAATTTTTTTTATTTTAAATTAAGGTTAACGTGCAACCGCGTACTACAAAATGCCGGAACCGGCAAAACAAACGAAACATATGTTGTTGCGAAATAAAATACTGATTAGAAACAATCTTTACGCATAATAATACACTGTAAAATTTAAAATTCATTTAAGTAAAATTTTTGTAAAATTTGTTCATTAACGAAATATTAAATTTTTATTCAGTTTCTTCAAGACGCATCGAGTGAACTGAAAATGGCAACGAATATTTGGCCGCGGGGGTTCGGGTCTAAATCCCGGTGTGTTTCTAGTTGGTACCCGATGGCTGAATAGTCTATATTATGTTCGTGCATTAAAGTTATGGACGTTCTGTTGCATATTTGGTTTAGGTATAGCACGTATTTTGAATTGTCGAATTGTATAAAGAATAAAGATGCGGTTATGTTTGCTATTTTTTATATAGTAGAATTATTGTTTCAGCGAAATCGATGCCAGATAAGTCTACAGTCAACAATCGCTATGGTTCAATGCGTAGCGGCTGGAATGAAATATTTGTCCGATATTGGATATGTTCATAAAGTACGTGAACAGAAACATGAATTTGTATTTTTGAAGGGATTGGAACAGAGACCGGAATTTGGAATAATCTGCATAACCGAATTACTGTTGCACTTTTTATAAAATTGTCAAAAATGGCTCAAGCGAATTTTCAGCAATTTCATCATCAAGTTTTGCGAAAACACATCAGATTTTAATCTAATTGTTTATTAACAAAAATTACAAAAACATTCATTTCGAAATACCAATTTTTCAGAAACAATGTTTTAAATATTTAAATGATTATGAATAATTTGCCACAAAGCCGCAAAAATGTCGGTTTCTGCGTCTTTGAATGCAGGTACAGAAACTGAATCTTTGCAGGAATTCATTCCAGCCGGAACAGGAATTCCGGTGGAATTCTGGTGTTTTGTAAAACTTCGCACGAGTTTGTATTTCGAATTAAATCATGTACCGAGCGACGTAGTTTCTCCAAACCAAAAAAAATAAAAATTTTGGGAAATTAGGAAAAAGATTTTCTGAAAATTACGCGCATGTGTATGGCTTTCTACAGCCATACTGTGTACAGATTTATATCTACGCGGATTACGGTATTACAATCATGGGATTAAGGACATAATCAGTCATTGATTGTCGTACCATTCGTGTCCTTGTTTCCCGACTAAAGAGAACTGGAACGTTTGTTTCGGAGCAGGATGAGAACACATCGTTTGATCATTCGGATTATATTTATATTAAAGTGTGTATTTATGGAATGTGCCGTTTATAATACCTTTGCTAACGGCGCCACCGGTCAAACACGAAGAACTGATATTTAAGTTTTGGCAACAAATATAACAAATTTTTTTAGCCTGACCGTGTCTTTGGTGCTACAGCAATCAGCTGCATTCCTATCTTTATAAACTGTCATATTTTTCCATATTTTTCGTTCAAAACTGATAGTTTTCTGTGTATGTTTCAGAAACTTGCTGCGCATAACGTTATGGTCAGTGGCGATGCTGTCTGCAAAATTGCTGGTTTTGATGCGATTGACGAAATGTCTGATGTGCAGGTAAGAAGTTTTTGGAGTAGTTTGTTGCTAATTGTAGTTTATTAAAGCAAGAGTTAAAATATGTATATTACATAAGTGTTATATGATGCACCGCAGTCTAAAAACAGTTGGGGTCATCAACATAAGGGCAGAACAAAAATGATGACTTGGCGCCGAGACCAATCGAAAACGCTGTCTGATACAAGGAAAAGACATCTGGAGGAAAAAAAATTGGTAAATCTGGTTTTAATGTATAAATATATATGTGTGAGCTTTATAATATTATAAAATGATATTTACCTGTTCTTCTAACCAATTAATAACAGACATTGTTTCAGAGCACCAAATACACTCGTTGGATTGCGCCTGAGGCATTAACTTGTCAAAAGCATACAATTTCATCGGATATTTGGTCGTTCGGTGTTGTTGTATGGGAAGTAACATCGTTTGGCGAACATCCATACTGGGACTGGTCTGACGATGAAGTGATTAATGCGATCAGTGTTCGTAAATACAACTTGCCACAACCGAGTGTGAGTTAACTGTTCATTGGGTTGCGTTTCTAAAATAAATTGTTACCGTAGTATAGTTCAATAGTTGCTAAGTAAAATACTTATCGATTTCTTATTAATGACCTGTATGTGGCGTTCGCATACAGATTAACTGTTCTTACATGCTAACCTTAGTCAGATAGGATTTGGAAAGTTTAAGACATCTTGTTTAACATGAAACGAAGGTATTATGTTCTCGTTTAATACGTCGCTCGGCCAAAATTAACGGTTGTTTTTGTCAGTAGGCTTTATAGACTCAAAGGACCAGGTCAAATGTCTGTTCTCCATAATTCCGGCCCATGTAAAGATCAGGGGCGGAGAGTTTTTATGGGTGTGGCTAGAATAGAGTAAGCTTAAGCTTTTAGACTAATTTTTTGCTAGGCTTAGGTTTAGGATTAAGTTATTCTTATTCTTGGGCTTAGGCTAGGAATATGCTTATAATACTGTTCCGTCACTGTTCTTTACATTGGCTATAACTCCTTACTGCGAATACTAAAAAAGTCAATCTCCTTACTTTTTTGACCTGCGTTAAGCCGAGATTGACCTTTGAGGCCAATAACTTGTAAATACAAAAATGCGTATACTTAAATTGGTGATTTTGGTAAGTGCTCTCAAGCCAGGCCCGTGCCAGCACGGTGCTAGGGGGGGCTAAAAAATTTTCAGGAGGCGCATAGAAGGGTTTTCAATAACTTACAAGCAAGGTTAAAAATTTTCTAGGAGGGTCAAAAATTTTCCGAAGAGGGGCTGAGCCCCCATGCCCCCCTCTTGTCTACGGGCCCGTCTTAAGCCCACAGAGGCGTAGCCGGAAACTATTTAAGGGGGGCATAGTACCGGGTAAAACGTACAGCTTTTCAGGGAAAGGTAAAAAGAATACTCTGGTAGAGGGGTTGTTGACATCGTAGCTTTAGACTGCTTGTTTGTCATTGGCATCTGTATTTTTTCAAAACACCACATTTACGCCTACTTTAACCTCAAGGGCACCGAAGGTGATGTGAAATTAAGATGAGTTTTCGAACATAAAATAGATAAAACTTACGCAATTTGAATCAAACACGGTATATTTGTCACTTATCATCGAAGCTGTTGAAAGTGTTTGAAAATGGTATTTACTGAAATTACGAGCCTCGAACCAAACAACAATAAATTTGTTGTTTGCTTGCTTTGTCCAATTAGTTTTTGGTGCGTTTGTGTTAAATTTCAAAAACGCAGAAATTACGTTAGCGTGTTACGAAATGCTCTGTGACATTATGAAAATTGATACGTGTTAACCCTACCGTATAGAGTTTTCAGTGGCAAAATGAAATTTTTTAATGTGAACGATGCATTAATGCGACGTGTTGTTATGTTTTGACTTAAAAACTTGATTTATCAAAAACGAACCTTTTCTCTGGCTCGAGAATTTTTCACCTTAGACGCTCTTTCAGGATTTCAGTTTGGGACGGGATAACCTCATGTAAAGGAACATTTTTTGACGCCTGGGATCAACAAGATTATTCTACAGTCTGTAAAGAACGTTTTTATAGTTTTCCGAAATTTCGAAAAGCGTATATTACCTCTATTCTACCCCTTGTATATACCCCGGTCTGTGATGCGTCTGGTGATGTTCATTAATGTATTTTTAGAATTGTCCAAATGTACTGTACGATCTAACGAAATCTTGTTGGTCACGTCAGCCAAACAAACGTCCACGATTCGGTGTTATTCAAAGCGTCATTAGTGATTTATTGCGATGCCCTGATTTAGTGTCCGATAAAACGAATGACGTGGCAAAAGATACGGAAGCTACGTCGAACAGAAAGTGTGTAGTTGCAATTTTAAATTGAACTGAAAATATTTTGTAAACTAACTCCGAAGTCGTTGCAATATTTCCAACATCAACGTCTGACAACAATGTGGTATTACGGTATTTCCAGTCGTTGCGGAAAAAAAGCTGAATGAATCACAAAATTGTACCACCCATCGACCCTTCCCCCTTAATTGATGCATATATTCAAATTTGAGTATTGAATGATCAGGGGAGGTGAAATAAAACTCAAATGTGTAAAAAACGTTCAAATCCGGCAACTATAAGTAAACGCCGGTTTGTGTGTTGGTAACAGACACTATTTTTTAATACAAACGTTGTACAGATTTTGTATCGTATTCATTTTAGAACGCTGCCTGTCATTCGCAACGCTACGCTGAAGCCGTCTCATTCCACTCAGTCTGGCATTTGTTCCCTCCGAACGGCGAACAGCAAAGAAACGATGACAACCGAATCGGTGAATTCAAAGCAACATCGTGCGCCATCTATGACGTCATTCCATTATCATCAACAGCAACAACAACACCACCACCAGCTACAACAGCAACAACAAGAACAACAACAACAACAACAACAACAACAGCAGCAGCAGCAACATCCATTCTCAACAGCATCGACAATTGAATATCGTTGCCGGAGTACTAACCCGCTACCACGTGTAATGCCGAATCACGCATGTTGCTCAAACAGCAATTGCCCACAACATTGTGAGACTAGCATTTACAATGACAATAATGGTACAATAAATACGTCATCAACGTGCAATAGTTGTTTGCAAATGCAGTCGATTGCATCGCAAAACCACTGTAACGCATGTTGCAGTAGCAACGAGTTGCACTGTGATCAAGTGGAATGTTATGAACACTGTGATCGACGGCCACATGATACTGGGGTGATTAGTGATGCTGTAGTGCGTAAAATATCACGTGACAGGGTAGAACAACAGTATGGAATGGTGATGCAACAACAACAACAACAACATCATCATCATCATCATCAACAACAACAACACCAACAACAACAACAACAACAACAACAACAACAACAACACCAACAGTTGCCAACAATCGCTGAATGGTTATCGTCATTGGGTTTAATTGAGTATTTGGACCATTTTGTTGCCGCACATATTTATAGCGTCAGCGCGTGCCGAAATATTAACGCAAGTGATCTCGTCGCATTTGGAATCTCATCTCGGGCACATCGACGGTTGTTGCTTGATAGTTTATGCGATATATTTGTCAAACGTCGGCTTAAACTACATACTCATCATCATCATCAACAACAACAACAACAAAACCAACAACAACATCAGCAACAGCAGCAGCAGCAACAACAACAACAACAACAACAACAACAACAACAACAACAACAACAACAACAACAACAACAACACCAACACCAACAACAACAACAACAACAACACCAACACCAACAACAACAGCAGCAGCAGCAAAACGAATACGGTGTTTGTCAAAGGGAATCCATTGAGCTGTACGATTATAGTAATGTCCATCAGGATTGTTCGCAATTTGGTCGAACCTGTAAATACGGTGAGGTGTTGGAGAAAATGGTTAGGGCTCCAAACATTAATGGCGAGAACCTACATTGTGATCAACAACAACAACAACAATTTGAGTGTGAAGAATGTGACTGCAGCGCATGTGGCGATGTGTGTAATTGTTGCGGTTGTACAGAATCCGATGAAATTACTGAACCGGTTTGTGGGAAGCGATTATTTGGGAACCAAGTTTCCGAAGAACACAACGATTTATGGCCTGCGTCGTCAGCTGTGGATCCTGATAGAATGGCCAATCAGCCTCCGGTGAGAGAACAGCACCTCCAGATAAATGGTGACCCCTCGCGAGAGATTGACGATGCCATAAATGTTTGTGATGGTGTATACGAAATTGATTGCTTATGGACTAGGAGCGGAAAACAAGACACTCATCTTGACGCTGAGAATTATGGTGGAAAACGGGACGGTTTGACGACGAAACTATCGTGTGGGCGGCAAAGAAAATACAGCGGAAATCAATCAAATGCCCGGTTTACAGAAATAAAGCCTGCGGCGCTTATAGCGTCGTTGAATACTGATCTGAATCATTGTAGAATAGAACGCGCAAATTTAACTCAACTTAAAGATTTGTCAAATCAGACAACTGAACAAAATAGTCAAACTGACGAAACGCGGCTTTCGTATCCTTCAGCGATAACGACGGACAGTTCAAACGATAGCGGTATTTCATTGGTTGTCCCGCTGGCCAATACGAGAACGCCGCGAACCGGGATTGGTAAATTTCAATGATAGAAACGATTATAGGAGATTTTTTAATTTTTTTATTGGATACACTACATGCTTTAAATAACAAAGTCCTCGATGGTTAAATCATGTCGTATTGTATATTGGTAATGTAGATTGCAAACGACAGCTTCAAACTGCCTTAGGTATCAACTCAGATATTTTTGGTTTTCAACTCAAATTAGCGTTTTTTCAAAAATGATCCGATTTTGAAAATTTTTACATAGTATCTGCTCGTCATGATCTCCCCATGGTCATTTCACGCCAAAATTTATATTTTTAAAAAAGAATAATTTTTTGAGGTAGCTTGTCTTATAATACGGCTCAAACAAAACTGGTATACCCGAAGAAAGGTATAACTTCAAGTCATTTAGGATTGAATAAACATTTTAGGTATCTTTAGAAGTTATATATATTTAATTTTTGGAGAACTTTACCAATCATAAATATGTTAATTGGTTGGTTTTTCATAATCAAGTATATTTGATAACAAAAGGAACTGTGGGTGCAGGCAAATTAATACAGTCTACCCCGTTTTGAAAGCAATACTTGCGTCCCAGCTCCTGCAGAATAGTTTTTTATAGTCGAAGCTTGTGCTGTTATGTAATGTGAATGTCATGGTTGTATTGTTTTCTTGGATATAATCAGAGTGGGACATTACCCGCTTGTACCCGCGCTTACCCAAGGTACCCGTGGGTAACCCGGGTCGGGTAAAGAATTTGAGTCGCGGGCATACCCGTGGGTACAGATTTTAATCGCGTGGGTGGTGGAAAAGCTACGCTATTGTCTGTTTTATTTCTGGTCAGGTGGGGGGCGTGCTTTATTTAGCTGGGTTTAAACTTTTGTTGTTTCTAATAAAATATCATTTGTAAAATTCATTGAGCTATATCGCAAAACTTCATTAAAGCGCGAATCACCAGCGATTTTTAAAATACTGGTTTGACTTCATGCGCGGGTAAAATGTGGTTTGTGGATAGAAATTATTATGTGCGTGGGTAAAGCGCGGGTGGGATAAAAAGATCCTTACCCACTTCCCACTCTGGATATAATAGCTGTTCTATTTATGCCTGAACAGTTTGTTAATAGCTTTAATATTATTGTTTTATTGGTGTGTTTTATTCATACTAAATTTTGATTATTGAGTGCTTATTTGCATTTCTTGTAGAGCGGACTCTCTGTGGAGGATTCGGAAATCTCTGATGGATGGGAGTCCGAGCGTAATACATATATATTGCGAAAAGACCTTGCGAGCGCACTAAACAACAAGCGAAACGTAATTTTCGTGGTACAAAAGTATAAATTTGTAACATAGGGAGTAAGGACCTTACAGTTTTATCATAAAATAAATTTTCTAACTTCGGGGGCGAAATTGTTCCTCTGGATTCACTCCTACGAACGCTGTCGAAACGTATTAACAGAGGGCAATACTCGGGATTATGTCATGTCGATTTTCTCATGTAGCTGTAGAGCCTGCGTTGAAAGTCCGTAAGCGGATAGGGTCCCTAAACCCCAATCAGAGTCCATAAATGTCAATTAACCCTAATTGTAGCGCATAAATGACTCCAGGACCAAGTAATTAGAGTTCGAAACTTGTAAGTGTACTTAAATTTTGAAAGTAAGTGTAACCTTGTATTATCGCTCAAGCTATTCACCCAAGATAAATAAACGTTTAATTTAACGGATAATTGCAGTACCGGATACCTATATATTAGTAACGAAGGTCGGCGGAGCGTGGGTTAAAAATAAATAACAGTCCGTAACCGAATAACAAGGGGGGTACCCTCTGGAGAGGCCAAATAAATATCAGTCGCCCTCTTATTCGGGTCACTACAGTAGGATTATAATTTAGTCAATTTTTTGCCCAGGTCAGGCTTAGTATGAATACTTATTTTTACGATTGGGTTAAGGCTTACGAATATGCTTCTTCTAGAGTTACAGTGCTAAAGTAAGTTTGACCGCAGTCTGAAGTTTTAGAATTGCAACTTTCAAATATTTCATATCATGGGCATCGTCTGAAAAATACAGAGTTGGAGTAATTACGGCGATTATAACACACGATTAAGCAATATTTTTACCCTACTTAAATGAAAAATTGCCCAACTGCATTTGCCCACTGTCAAAAACTGACTAGGCGCGCTGCCAACGATTTGGGACGGCGCTGTCAGCGTAGGTAGGAACCGGGACTTGAGACCTTTTAACTAAGCAGCTGGAAAAGCGGCCTACAGAGCGGGGATCGAACTAGCGGCCATAGGATTCCAAGGCAAGCTGTCTATCACTGCGTGACGCGGCCTGCTTCTCCAACTACAGCTTGGGCTATCGCATTTTTCAAAAATTCTAATTTGGGTGTGGAATGATCAGCGGACATCTTGGTAATCTCAAATATGCAAAAAAAGTTTAAAATTCAACCATTTTTTGGCGAATACGGTCTAGGGGGTAACGGGAAAACCCACACGGTCTAGGGGGTAACGGGAAAACCCACAAGTCCAAATTGTTTCACGCCCTGTTATCTGTATATTCAACAAAACGGCAAAATCCATGTCATACTTTTTATTTTCGAAAACTGCGTTGATTTCTAGAATGTATGTCTGTATTTTTAACGCGGAATCTATCAGTCACAGCCTTGCAGATTGTTTTCAAACATGTCATATGACACTGACTGACAATATTTCGAATATCATGTGATATTGCGCAATACAAACAGTTAATGTCACACCAGGATTGCAGACAACTCAAATTTTATGACTGATAGCGGATCATTGTGCAGACAAAACGTTAGCCGCTATTGTAATACGGAGAAAACGTGTTCCAGGCTGCATCAGTGATAACGTGAACCCCGCATAAAATTTTATGAAGCGTTTAATCAGGTAAATTGTTCTATTTCTACTAGAGCTACGCTCCGTTTGCTTTTGGCTTAATATGTTATTATGTCGAGTTGGTTGGTCAACATAAGCTTTGCAAAATTCTACTACAGATTGCGAAAAACCTGATTTCTAATATTGTATTAACCCGAATACGAGGCAGTTGATAGCAGTGTGTGACAGGAAAATTACGCTAAAAAGCGGCAAAAATGATAAACCGCAAGATTTTTTTCGTCTTAAACATGTGTTAACGTTTGCATTCTGCATTACAAACTTTCGCTGCTTATGTTGCCAAAAATTTCTATGCGAATAAAAGACCATAATGCATTGACCCGAATAAGAGGGGGAGTAATAAGAGGGAGGGGTGCCCATTTTGAGTCTGAATCAATTGGAGTCCGTATCCCTAATAAGAGTCCATAAATGTCAATTAACTTTAATTGTAGCGCATAAATGACTCCAGGACCAAATAATTTGAGTTCGAAACTTTAAAGTGTACTTAAATTTTGAAAGTACATTCCTAAGCATAACCTTGCATTATCGCTCAACCTATTGACACAAGACAAATATAAACGTTTAATTCAACGGATAATTGCAGTACCGGATATATATCAGTAACGAAGGGCAGCGGAGCGTGGGTTAAAAATAAATAACAGTCCGTAACCGAATAACAAGGGGGAACCCTCTGGAGAGGCCAAATATATATCAGTTCCCCCTTTATATTCGGGTCACTACAGTACGTGGTTGTGCGTAATCATGGAAAAATCTTGTTAGATTCTTTCGTTCAAAGTGCTTCCAGGGCACGGGGGTCATTTCAATCACCGCAGATTTTGTGGCAAGTGTATTCACGCGACAATTTAAGTATTTCCGGCTTGACACTACTTCCAGGGGGGTGGGTGTACAATTTTTGTACAAACGTGCGCATTATTAGGCGTGGATGACCATTTTCTGAATGGGGACAATGCTCATTTGATTGTGTTGTAAGCATGAGAAATTGTGATTTCAAATGATTTTATACGAACCGTGAGATATTTTGCTGGATAGAATAGCTGAGCCGGCCGGTTGAATATTTACTGACCCCACCACAATACCGACCAATATGTTACTTTTAGGGGCGTAACAGTAGAGTCTGAGCGTATTCCGAAAGCCTAAGTTTAAATCTAAGCAAAAAAATGTAATCTAGAATCTAAACCTACTCTTGTGTAGACCCACCAGAAATGTGGCCGCCCCTTAAAGTAACATGGGCCACAATACCAGATACACCGAATAAATATGTATAACAATTACGACAAACAATGATAAGTTGTCCTAATTATGGTAGCCCCATCCGAATTTCTTTGTGATACCGTGCCTAAATTCTGGTTTAATGCAGCCACTGACTCACAATTTACCAATGTTTCTCCACGTTGCCAGAAAACCGTGATATTCTAATCCCGTTAAAATAACCCCAAATTTCTCCAAGCCTTGCGATCCTAAACCCGTTAGAATTACACCAAATATCTGCCAAACTAACCCCGTTAGAATGGATTTCTCCGGTTTAAGAATAGTGAAACTAACCTCGTTAGAATACACTTAAATAAAAATGATTTCTCTAGTTTTTCAATAAGGTTCCAGTATTTACAATACTGTGCTATCCGGCGCTATGTACAACCCCGAAAAACAACGCAATTTCCTTGGTTCCCTTCACATCTCCAGCGTCCGTGGGAACCTTAACCGACATACAACTCCACGTCAAAACCAAAGTCCGCCTAAGTTCGCAACTGTCATTGCGTGTTTATTCCGTTAAAAAATTTTGCCTGAGATTCCTTTAAGCGACTGTGTTACTAAACAATCGTGCAATTTTTAAAACTTTTTAATTAGATTTCTTAGAAGCAAGCAATGAAAAACAAATTTTTTGACACTTTTACTTTAAGCGCATACACGTATTATTGTTGAAACAAAGTTATCATTTTTATGGCCCATGTAAAGATCAGGGTCGGAACGTTTTTCTGTTGGACTAGAAACGAGTAAGCTTAAAGATACTAAGTAGGAATTTTTTCATTAACCCTTTCTCACATGAATATTTTCAATTTCATATGAGATGTAATTTCAAGGTAAGATTCGATCCCCAGTCTCACGGGTAGGAGGCGTTTACGATGACCACTGACTGAGCTATAGGAGCTTGACGATCGAGCCCGAGTAGGCTTTCAGGTCTTGTGGAGATTTTGCACTGCGCATATATGTTATAAATGTTAAACACTGCTCAGTGTGTGTATTGCTGTTACATTATTGTATTTAGTTGCTCATAGTATACTCTATGAGTGAAAGGGTTAAGCTTTAGACTAATTTTTTGCTTGGCTTAGGCTTAGGCTTAGGCTTAGGAATATGCTTTTATAATACTGCTCCGCCCCTGTTCGTTACATTGGCCATTTTTATTGTCTAATTTGTACTCCGTGGTTTCCGATTTGCGTTTAGTTTGTTATCTTCCGGCCATGCCAGGTTTTTTCTCGTCTCCGGTTGCACCCTTTACAGTTTTGACCAACTGACATAATGCAGCAAACGTGTGAAGATTATGAACCAGTTTGGCATATAGGGTTGTGTAAAAGGGCAGGGATAGAAGAGATATATCCCCTCATCCGAAATTTCTACAGACAAGAAAAAGCCCTTTCACATTAGTATTTAGAATAACTGTCCGAATTGTAGAGGTCAAACAAGAAAATATATTTTTCATGAAATTATAAAAACGAAATCCGTACTACACCCCTGTTGCCTAAAAGTTGCAGAGACCTCTGAAATAAGGATTGTCAAACTCTACTTTCGGTGTGTTGTTTTTTGAACAAATCTAATTAATGAAAACTGAAAAATATTGCTCAAAAATCACTTAAGGCAACATAACCGTATATAATTTGCAAAATATTTCTTTACTAAAATTGCGCTAATTAGCTGCAATAATTCGTTGAGCACCGGATATCGATTTTGTAAAAATCTGGGTTCAGGGTTTGGTTCTACCTGGAGGAAAAGTAATATTTGCATAATTAAAATTCATAGTACCAGCATGTTTATTTTGCAGTGTACAACCGGAGGTCTGCCTTTGGCACCGGCTCCGGTAGAAAATCGACCCCCGGCTCCGGCTCCGGCAGAAAATCGACCCTCGGCTCCGGCTACGGTGGAATTTTTGCCGGAGGTTCTGGCAATTTCGGTAATGAAATTTTGTGTAGTTTTACAAAATTTGTTGGTTTAGCGCGTTTTGTTTTAACATATGGCACAATTTTGAGGAAACAAGTGCCGAGATTTCAGAAAAAATAAGCGTTGAACGAAACGATTTAACAACACATCACCGATATTTGTGAAAATTAACAAATTAAACATCATTTTAACTACCTAAGTCCGCCTCATCTCCGGCTTCAGCTCTGGCTCCGGTATACTTCACCTCTGGTTGCACCCTGCTATTTCGATAATGTATCCTGGTTTTGAAATAGGCTGAGTTTTTGAAATGTGTTGAGCTGAAGGTCACTAATACTTTTACTACCGTAGTCGAAACCAAACAGGAAGTGAAGCAAAAAATAATGTTAGACTTTCTTAATTTATAAATAGTCTACACTCTACAGTGTTGTCTGTCAAAAACTTGTTTTGAAGTTTGCTTTATGATAAAGCCTCGGCAACAAACCCTTCAAAATTGGCCCGGAGTTGCAACTCTAACTGGCCCATATATAGAACAGGACCGGAACAGTAGTATACAGTATGTTCATAAGCCTAAGGTTAAGCCTAAGCCTAAACAAAAAATAGTCTAAAGCTTAAACTGACTCTAGTACAGCCCCTTCGGAAAACAATCCGGCCCCGTTCTATACATGGGCCCTGTAACTTATCGAAAGGTTTAAGATTTATAAGAATGCAAAAAATTTCACTACCGAAACTACCGGAACCTCCCACAAATATTCTGCCTGGCCGGAATCCGATTGCTACCGGAGATATGTAAATATCTCCAGATATGTTGTTATTAGGGTATTTTTACCACTTTTTGATATACTTTTATCTTATTTGAAAAGTTTTCGCTATTCAATGCTTGCTTTTATGGTTTCTTGATGTGATTTTAATTAGTTTTGTTATAAAACTGAAATCTGATGCGATTCTAAGTAATAACAAAACAAAACCTTAGGGATTTCCCACTGCAACGGAAGTTAAATGCAAATCATGAAGTGGACTCGGACGCGTTACAGAGTCATCTGTCGTAGGATACAAATGCAGACCCCCATTTCAGATTCCAATCATAGCTGTGTACTAAGGTACAAAATTCACACGATTATTTGTTTTAAACTGAAAATTTGAATCAGGTGGGTACTGTATGTTTCGAGTTGGTAGGGGTGTACAATAGGATAGGGAATACAGCATTGCGGTTTCTGTATAAAAAAATTGACTAATATCGTGTGTGCTGAAAACACGTCACACGAACCGGAGCCGGAACCCGAAAACAAAAATTCTTGTTAACGAAAAAATACATTTTTATCGCTATTTTATCTCTTACACGCTCAGACAATTTTAGAAAAATAATTTAGAATAATATGTCAATTTTTCTTAAATTTTCGAATGACAAAAATTTTCAATACCGAAAATAACGGAAAATTTCGGTGAAAAAATACCGGATTTTTTACCGGAATCGGATAGTTTAAAATAACGGGATTGCCTACCGGAACCGGAATTCCGTTTGCACCTTGATCACTATACAGCGGAAATTGAATTATAAAAACTACTTCTTTGGTTCATGCGATTTTTGAAAGGTCTGGACAAGATCCCACCTCCCACACAACCCTATCCTGCCTATGCGCTTGATTTGAATGAAGCTAAGTTTGTACGGTTTGAAGCGCCGTAGATAAGGATTGTGGTATATATGCTTTACTGTGCCGGACGCCGTCGCACGCCGCTATACGTTGCTAACCAAGACAGGCATAATCGGCCCATGTATAGAACATGGCTGGAACAGTAGTATAAGCATATTCCTAAGCCTAAGCCTAAGCGTCAGCGTATGGATGAGCCTATTCCTGAGCCTAAGCCTAAGCCTAAGCCTAAGCAAACAAAATTAGTCTAAAGTTTAAACTAACTCTATTATATATATAAGTTGTATTGTTCGGCGCAGCAACGCGCGTCGGCGTCGGGCGGGTCGGGGCGAGTATAGTGCAACACTAAAAAAATTTTGGGCAACTCATTTTCAGTCATTTTTTGTTTTTCGTACATTTACAACTACAAATTTTAAATATTGCTTCTTGAAGTTGCATATATATCATATTTCTTGGCGTTCCTCAAACTGAACTCTACCAGTTTGCCCTGTATGTTGTTGTTTTGGCAATGTTTTCAGACTTGTATATGGTTGTGTTTGTCAGCCTTTTATATGGTAAACCGCTGCACCCCGTTTTCAAAATGTGCACAACAAGCACTTTTACCCTGTGCTTTATGTATGAAGGCTGGGTTGCCCTTTAACACATAAATTTCACTATGATACAATCTTAAATGTGTACAAAGTAGACAGGCATTGAAGTGTTTTTTGGCGTTTTTGCAAAGTTTATTTAAATTTAAACGCTCTGTTATCTTTTTGGTAACCGTTTCAATCATTTTGTTTAATTTGAGCTAATTTTTACTGTCTCTAATCTTTGTGTTGGATTTGTTCAAGTTTTCTTATGGCACTTGCACAATCGTCCCACCTACAAATTTATCACAAGACGACATCTAAGCCTAAGCATTATCCTAAGCTGAAGTTATGCCTAAATTTGAAAATTTCGAAAACTGTATATGGGGAAGCATTATTTGTGGCGCATATACTAGACAATTCCAGGTACCACTTTTTCACATTAATATTTTCAAAGTCGTCTCAATTTCAAGCTAGGATTGGAAACCCAGGACCCAGGACTTAGTTAATCAGCATTCCCATGTAAAGATCAGGGGCGGAACGTCTTTCTGTGCCACTAGCAGAGTAGATTTAGCTTTAGACTAATTTTTTGCTTGGTTTAGACTTAGGTTTAGGCTTAGGAATATGCTCATTCTTACGCTTAGGCTTAGGAATATGCTCATTCTTACTCTTAGGCTTAGGAATATGCTCATTCTTACGCTTAGGCTTAGGAATATGCTCATTCTTACGCTAGGCTTTAGGCTTAGACATATTTTTATTCTTACGCATAGGCTTAGGCTTAGGCGTAGGAATATGCGTATAATACTGTTCCGTCCTTGTTCTTTACATTACCCCCGAGTTTTACACTCAATCCCGTGTCAAGTTTAAACTATATGATGAATCTAACAGTTCGTCGAATTTTTAGGTTTAAACCGCTAACAGATCTCACTTGATACAAACTTTAATTTATGGTAAATTTAAATATTAACCAAATTATTAAATGTGAAACAATCTGCTCAATATCATCACTCACGCGTGTCAAACTTATAATCGGGCTTGCAGCCGCAGCTGAATGTCTGTTCAGCTTAACATATTTAACGATGCAAACCCTTCGTAGGCGAACTGAACTTGACTCGCCTGCAGTAAAACAATACGGTGAATGCAATAAATTGCAATATTTGCTGTGCTGGTTGTGTCGTAACGAAGGAACGCCGCACGAGTGTGCGTTATACTACGAATCGTTGAGCTTTAGTTGCAGTTTGCAACGGTATGCAATTGCAATTCCATTCTGTTGCCAGTCAATTTTGACTACTTTCGCGTTAATTTATGGATTAATTGCAAATAACTTCAAAGCGATTATACCGTATGTAATTGCAAAAATTCTAATACAACTTGGACATGCAGCATTTGTACTGTACGGTATTGCACTATTTTGCAGTTGGCGATATTTTGTGATGCTTGTCGCCGCAGATTTATTACATTTCGTATGTGCTGCAGCTGCATGGTACTGTTATCGGCAAATTAATCGAATTAAACTCGAACGAGATTATTGCTGGACAGCAACGCAGACGCCGTATCCGGATGAACATTTCACCGATGGAGACTCTAATGGAAATTTTCCGCATGATGCTGTGAGATTAAAAATTGTTACTCAGTGACATCCGGGCTGATTTGTCGTTTAATTTGTGAACAGCTAACATTGCGGCCTGGTCGTATTGTACGATGTGTAACTACAGGAACGGGTTTATCTGCGTGTGTATGCGAAATAGACTTAATGGTGGTAGCGAACAACCCTAGATAGTGTTCATATCCGGATGAAAAATTGTCGATGCTTCAGTAGACTGTTAAAAACGTGGCTGTGCATTGGAAAATAATACAATATAATTTCAACCGAGGTTCGATGATGACTCTGTTTACAAGAGTGTGCAACTCGGTATACATTTTGTGCATAAAACCATTGTACGTAGCACACGTTGCGTTTTTGGCCTACATCGCAGGCCAGAAATTTTTCAGGAGGGCATTCAATTGTTTTCAATGACTTACAAGCAAGATTGAAAATCTTCAAGGGGGCCCAAATTTTTCCAGGGGGTGGGAGCTGAGCCCCCATGAGCCCCCCTTGGCTACGGGCCCGTTGGGGGCACAACTTGTGCGAACCATGGCACTGTACGTATACGACATCAATAATGCTCCGCGTATAGTTTAAGGGGATGTATGTGATAGCGATCCCCTCTCTAAATATGGGAGACGGCCAAAAACGCAACGCCCGGCGGTATATTTTGTACCATGCGGAACCCCAAGAGTTGCATACTCTTGTATGTACGTAACTTTGGAATTCGAATACAAGTATATTTCGTTTACTTATACTGATTAAAAACGGAAACATTGTGGCCCTATTCGTGTCCTGTACTAAACGTGTACTGCCTGAAAGTTGTTCACTTGTACACTTCACCAAGCAAACAGGGACATACAGCAGAGGGGACCCGGGAGACCGTGGGCCCCCCTATCGAAATCAGTTGTTGTGTCACAATTTACATTAGACAAAAAATTACGCCTAGACGAGCATTCCAACACTATGCCAACGAAGACACAAAACTGAAGTTCTGTAGCAGAATTATAGGTAATGGTGTGTGGCTTTTCGTTCGCTTCGCTCGCGATATTTTCTTCAAATCGTGTTCACGTAACCAACAATTAGGTCTGACGCTGCTATCCAGACGGCCATAAATTTAGGAGACCTAAATAACTGTAAAATTGGTCTCGGAGCCGAGTACGAACGCGACCAAAGTGCAGAAAGTATTGGCAAACAATCGGCCATTTTTTTTTGCTGTGCCGATGCCGATGCCGAATCGGCACATCCCTACTTTAAATGATAATAATCATCAAACCGACACCTTTATGTGCTGGCCATGTTACACAATCAAACTCTTTAGTCAACAAGTGCAGGATTTTTATTGGCTAATTCGAGATCAAAGCACAGGACATCATGGTAAACTGTAAACTAATCAACTTCTCGCGTCTGCCAGATATACTACGAGCACAGTTGGCAAAGGACCGGACCTTTTAAATACCCCTAATCCAAACACGTGTTTGTCAGACGACAGGGGCATTATTAACTAATCGTTCATGATCTGCCAATTCTGTTTTAAGAGCCAAGGTTTTTGTCGTTTTTTGACAAAGGCCACCAACAGTCCAAACGTCTATAAGCACCACAGGCATATGCCTTCGGTTAGGCTTCACGAACCAATTATTGAATCACGGCAGCAGTTTATCTGGAGCTTAAACGGTGTAAAGTTTGTTTTGGTTGAGTTATTCTTTCCACAATGACAGGTCTAATCGTTCAATGCCGTCACATGATGTGAACGCTTCTGTGCCAATAAATGCGAACGCATCACGCGGAGTCATACGAATGTTATCGCCAGTGTCACATAATACACGCGCGAGTGTAACACGTGACAGTGCACGCATTTGATTCGGAGTAAACACACCAGGGTTTTCGTACCAGAATCTATTAAATGATGACAAAACATCAAAACGTGTTGTACATGTTTTAGCACTGGTGGTGTCAAACAAAATCTGCAAACTTTTAAAACAAAATCTGCAAACTTTTAAGCGAAAATCTGTGAAAATGCCAAACGTTAAAAGCCAAAGCCTATATTAACGCCAAGCGCAAACCAAAGTTATTTTCGGTTTTCGGTTTACGCCATTGTTTACCCCGAAATGGTTGCATATCAAAATTTGCTGAATACTGCTTGTCAGTACATCCCCAAATCAATTTATCATAATACACGTTTTTATTATGGATGGACACCGGATATCCGAATATGAAATATATGCGGATATGTATCCGAAAAGAAATATGTATCCGGATATCCGAATTTCCAAAATTCTATTGTGTAAAAAAATTTTAGAATGGAGTTGTTTCACCAATAAAAGTAACTGGAGCTCACGAAAAGAAATTCTGTTTTCAATTTGAGTTAGAATGTTGGGCTATATTCTTGACAATATTTGTTAGTATATATATTTGGCCTGTTCTGTGTATATTGTTTGTAAAATTTATAGCAGTTTAACTTTGGTTTTTCCACTCATAGTTACAGTCAGAAAAGTTTTTATAATTCAGTATGATATTGAAAACATTTCTTTTCTTACATCATGCTGGATACTGTTATAACCTCGGTGCTAAACAGTTTCATTGGTTTGACAGGGAAACGTTTCTTAAAAGACTAAGGTTTGTTTCTAATCAAAAATATTTCAAAATTTAATAGTAAATTAGGTGCACTCAACCGATCATCCAACGCAAAATATGATTCAATTCAACTCAGCGCTTCGGTTTTGCACAGCAATATATACACATGAAAACTTATAGATTTCTGAAAGATGAAAATATACATTTTTGGTTCAGCACAAGTCCATATAAAATCAAAAAAGTGAAAGTATATATTCAATTCAAGTCTAAACAATTAAAATGTAAATTGAAATCATCAGGGGCGGTTATGATGAGCCAAATCGGCATTATGCTTCAATTCGGTATATTAAGACTAGAGTGAGTCCTGAAGATTTGGACCAACTTTTAGCGATTTAACAACCAAAACTTTTTAAGCCTCCAAGCGTAAAAAAACGCAAGTCTAAAACACAACTTAAGCCTAAATCCAAAGCAAAAAATAGTCTAAATTTTAAACCTGCCCCGTTTACGTGTAGTGAGAAATAAGGCACTAGCGGATCCAGAGGAAGGACGTGGGGCGTACGCCCCACGTCAGAATTAGCTTGTGGGTCAAGGTACTTCCTTCAGAGCAACAAGTTAAAACAAGTGCTTAAGAAACAAAAATTGGTTTTCGGAAACCCAAAAACGCAAAATCGAGTTTCGGAAATCCGAAATAGGAAATTTAATTTCGTATATCCGGATAAATATCTGACTAGAATTGCCGGATATCCGGATATGAAAAAATATCCGATGCCCATTACTATTTTTTATATTCTTTCTTTTGGCAAAACTGACTTGCTCCGAAACATTTTTGTTGATCGCCATGTCCGTTAATCTTTTTTCTGGTTTTAATAAAGTTTATATACTTAAACGGGTTGTCCGAGTGTCCGTTACATATTTGAGCACTCTAGGCAATCCTGGTTTGGTATGTTTTGCAGCTGCTAATTATGATTTATAAACTATCCTCTACCTTACGGTAATCAGGGATACAGACTCCTATTACCGACTGGGACTCAAAATGGGGAAGATATCTTATATTCGTGTCTACAGTATTTGACCACAAAACTCGTTAACCAATTGTCTGACTACAAAGTTTTACGTTCGAATGGTATTTATCTGACTTTTGGAAAGGAATATTAATCACCAGTATGCATCGTTCACAATAAAAAATTTCATTATGCCACCGAAAACAATACCACAGTGACCCGAATAAATGGGGGATTGATGTTTATTTGGCCTCTCCAGATGGTACCCCCTGTTATTCGATTATGGACTAACAGGGGCGATTATAAGCATTAAGAATTTTTAAAGGGTTGTGCTTTAACAAACCAAGAAGGCTATGCTTTACAGGCCTGTATGATTTCAAAATAGGTTGTCCAGTTACAGTATCTTTTGTTAAACTTTATTCATTTGAAATTTTTTACCTGTCACCGTTTCGTATCCTGCTGAATTGGTCACCAAGTATGCATGCTGCTGTTGGACCGACAACACCGCCAGGAATGTGGTTCTCTAGCAATTGACCCACAAACATGTCAATGTCATCTAAAAATATGATGGTCACTGCAAATCTCAACAATAGAGTTTCATCACTTATTCATGCGTTTTTCACTTTAATTTAGGTGTAAGGGGAACCAAAAGTGGTTTATAGCTATTTTAACACTTGAAGCAAAATTTTGCTTGCCAAGTGTCAGGGTAACTCGAAGGTTGTTTTGTCCCAGGGTTACTCAAATTATTGGCACGCAAAATTTTGTGCAGCAAATCTACTTAGACCATACTGCATAAAGATGCAGGCGCGCCACATCCTGCCAATTTTGCCAAATCTGATAAAAATCAGAAAGTTTGTTCCGACCCTGTTTTGATAGCCTTTGTAAGACATGTAATCTAGCATGGGATAGTTAGGTGCACCTCATGGATGTTGTGCAAATAGAATTGGCTTTTCCCTTTACACAACAAAGATTTATCACAGACGTTAAAGCGTTTAAGGGAATGATAGTATAAGAAGCAAAGAGAAGAACTTTAGGGAGAAAAAATAATTTTAAGTACAAGTTTTCATGGGGGAGTATTCGTCCTGTAGCTGGGCACAAATTGTTCTGAATAATTTTTTGGGTATGAACTGTCCTAGGGTGATTTATTTCGGGCCAGCTTTTTCAACGGGATCAATTTTGTCCAGGGGGAGAGAAAAGGTCCTGAGGCACAGGTACTCAGGCGAAACCGGTACTTATCACAGATGTTTACGTTAACCGAATCATCTGCCATTTACACAAGGAACATTTGACAAATGTAAGCAGCACAAAGATACTATTTGCATAGTGAAGAAGTCGCTGTAGCGCACCTGCATCCTGTGTAAATTTCCAAGCCCCCACAAAATCAAGCGTTAAGCTTCTATAGCTAAGTGGTGATGGTACACTTTTAACCAAGATCCTTGTGGTTCGAATCTTAGCTTGAAAAATATGTTTCAGATAAACTAGTAAATGTTATTGTGAAAAATGGTCAGTCAAGATTCAACACGTATTCAATGGTAAGCAAGGTAGAACAAGGTTCGTCACAACGTAAAATTAGGCGAAAACGTTTGATACCTGGATGCTGATACGTATGCTTCAACGCGTGAATCGCTCGTTTATCTTTGATTTCTTTGGCGAAATCTTCAAAATACTTGACGCGTCTTAGCCCACACGACGCTCGCCATTCGTTGTACCCAGGCAGTCCATGATCACGGCCGCGTTGAATATTCAACGCCGCCAAATCAGAATTACCGAACAGCTCATCTGTCACTTGATCGGCAACGCTGTCCGGCTTTTTCGATCGTGTCATACACAGTCCCATAACGATTGGATCAACGCCACCTCGAAACAAGACTTTATCTGAATGAAAAATAAAATCACTGAAACGTAGGGCATTGGATCTGTCTGGATTTGTTGCAAGTTGCCGTTCAACAAATCTTGGGTTGCCACCAGGATTAAAACCTTCAACACCGACGATAAAATCGTGCCTCAATGAGTTTGGAATTTGACCGTGTCCAAATCGAAAGGCCGCTGTTGCGAAAACATTCGATATTGCTGGATTTACGTCCGGTCGGTATCCTTTGTAGCTGCCGACGAACGTGTTGTACGCGGCACCAAGTACCCGCGGTAAATACTCGTTGTACGTGATGACTTGGATTTCTGCGCCGACGATTTTACGTGTTTCTTGAAATAATCTGAAAAATTATATCTTCTACATTAATAAAGCTGGAACGCCGAACATATGTATATTTGGTTGGGCACAAATAGAGCTAAACCTTTATGCTATATAAATAAAAACGTATGTATACAAATTTGTGTTTTCTTGAAACAAAATATCGTTGCAAATTTCCAACTATGTTGACTAATAACATTATTGCTGAACCAAATCTCAACCTATAAATGTTTGTGTTTGAATTGGTTGGCTAAATTAAACCTACTATTAGCTTACGATTTTAAAATTCTAACTCTGCTTCTACGACGTGCAATTTATCGACTGATGCTGATGGTTTTGCTAATTTCATTAACTGCATACTGTCCAACAGGTAATATTTTTCGTGTCCGGACACAATTTTACAGAAACTGTATTTTGTCCGTAGCTAGCTAAAGATGGTTAAACGGACGAAAAGCATTTAACTAGCTGACTGTTAAATGATGTCTTTACCGTTTCGCAAAACTCCTGGACATTTTTTGTGCAGGCCGAACGTATGGTAACGAGTGACTGACATAAGATTTACTTTAATAGAATAATAAATAACGCAAGTTATTTGCTTTGTTTATATTTGTAAAACACATGGCGTAACCAGTAACAGTGCACTTGGCTTCAAGCTCGCTTCGTTCGGGGGGTTTCTTTCACAATTGTATATGACGCCCTAGTGTATATTGCCTCTCCCTCGTGCTTGTATCAACTGAGGCGCCCATTATGATGAAACACTAATGTTTTCAGTGTTAATGTGTTAATATTTTTGCCAGTACAATTGAGGCATGCAAATGCTTAGCAAGCTATATAAAATTTTAAAGAAAAAATAGCGAATGCGCCCTTAAGATTTTGAGCCCATGTTAATACTTTAAGGGACGTCCAGGTTTCTGGTGGCTATATAAAAGAGTAGGTTTTGATTCTAGATTCCATTTTTTGCTTAGGCTTAGGCTTAGGAACACATGTTTGCAGCGCTTAGGCTTAGGCTTGGGATACGCTCAATCTACTGTTACGCCCCTAAAAGTAACATTGGCCAGATTTTGGATAAATTTCGAGGTTTAAATTTTAAGTTCAACAATCGATGAATTATTCCAAAAATACAATTTATAAGCGATTCATAACTAATTACGAGCAGAAAAATAACGTACAAATTTCGAGTATTTCTATAACCCTCAAAACTGATACCAATTTTTACCGGAAACGGATATCCGATTACAGTCTACTACTACTAGTTTAGCTCAGAAATACAGTTTTACTTGAGCGAAATCAAAAACGCAAACCTTTCATCGTTCCAGTGATGATTCAATCGACGCAGTGCGTGCACTATTCTGTTATGTTCTCTTATAAATAACGTATGCATTGCAATTAGGCCCAAGAAAATGTTAACTCTGTCGTCTCCTGCTCGAAATTTCACCTGAAACAGAAAAGCATACTTCTGGGACATGGTTGAGCAATGTATGATACCGCGCCAAGCTGTGCAATTTATTATTAACTCACATAATGTATATTATTTTTTCGACAAAGTTGACTCAAAGAAAGTTAAAACACTACTAGAACTCGGATAAATGAGATAAGTTTTTTTTAATTTTTAGGGTTAAGTGTAAAGCAACCGCCGCCAAAAAATTTGCGCAGACTTAGCATCTTATATTAAGGTTAACTGTCATTTCAATGGTTTCAGCGCAAAAAGCTTATAGCATCTAATATTAAGGTTAACTGTCATTTCAATGGTTTCAGCGCAACAAGCTTATAGCATCTAATATAAAGGTTAACTGTAATTTCAATGGTTTCAGCGCAACAAGCTTACAGTTATGGTTATAAGTAAATCAGCTTTCAAGCATTGCTTTCTGTTAGACGCTGGGCCATGGCGCGCAACTTTAACATGAGCTAGCGACAAACGAAATAGGAGAACAGAATTGAAATTGGTAGCGTGCGGTAGGGCCCCCAGACACCTCAAAATTTCAGTAGGCGAAACAATTTGGCATTTTTCTTTATTTCATTTCCCCATATAGAAAAACATCCGAATATTGAAATATTTTCTTCTTAGTAGGAATCTCGGAGGGCGAAGCTTAAAGTTGCCATCGAAGTACTTTTGATCTGTGTTTTGGTTTTCTAGTTACTTAAATGACATGAGCTTGCCTGAATCCTTCTGGCTGCAGACCCGTACCCGCATAGGTGACTAAAAACTGAACGAGTCCATATTAGCATACCGGGCATTTATGTTCCGAGCGACACTTGCTCGTATCGAACGGCAACAGTCTTTGATGATCAAACATTGTTTCTTGCATCAATGGACTGTTCGCCATTTTCAATTTGGTCAAATCGTGCCATGAATTTCCGTACACCATACCACCATCAATGTATGCTGTGTGTTCGTTATACTGTTCCTGTGGTACATTTGAAATCCCAGTTCCACAGACTGGACTCGAACGCGACGTTCGTATACAACAATCATCATTCTGAAATATGTTAAGGCTGATGTATATAATAAAATTAACCCTTTCTCGCATGAATATTTTTTATTTTCCCTGAGACCTACTTTTATGCTAGGATTCGAACTCCAGTAACTGGAGTGGGAGGCGTATACCATCACTACTCAGCTATAGAAGCTTGACGCTCGAGTCCGAGGGGGCTCTCATGTCTTGTGGTGATTTAGTACTATGTATACGTGTTGCAATTGTTAAACACGGTGCGATATACATTATTTAACGTATATACACTGCTGTGAGTTGTCTATAAGCAACTCAATGTGAGAAGGGGTTATAGATAGTAAACTGAAAATTTTTCGCTTAACTGTTATTTCGTGCTGAGTCACTACTTGTTAGTTTGGACCTGACATCTTTCTTTTTAAATATTCTTTGTTTTAGGCAGAACTGACTTGCTCCGAATCATGTTTGTTGATTGCCATTCGGATAATATTTTTAATTAAAACTTATTCGCTCAATCCACTAATGGACTTTATTAGGAATACAGACGACTCCTATTAATTGGAACGCTAGCCTTCTCTTATTACATCTCTTATTCGTGTTTGCTAGGGCAAAGCGTGTACCTACAAACCCCACAGTCTCCGGTATCTTTACACGAATCAAATTTAACCATTTCTCACATTAATATTTTCAATTTCATGAGATGTAATTTCAAGGTAACATTCTATCCCTAGTCTCATGGGTGATAGGCGTTTACAATGACCACTGAAGCTTTCACGTCTTGTGGAGATTTTGCACTGCGCATATATGTTAGAGTTGTTAAACACTGCTCACAGTGTCTGTATTGCTTGTATATTATTTGTATCTAGTTACTCACAGTATAATCGGCCGTATAATCTATGAGTGAAGGGTTAAAATCCTTTAGGCTTATAACTCGACACAACATTTTTTTACAAGAATTACTATTGTGTTCGGCCGTGTAAATGTTTCAATTTCGCTTTAATCCCTGTTCACACGTGCAAGATTTTGCTGCGAGAACTCGCAGCTGCAACTTGCACTTGCAGGTTTTGTCAAAAATCCAGTTCCAAAAAGTTGCACCTGCAAATGATTCATTAAAAATCACAGCTAGGAATTTAGTTCACATGTGTGAATAGCCATTCAAGCTCACTGAATTTATTGCAGCCGCTTTCTCATTGGCTGAAGAAAAAAATGCAAGTTCTGCGTGCAATTTCCTGCTTCAAGTTCTCGCAACAAAAACTTGCACGTGTGAATAGGGCTTTAGTGTGCAAATTTACACAGCTTTTCTTCAATTACGTGAACTAAATTTATTGCACCCGCTTTTTCATTGGCTGAAGAAAAAAATGCAAGTTCCGCGTGCAATTTCCTGCTTCAAGTTCTCGCAACAAAAACACGTGTGAATAGGGCTTTAGTGTCCAAATTTACGCAGCTTTTCTTCAATAAAAACAGCCAAAAAACTCACTGAACAGGTAAATTTAGTTTTGAACGGATCTTTGCGATCAATTTGCAAATTCATGCATGGGCCTTTGAGAAAAAACCCGCATTCAGTACACGTTTTATTCGGCAACATTGTTGTTCGTGACAAATCATGGCTAATAAACTGGCCCCACTGCATAAATAATGCGTTGAATTCACGGTCCGGGCGCCCGTGTTCGTTTCGAAGCAACGCACGAGATGCTTTACGGGCGAGTGGTAAGTGTCCAAGTTGTGATCCTGAAATGAACAATGGGTTCCTGTAACTTGTAGATAAAATGCGCGGCCGGATAAGGAAATTTTGACGCAGGTACACTCACGGGTAAAGAATTTCAGAGCGAGCGCATAAAGTTCGTAAGTCTTTTGTTTTACCTACCAAGAATATGGAGTAACAAACGCCGGACGCATGAGGTTTTATTATGATAACCCGGTGGTACGTTGTTTTACTTATATACAGAATAACGATTTGTTTTTCCATGTATCAGGGTGCAACTGGAGGTCTGTATTTGACTCAGGTAGAAAACCAACTTGCGTGCCAAGTAAGAATTTTTGCTAGAGGTTTCGACAATTTCAGTAGTGTCATTATTCGTATATTAAACTTGTGTCATGATGCGGGTTGTTTTGTAATTTTCGAGCAATTTTTGGTTTTTGAATTGTGAACATTTCTTAAAAAGACACTTGAAGAGTAAACTTTTGACAAAACTGCTGAGGGAAAAAAATTCCGGATCCGGCTTCGGTAAAACTTGTTTTCAAAGGCAACGGGATTTTTATCGCAGGATTGCACCTTTATAGTTGCTTACTAATAGTGGTTTGAGACGTACGCCAAGGTCAAGCGATTGTGTATTATTAATATTAATAAACTGGGATATTTAATAAAAGTGTTCCTGACCCTAAAAACATCGAATGGGTAAATGCTGGTGGTTGGTAAAGGAATTTGGAGTGGGTGTAACCGCGGGCCGCAGGTAAAGCGCGGGCCGGATCAAGAAATCTTTACCTTCGTGCACCCCTGTCTGTGCTATGTCCAGAGGCATAATCACGAATCCAGTTCGAATGGTTATATCTTCAGGTTTAAGCACGGGACTGGGAAACAAGAATTCCAATACAAAATCTTAGTTTGAATCGGGTTTGAGGGAATGATATTTAAAAGCATATGTCAGAGCAATCAAAATTTTTTAGTTTGGGTTACAATAGTGAAGAAAACTCGTGAGCCCTGTACCACTGGGCGCCCCAGGCCCTGAGCACCAGCCTGACATTACCTGTCGGCATCATGATACCATCGTCGTACTTCGATGGCCGAAGTCTTCCTAGCGCCGTAAATGCTGATCCCCAGGTAACGTTTCTAAAATTGTTACAAGTTCCATCCATAGTTCGATATCGTAAATGATAACACATATTGTGTTCACAATCAATTGACATTGTGCTCATTGCTGGCGAACAATGCTCCAGTTCTGTTACCGCTTTGACTGTTTCCAAATCCATTGGCTGGCGATGGTCTAATTCTGAAATATTGGACATAATTAGATTGGATTACCCCCCAAAGTATATCATTTAAATGTTGTTTGATTATACATTAACCCAGATCTACCCAAGTCAGACGATTTGAATGGCATCGTTATATTTGGGTTGCTTGTATGTCATTATCAAGTGAAATAAGCATACTTTTCAGAATTGTGCAATATGGACCATTTTACATTGACTTTTTATACGGACAGTTTAAACTGACATCAGGAGAATTTAGGACCATGTTCCAGAGAAACATTTACAAGAATTACTGCTATGGGAAACATAAGAAACAATGTTAAAATACATAGTTTTCCACGATTTTTCCGCTTAGCTGGATTTTGGACAACATTGAAAACCTTAAAATGGCACAAAATGCTGCTCGACAACGCATTTTCGTAGTAAAAATATAATTTTTTCCGTATAAAAAATTTTGCGCATCGCCTTTGGTCTTAAGTAGTATATAATCAAATTGGGCTTCTAATTGACGTTAAACGATGCAAAAACCCTTTTTAGGCAAGCATTTTGCGGAACATTGCATTCAGTGCACTGAGAACTACAAATGACAACGTATTTGCTGAATTTTCCATCGTAGTTCAAAGGTGTGCAATGTCATACGATTTACTGTAGCGTATTCCTGCAGCAAAGTTAAACTTTTGTGAACTCGCAGACTTACATTAAATATGATATCGAACCAACAGTAGTTTTTAATTCCGTGTTCAGTCATTTATTCCAAAAAATTTCAATTTCAAGAGCAGAAACGTTGTCCACAGACAACTGTTATCTCTCTCACTAAGGTGTACTCTGGATTAGATTATAGCGTACGACAGCACATACCTTAATTGCTTATTTTAGTAGTAGGTGCATACTAAAAATATGTTTGTACGTGAAATTTTGTCATTTTCTGCTCATGAAAAAACCTGTACCCACATAATGCTGATGTCAGTTTAAACTGACGATACCAAAAAGTGTTATTCAAAGCGAAATAATTCTACAGCTGTGAACTTTTGCTTTAGATATTAAGAAAATCTATAGATCTATCTATTTCAAGTAAAGTTTGTGACGATGACGTTACAGTTCGTACTAATGGCCTTCGAACATTTTTTATGCCAAAGAAGCACGATGCTGGTGATAGGAAACCAAAATACTTAATAATTAATATATCGCTCTTCTATACTTAGAATTGCGCTTATAACGCGGATGTTTTTAATTTTGTCTCAAAATGAATGACACGTTTTTTGTTGCATTAAAGTTTAATTCACTATTAACAAGTAATTGTCTGTAATTAGCGAACCCTGGTAAGTTTTATAATTTTCGCTAAAATTTGATGACCGTTTATACAAAACGACAACTTTTTCACATGCTTAGCAAATTTAGAATGTTCTTTTCCAGTTTTTCCAACTATCGCCCAATTTTAATGACCGGAATTTCGCCATATGTTTATAAGCTTATGCATCATCCACATTAAAGAATGTGGCCGTGTGGAAAGTGATGTTTCAATTCCGGAAATTTGCTAACTTCTCAATTAAAATTTTAGCGTGTATTGGAATTGAACATCATTTAATTTCGTTAAATTCAATAGAATGAAGATTTTAAAATGAAATTAAAGTTCAATTCCAGTACACTACCATTCGTAAAGCGCACTGCTACTGAACTCGGCTGTGTTAACTTAGCACGAGTACAAGAATTGGTCATGAACAAAATCGTTAAAATTCTACTGTAAGATAAATTATAAATTAATTTACTCAAGTATATTGAAATAGTATTTTATCTAAAACGACACAGTCTAGAACACGTCACTGGTGTGCAAACAGCATTTAGAAATTTGTTTAGTTTTGAATTTCTTAAACTTAGCGTCTTTGTGAATCGTTGTTATGTAATTACGCGTTTCCTGGAAAATTTTAATTTCTATCTGAGTAAAACAAGGACTATCGTAACAGCAAATAAAGAATGATACGCTTTAAAGAAAATGCATAAATTATAGAGAATTATATCTGCGATTTCAGAAAACTTCCATAAATTCAGAAACCTTCCATAATGTGCTATTAATAATATACTATCTGTGTATTCTGTGTATAGGCCACCCACATTGCTCTTCAACACCTATTATTTAACCCCTTTATACTTTATCCCCTGCAGTTGGTTTCGTATCCTACGCCTAAACATTACAAACTTAATCATACGCCGATGCCTATTAAGTATAAAGCCTGGAAACGCTTAATACCTTTGATAAAACTGGAATTATCTGTTATCCAACCATAAACCCCTTTATACTTTATCCCCTGCAGTTGGTTTCGTAGCGCCGAACAATTGCTGTTTCCGTCACCGCTAAATTTTTATATCAAGTACGGGCCCGTGAATTAATCAAGACCTACGTTTCTCTTAATTGTAATTTTAGACAAATATGACTCCTTAAAACGTACAATTTTGAACTGTTGAAAGTAACCGATTTACGGAGACTCATTTTTGTCTTTCAAGCATTTCAAAATTATGTGATAGTTGTCTATTTCAAATCGACCGTGTTCAAGATGTGTCATTTGATATGAATAAGTTTTCTAAAATTGCAGGATGTAATTTAAACTAAAAGTCTTTAAACAAGATTCTATAAAATTATAATTTCAACGTCGTCTTCACTTAAACTGTTTGCATGTTCATGATTTCTGGAACACGTCTGGTATAATTGTTGCGTGTCCAGGAGTCGTGTTGTAGTAAACTTGAACTTTGTACCATCAGTAATATTTTGCAAAATTGTAAAATGCGCTGTTACAAACTACGTTAGTTTACGTAGTCCACGACTATTAGGATTGGTCTATGGTTTAGCTTGTGTGTATTGGAATTGTATAAAATTTCGAAATGAACGGTTTGGAATGGGTATCATTTTTCTCCACACAGCCACATTCTTTATTGTGGCTGATGCATTAAGCTTAGGATTAGGCTTAGGCTTAAATAGGCTTAGGAAAATAATAAATACTAAAGTTTTGTGAAACTTTTGCCTTTTTTCAAATTAACGCGCGTTTGGCTGGGGAAGGCAAAGAAGGACTACCCATTACGATTTTCGCTCTCAGTATGATTGCGGTATGGTTGAATTTCAACTACGAAATGCTCACCTTCAGACGTTACAACAACCCTAAACGAGCCACTCCGAAATGCGGTTAATAATTCATTCATGTCTTTGAACAGCCGATTGCATCGATCCCCGCGGTCAGGTTTCGAAGCCGAAACAACAAACGCTTGAGAATGGATACCGGTCGCCGGCGCAATAAACGGTGCCGCTCCAGGCTCAAACTTCATTGTTTCAGCCAAACCTCCACGAGAAGCCACACTTGCATGAACTCGACGCTTCGGACTTTTCAACAATGAGGATTTGTCGCCCCGGTTTCTTCTGATATCGTTTGCTGCGAGTCGTTGCCGTTTTAACTCAAATTCATTCGGTTGTCGCAGATTTTCGAATTCATTTAAATTGTCAGCAACCTGATTCCTTTGATGAAATTTTTCTAAATTTAGTACTTGTAGGACGTTATTGGTGTTTGTCTCAGTTAATCGCTTTCGTTTAGTTGCTTTGAAGTTGTTGTTGTTGTTGTTGTTGTTGTTGTTGTTGTTGTTGTTGTTGTTGTTGTTGTTGTTGTTGTTGTTGTTGTTGTTGTTGTTGTTGTTGTTGTTGTTGTTGTTGTTGTTGTTGTTGTTGTTGTTGTTGTTGTTGTTGTTGTTGTTGTTGTTGTTGTTGTTGTTGTTGTTGTTGTTGTTGTTGTTGTTGTTGTTGTTGTTGTTGTTGTTGTTGTTGTTGTTGTTGTTGTTGTTGTTGTTGTTGTTGTTGTTGTTGTTGTTGTTGTTGTTGTTGTTGTTGTTGTTGTTGTTGTTGTTGTTGTTGTTGTTGTTGTTGTTGTTGTTGTTGTTGTTGTTGTTGTTGTCTTTGCTGTTGTTGTGGCGATTTTTGTTGTTTTTGCTGCTGCTGCTGCTGTTGGTGGTGGTGTTGTTGTTGGTGTTGTTGTTGGTGTTGTTGTTGTTGTTGTTGTTGTTGTTGTTGTTGTTGTTGTTGTTGTTGTTGTTGTTGCTACTGCTACTGCTGTCGTCCTTGTAGTGGTTGCTGTTGTTGTCGTTGTTTCGGTTGTTGCTGTACTTGCGGTTGTAGCTGTTGTTGACAATACTACTGCTGTTGTTGTTGAAAATATTGTGGTCGCTTTTTCTGTAAAAGTTTTTGTTTATCCTATCGACGTTGTAGTTGCTGTTTCTTGCTGACACGGGAGCGGCCGAAGAAGCTGCAATTAGATCAGTTTGTGACTGATGGAAGTGTTTTACGACTTCGGGGCCTTTGAAGGCAGTTCTACGTTCTGAAGAATCGACGGTTAATTTTGGAGAGTCCATGCTAAGCAGCGAAGTCAGAAACGACGCTAGCGATAAAAAACCTGAGCTGTTCATCATTTAAATTTTTTGTACCAAATATTTGTTGATTGTCTAATTTTATTAATAGCAAAAAATCGCAAAACCTAGTAAAACATCACAGCCCCATGTGTAGTGGAGGGCCTATGTAATAATCAGGAGCGGAACGTTTTCCCTCCGTGCGATAGCGGAGGGCCTGTATAAAGATCAGCGGCGAAAAGTAGAGTAAGCTTAAGCTTTAGACAAGTTTTTTGCTTGGACTTGGACTTGTTACGGCCGTGTTTAAGGTTTTTTACTTTATTTAAGCCAAATAATCTAACCGGTAACATTAAAGTTGTCAGATTGCAATGTGTAGAAATCGCTAAATAAACTCTTTCCATTCACGCCACAGTTTTTGAAATTTTTATATTTTGGAATAACGCAATCTTTACTATTACTCTAAGGCTTCAGGGTTACAGCTTGCAGACGAAGTTTTCAAGTGTACCTAAAGTATTAATTGATTTTGAAATAATACACACTCCCGATAGAAGTACATTTGTCTGCGGTTCACGTGCGACTAAAAATTATAATCCGAGCGAAACCTGACCAAATATATATCTGATCAACCGGATGTTAAAAGCTTAATTTAACGTTTCCGCCGAGGCAGAAATGACGTCTTCCGGCGGACGCAAAAATATCTGGCAGAGAATCCGTGAAATATAAAATAGTGAAAAGTAAATCGCGTTTGCGAGCGAGCAGCCAAACACAATTTTAGTACCAAAAAAGTCTGAATATAAAATTTTAATTTTGATCAGTGTTGCGAGCGCCTGGTTTGTGCGACCCTGCACGAATTCGCCAGTGAAGACGAAGTCGTTCATGCAGTCCGTCGCACGCAATAGTGTGCGAAACGTCGAAAAAAACCTCTATTTGTTCTTTAAATCACAGCAATAAAACGCAAAATCATTGAGAAAATTTCGAAGCAATTTTAATGCACGAAAGAGTCCTGCCGTGAGCGAGTATTAAAAAAGACAACTTATATTTAATTCAAACATTTTAAAATTGCTGATTGCAATCCACACTTCAACAAACCAGCCGCAAATGATCAAATAACGTTTTGTGACGCGCATTTGTGCACACAACTGTTTGATATTTGCGATACGATACACTATAGTCAACTTGTATGCACATGCAATCCCTCAGAAATCATGTCAACATAAGACACAGAAGATCAACGGAGAGTGGCCGGATTTGACGGACAGCTAAGCGGGTATTAGCCTGGTTAAAAAGTATGCCTGGGCCAGCAATGAGAGTAAGAGTTGAAAATATTTAAAGCTAAAATACAACCTGTAAAAACACGAAACCTCAATTTACTTTTTGGACACCAGCTATACGAGGACTTAGCTATCGTTTTGAGGAGAAAATGTGTTAACAAGCTTTAGAATATCAATAAGATTAAAGAATGCAGTTCGTAATTTGAACCTGTGCTAAACTCACGATGACGCTAATAGGATATAAACTAATACCGCACGTTCTTAGTTAGATTTTGTGGAGTATTTTTGCCGTATCAAGCAGAGCCGCAACTGGTACGTAAACCAGGTATCAAATGGTACATTTAAATCACGTTTAAAATATATTAAGCATGATGAAAGCTGACGAAATGAAATATTTGTTTAATTTTTGACTTACAGAAGCAAAAATCACACGATTTGGGGCAATTCAATCGCATGAAACCTTCGTTATTGTAGCATCCACCTGACTTTTTGAGTCGCTTACATATTGACAGCCAGTTGTGACATGGACGTTGTTGTTGTTGTTGTTGTTGTTGTTGTTGTTGTTGCGCACATTTCACGTCTAAATAAACAATATTTTATACGGGTGTCGAAAATTAATACCGAAAATATATACTGTAGTGACCCGAATAAGAGGGGGGATTGAAATATATTTGGCCTCTATAGAGGATACCTCCTTGCTATTCGGTTACGGATTTTTGATTATTTGAACCCGCCCTCCGCCACCACTGGTTGCTGATGTATATCCGGTATTGCAACTATCGGTTGAATTAAACATTTACTTGTCTTGTATCAAAAATTTAAGCGATAATGCATCACTATACTTACAAATGTTCTTTCAAAACTTAAGTATACTTTAAAGATTCGAGCTCAACTTGATTTGGTCTTGGAGTCATTTTTGCACTACAATCAGGGACAATTGACATTCATGGACTTTAATTAGGGTTTAGGAACTCGATCTGCGTACGGACTCTTATAAGGGATACGGACTTCCATTGGTTGGGAGTAAAAATGGAAACCCATTTTTATTCGGATCACTACAGTACATGTAAAAATTTATGGGTTGGCCAAACTTTTGGAATTGGCTCCGAGCCTGATTTGAGAGTAATTGTGACATCAAACAATCATTAAATGTTATTTTCAGTTCGCATCAAGAACAGCCGTAGGGTATAATTAATCGGCGACTCATTGCGACAACCAGCGTGCTCCAAAAAGTAGGACATTTCCGGGACTGGGCCGGTTCCAATTCCGCTGTGAACCAACATTTTCATTAAGTAAAAGATTTAGTAAAATATCAAAATAATGTCGAAAAAGGCTTCGAGTAGGACGGCGTGTATCGAGTGCATCACTGTGTCAAAACAACTATGTGATTCATGCTGGTTAAAAATGAGATAATTTCGTCAAATTCATTGTTCAAGCTTTCCAAAAAGAAGTAATTTTTTGCATATTTCAACTTTAGCATTTTTAAATAATTTCAGACCTACACTCAAAATAATATTTCTGATATTTAAGAAAAAATTTCTTACATTTCAGAAATATGATTAGCAAGGTGCACTTGAAAAGTATTTCTGTTATATAACAGAAATGTTTTCAAAAAACGTTTTGAAATGAAGTCTGAAAATAACGTTTTTCAGTTATTTTTAGAAAAATTGTCTTAAATATCAGGAAACTTTCCAGATTTGCCACAGAAAACACTTTTCTGAATAAATTCAGAAATACTTTTTTGTGTGTAATCTAAATTTTTGAAAATACCAAATTTTAGAGGTTCGAAGTATTTTCACCCATATTGATGTAGAAATTGTAAAATCCTTTACTAGACGCATGCGTTCCTTTTAAAGCGGTGCATATCTTGGTGTAAAGTTAAAGGTGGAATTTTGAATTGCTGCCCACCCTCAGCTCCCTTAACTTCACTAGATGGTAGCCCATTAATCAGGATGAGAGGTCATTCGTGTCCGGAGTGGGTCCATCCTGAGCCGACATCCTTGGAGGTAATCACGAATTTCCATAAGGTCCAGCGTGTATGCAGCAAAAGCGAACAAACGGAATCCGAACCTCCCACGAGGGTTGACCGCCTTACCCACCGTCAGGGAACTCGTCAGCGTGGATCCCGCCAACGAGTTTCCAACCAGCAGGCGTCGCGACCGACGGCCAGGTACCCCGGCGGAACACTTGACTCTACAGCATTGTCCACGTACCAAAGGCTGTAGCTATTTTGGGTTTTTTTGTGCTTATATTTTTCCAGGAGGGCGAACCAGAGTTGTCGTTGACATACAAGCAAGGTTTTTTTTGGAGGGGGGGGGGCCCCGGCCTTTAGTAATAAGTAAGTGGTTGGGAGAAAGAAAATAAATTATTTTAGACAAAAATATTGGCCGTCTATAAAAGCGTAGGGTTAGATTCTTTTTGCTTTGGCTTAGGCTTAGGCTTAAGCTTAGGAATACGATTAATCTATTGCAACGCCAATAAAAGTAACATTTAAAAGTAACATTGGCCAAAATCTTAATACAAAATTTTGCTTACGAACCAAACTTGGGGTCACAGTCAGCCAATGAACGTCCTGGACTTGCCATTAAACCTTACAAAATTTTTGACCTACAAAGCACAACATATCTCACCGCATAATAATAAACATATGAAAATATCCAGTATTGCAAGCCCCCAAACTTTTATTATTGAAACCATTGGCGCGTCATTTGGTCATATTCAGTCAGATAAATTTACATTAGTAATTGTGGCTAAATATATATTCCGTTTTGTAAAAATTAAATTCAGCTGAAACGATGTCAGTAAACATATTGCATCAGAATTTGGAAAACGGTCAGGCTGGGGTATATCTGAGGGTGGTATGATACGTTTTGATAGGTTAAATGTTTTCCGGTATCGTCTGTCACCGTGCGCTAATCTGTGTACAATACTACACAAAGACGTGCAAACATTGGCCCCTAAATCTAAATCCAAACATTTGTCTAAGCTTAAGCCTAGGTTTAAACCTAAACCTTAATCTAAAATGTAGCAAAAGTGTACAGTAGCCGACAGATTTAGAACATACAACATATTTCATATCAATAGCTTCAGCGGCAATCAAAATATTATGCAGTCGTTAACTGGTACAAAATTTTGAACACATCTAAAGCCGATCTTTAAATACTTACGAAAAAGCAGTGAAAGTTACGCAATGAAATTGTTCGATATTTTGCAAAAGGTTTCGCCCATCGCAACACAGAGACTATATCCGATTAAGACAAAACGCTGCGAATATTTATAGATTAGAGTCAAATTTCAAACATAATTGTTTAAGATTTTCCTATACAAACAAACATAAGAAAGATCTTTCTAGCGAAACAAATATACTTTAGTTTTAATTATTGACAAGTTATTGTTTTGGAACGAAGAAAGCTTTAGATATGCACCCACCGCCGAAAATCGTAATGGTTCTGGCCCAAGTTTCTTTTAGTAAAGTTACTCACCAGGTCGGTAGCTGGTTTACCATGCAAGAGGAGCTAAACACTTTTCAGGAAGGGCATGCAAGGGTTTTCGGCGACTTACAAGCAAAGTTGAAAATTTTCTGATTGCAACCTTCTTATACGAAGGGCTGAGTCTCTTACCTGACCCTCCAGTGGCTACGGGCCCGTTGCTAACTTACCTATAATCTGGTTCAGAAAATTTTACAGTTATCAGAAGACGACGAAGGTAGTTTTAGACCGTTATGGTAAGAAATTTTATGTACTCTAACAGGTCTTACGTGGCGACAATTATTCAATGCAAAATCGAGTGAGCAAAAGCAGGCACCGCCCGCGAAAATAAAGGTTTCCCACCCATCAGCTGAATTTTATTTGCAAACATTTAAGCAATTTTGTCTTGCTAATGATTACTTGAGGGCACAAAAATTCTTGGTCACCATACATCGCGAATTATTAATTGTTTCGAAGGTTAAACAACAATTCGGCCATGTACTGATCACGGGTGGACCGTTTGTGTCTTTTCCGTTATCTCCCTCCCCCAGCTCATGTTTGCCCAAAAATGGCTCGATTTTGAAAATTGTCTCATATTTGAACTTCTCATGACATCCCCTGATCATTTTACGCCTAAACTTGAGTTTTTGAAAAATTCGATTTTTAAGGTCCCAAGTTACCCCGCTTGGGACCCAAAGAATTTTTGTCAAAAAGCTTGACAAATTACATATCATTCGATGTAGATTTCGGAGTTGATAATAATGGTGTTAAATTTTTTGCAATCAGACTAAAATGTTTTGGGTCCCAGGGGGAACCTACACGCAAAATGAATTCTCTTTAAATTTCAAGACTCCTACTTTCTTAAATTTTTAAGACATAGATGTCTTGTATTTCAGGCATTAATAGCCCTGAACTGCTCTGAAATTCGTTTCTTTAATGGATGGTAAATTGTCTTAAAATTTCAATATTCTTACTTTCTAAATTTTCAATACATAAATGTCTTGTATTTCACACAACAATATTATAAGACACAAGTTTTTTCTTTCAAGAAATAGTTGTCTTACATTCAAGAATTTATTATCGACTTTGAAAGATATTTCGAGTTGGGCTCAGGCTCCCACAACCTAAGTGTTCGTCTTGGAGGTATCGTAGGTTGTAAAATTAGGGTATTGGTTGGAGCATTAGCCCCCAATTTTGGAGTCGGTTTCCATGGCAAATCTCAGCGTTATATTTCGACATATTTGTCTTATATTTCAGAAATATTTTTCTTAATCATTCATAAAAGAAAGTCTAAAATTTAAGACATTAAATTGTCAAAACTTTTAGACCAATATTTCTGAAAATTTTGAAATAAAAGCCTTGAATTCAAGACATATAAGTCTCAAGTCCGTATTAAGACATAATTGACTCAAATTTCTGACAATATTTCCTTCAATCCAAGACAATATATTTTGTGTGTAAGGACCTTAAAAATGGAATGTTTCAAAAATTAAAATTTAGGTGTAAAATGATCAGGGGAGGTCATAAGAAGCTCAAATATGTAAGAATTTTCAAAATAGAGCCTTTTTATCAAACGCTGGCTAGAGGGTAACGGAAAAGACCCCTTTTTTCCGCGGACTGCAATAAGGTATAGCTTTAAGCTTTAGACTAGTTTATTGCTGACGCATAGGCTTAGGCTTACGTATAGGTTTAGCCGTACACTTAGACTTATGCTTATACGCTTTACGAAAAGCGTTTACTGCTGTTAATACGGCCATGTTCTTTAGATTGGTCACAGTTTTAAATAGTGATAAGATAAGCATGGGCAGCGTTCCGATTTTCATCGAAGCCAAACATTTTTGCTGAACTAAAATCATCACTCGTTGTGCTCTAAATGCAGAAACTGTAAAAAATGTCACCATAGAAAAGTTTGACTTGCGTATTACATAACTTTCTACTTTTTTGCATCAATGAACATTGCGAGTCGTGTTTGAAAACTATCGGATTGAACTGCGCAATGTGTTTATGTATATAAAACACTGTTGATAATTTCATTAATTTATTTTGAACTCTACAAAAAGTAACCGAGATAATAAAAAATTATACAAAATCACAAAAAAAAATTTGATTTTCAAATGTTGGACGGAAATTTAAATTTTGACATCTGTCTTCGTCTTTTAGAATTATTTTCTTCTCGATCGGTCGTCGAAAAGGTTAATGCTAAAATTAACAGGAAAGTTTAGATTGGTTAAGTCTCATTCGCACGTGCAAGTTTTGTTGCACGAACTCGCAGTTGCAACTTGCACGAAATACTTGCAGCTGCAAGTATTTTCAACGGTACATTGCGATTGACCAATCAAACTGCAGGTGCATGAAATTCAAGCTACTTGGAACTGCGTTCACAGGTGCTAATTAAATTCAATAGCATAAATTCCAGTGAGTAATTATTATTGCTTCTAGGAATCATAGACAAAGTTAAACCCAATGAAGTCAGCTGATGAAGCCGTCTCAAACGCTGTATAAATTGACTGGATTTTGCTCCATATTAACATTTCTTATATATCAGGACTATCACGAGCTCGTTTTCAAAATAATTTCATAACAGCCCAGGTCCATAAGACATTTTGTTGCCCCGTTGACAAAATTATTGTGAACGGTGTCATAGCCAAAGATAGAATTTTTGCAAGATTCAAATTTAAAAGTGTATTGATTTTGGAAGTATTGATAAAGCCAAGAGCGGCTGATGCATACTTCAACAAGACTATGCAATGGGTACATTCTGTGTAGAAAACAATGTACCCGGCACGTGCGCTTTTACCCTACTCCCCTTTATTTAGATGGGGGCCAGGGAGGTATAACCTGTGCGAACCATGACACTTTATGTACCCGGCATCAAAAGTTGCTCCACAGTCTAATTTAGGGTTATTGCATGTAACACCGAGCCCCCCTCTAAACAAGGGGTGTCAGTCAAAAACGACAACGCCGACTGGTACATTTTGTACCACACGGCAAACGCAAGATTTGCACACTCATGTATCATGCACTCTTGATAAACCCAAAACGCGCATGTACAATAGTTGTAGCAAAACTTGTGATGCTCTGACAGTTTAAAGTAGGAAGAAAATTTATAGTTCCGATGAGAAATAATGATAAGATTAAACATAAAACTATTTTTTTGTGACCAGACTATTTTGAACCAGACGTAGGCGGGGTAGCTAAAACGTATCGTGTCAAAAAATACAATGCGCTTTTCGCGTTTTAAACAAAGACCGTATCGACGGATCGTAAAAATGCATTTAACAGCGTTTAGCCTACGCTAAGTATTCTGTTTTAGAGTTTCTCCGTGGTAGACAGAAATGGTTTTAGAAAGATGTAGTTTGAAATGCGGTAAGTGGTTAAAATGGCGTGTTTGAAACAATTCCCTACTGTTAAAATCGGTTGTAAGTACGCGGAACCCGTTCAAATCCCGTCTGAAAACGTACAGAAAAGCATATACATTGTTAAGTTTCCCTGTAGGTACCACCGTGCCCGTAGTCAAGGGGGAGCAGGGGGCTCAGCTTCGCTGGAAAAATTTTGTCTCCCCTAGAAAATTTTCCACCTTGTTTGCAAGTTATTAAAAACGCTCGAATGCCTCTCCGAAAAAGGTTTTAGCACCCCTAGCAAGGTGAGCTGGCTACGGGCGTGGGTACCACATCGTAACCCTGAACTGATTTTGCAGAAAACACAGTTTTTTCCCGTAAAAAATTTTTCGGTGATAAAATAATACGGTCCCTACCATACAATTTTTGCGTTTCATAACATTTGTCAAACCGCTTCCCGTGACAAATATTTGGATCCGCCTGTCATGAGATCTGGAGAACTTTTACACATGCAACTTTTGGGTTTCTTCCGTTATCCCTCAACCCGTATAAAGATCGTTGGATTTAAAATTTTTTTGCATTTTTGAGCTTCTCATGTCCTCCCCTGATCATTGGACGCCCAAATTGGAATTTTTGAAAAACTCGTTTTTAAGTGTCACAATGTCCCCCTTGGGACTCAAAATATGTTTTTGTCACTAAGTAAGTTATAACACCCCCATGTGGTAATATAACTACTTCAATAGTTAAGCACTTTACATACCATTCGACGGAGCTTGCGGATCTGAGTCGAATGGTGCTAAATTTTCCGCAATCAGACGATTGGTTAACGAATTATAGTCAAATAACTGACTTCGAGCCGTCCCAAATCGTTGGCAGCGCATCAAATTAGTTATTTACTAAACTTGTGAACCAACCATCTGAGTGCGGTGAATTTAACACCGTTCGACCTAGTTCTGCAAGCAGAATCGAATGGTATGTTTAATGTTTTTTATGAGAAAAAACTCTTAAATTTAGGCGCGGGATGATCAGGAGAAACCATGAGAAGTTCAAACCATATTTGAACAAACGCGGGCTTGAGTGATAACCGAAACGACACCCACTTTTTTCAAAATGGGATAACTGTTTTAACACATCCAGGTCGGGAAGGTAACCCAAAAATCTGGAACGAACAGTGTTACTCTCAACAGGCACCAGTTCTGTTTACGTTAATTGTGAACCAGTTATATTGATGGACAAACAACACGTCTGCCAATGCAAAGATCAGGGGCGGAACGTTTTTCTGTGAACAGAGTAAAGCTTAAGCTTTAGACTCATTTTTATGATGGGCTTAGGCTTAGGCCGAGGTGTCAATTGCTGTTCTACGATGTTTTATTTCTCTGTTTTATACACGATAGTATAAGCACGCTTTAAAGTTTTAAACTCGCCTTTATTTGCCCTGGAGTCATTTATGCGCTACAATTAGGGATGATAGACATAAACTCTAACATGGGTTTAAGGACTCTGCACGCTTACGGACTCTTAGGGATACGGACTCCTATTAATTGGGAGTCAAAATGGGGACCCCCTCTTATTTGGGTCACTACAGTCTAGGTCAAAAAAATTTACCTGTGGAATTTTGCCCCCCCCCATTTTGAGATCCTGGATCCGCCACTGTCATTCTTACGCTCAGAATTAGGCTTAGGCTTACCCTTAAGCTTGCGAATATGCTTATAATACTGTTCCGCCCCTGTTCTTTACTTTTATTTCTAATGGGAACTACAGCTGTGTCAGCTGTACGTAAAACTAGTTCTTACTCGTGGTTGTTTTTTTTGCTGTAGTACAGAGTAGTAAAACATTGCTGTCTGTTGAAAATTTTCATACACAAGTCTCGTGTACAGCTTTTTTCAGTGGCGGATTCAGAAATTTCTAACGGGGAGAACAGTGTCGTCTGCAGAAACGTATATTTTGGGGGCACCGAGTAGTTTTGCAGGCCTCCTATAATTGCATTGTTTACATTTTGCATAAGTCTATTTGCGGAGATACCATGTAAATTTGGAGGCGCACGGTCCCCAATTCCTCCCCGCATGGACTCCCTTCCCTTGTGGGGGGCTCGTGATATGTAATGGTGAAAAAACCCCGGCCGTAGCCCCCCCAACAGCATCTCGACAAAAATTATATACTTAGCAATTTTGTGACAATAGTTCGTGGTTTGTGTGTGGGTCAAAAGTAAGTTTATTACCTGTGAAATTTTGCCCCCCATTTTGAGATCCTGGATCCGCCACTGCTTAATGAAAAGTTTTTAATCCTCGTGTTGCGGGTGAGGGTAGTGGAGCATGGCGTGGGTGGTCTCCCATGAAGCTGTCATTGGCTTTTTATCGTAAATATTTTCTGGCAACTACTACCCTTCATCAATGTGTTATGTACGTTTATTGTTAAACTTTTCGCTGTTTATAATTCGATGTTTCTCTTTGTTTGTTTTGACGGCGTGATAGGCCGGTGCGCTTTGAGATCGTTTTTAAAACATTGGGTGCCAAAACGAAAACAGGTTGTTTGGCAAGAAAAATAGGTAAAAATAATCAAAAGGTAAGTCAGGAGTTTCATACACTGGAAGAAAGTGACGTTTTTCCGAGGTTTTGGCGGGCCGGTAGCCAGGGGGGCGGGCTTCTCAGTCTCCCGTGGAAAAATTTTGGCGACCCCCTTAGAGAATTTTCAACCTTGCTTGTAACTCATTGAAAACCTTTGAATGCCCCTCCTTGAAAATTTTTAGCACCCCCCTAGCAAAGTGAGCTGGCTACGGGCGTATTTTTGGGGACGGTTCTGCTTCTCAGGACGGAAACAGACCATTGGTCATAGATTGGGTACGTAGTTGTTTAATTGTCCCTCGATATTAGTGATTATTTAATAATAGAATATTCCAAGCCGTTCAGATTAAAAAATGCGTAGGTTCATTTTGGTAATTAGTGCTATACGTAATTAGAAAATTTAGCGAGCGAAGCGAACGAAAAGCCAAACAATATTTTGTAGTCAAACTTGTTAAAAAACGTCCGCTTATGAAGCCACTCGTTTAATAAAGTCGATTTTGTTTTTCAACATCGTTACCAATTTTTAGGGCCCCACCCACCGGGAGGTTGGGAGGGGGACGAAGCACCGTCCTGAACATTTTGAGACTGTTGGCAAATGGATATCATATTAAAATTACGTCAAACTTCTTGCTCGTGTTGGCGTTCGAGGTCAAATTGCATTCATGACATACCTTAGGTTGTAAAATATAATTAGCGTACTTTGTTGCGCTTTAGGGCCCAATTTTGGAGTCGTTTCCCTGGAAACTAATTATCTTGTATTTCAGGCGTAGTTGCCTTATATTTCAGAAATATTTGTCTTAATCGGTCATGAAACAACGCTTTTTAGACTTTTAAGTGTGAAAAATTACAGATCCATAGTGCTGAAACATTTAAGAAATAAAATACTGGAATTCAAGACATATATGTCTGAATTCCGTATTAAGATATAATTGTCTTAAATTTCAGACAATATTGCTCGAATATAACACAATTTATTTTGGGTGTAGGTAGCATTATTGATATTGGGAAACTTTGGCTGTCATAGTTTATATTATGTAATTATTAACTAAACAGCGGCTGGAATGCGGACCAAATTATTCAGTTCCTTGTGTACCGGTATCATCCGCAACACATTACGTCGACGAGTATCAACTGTTGTCGGCGGTAAGCTGTTTGATTAATAATTGACGTAGGCTTGTGTTAACTGTTAAATTCTGAAGTGATTTAGAACAGATTCGCAACCACGGTGGGTGACGGTGGAAGGCACCGCCCCCCCCCCTAAGAACAGCTTCGCTTCCCTGGACGAAAATGTTTTTTGTACTGCATTAAACGAATTCTATGATGTTAGGAAACTTTTGTTTGCCCTCTATCGAAATGTTGCCCTCAGTATCAAAAATTTCTTGTTTGTGGGGCTCACCCTGAAACCATCTGTGGGGCCGACCCTGAAACCAGCTGTGGGGCTGACCCTGAAAGTACCTGCATAGTTAAAACCCTAAAAACTGAACACCTGCGTATATAGTTGTTATACTTTACGTAGTGCCTGGCGTTGCTAAACCTGCAAAATAGGTTACTTTTATTACAAATCTTCGAGTTCGCTCCGCTCGCGATGTTTTTTCACTATATCTTGTGTCTCCCCGGTTAATTTATCGATTGGCCATTGGCGGTTCCACTCCCTGAAGAAATTCAGGTTTGCGCAGCGGCGGATGCACGAATTTCTGACCGGAGGCGGGGTGGCAAATGTTATGGAATGCAAAAATTGTAAGGTAGAGGGACCTTATCATTTTATCATCAAAAAATTTTCTGAGGTGGAAAAATTGTACGGTAGGGTACGATTTTATCACAAAAAATTTTCTGATGGAGGGCGTACGCCACACCCCCCCCCCCCATCCCCCCTCTTGATCCGCTAGTGGGTTTGCGCCTGCGAAACGGAATTTTTTCTGTAACTGAACGGCCAGTCGGCATTTGAAAATCTTCAAAGATTTTAGTGTTTTTCAGGTTCCGCATCTACGCATTTTAGCGATGTTAATTTGTTCCAGAAGTACTCGAGCGAAGCAGGAGCAACGTCGAGTAACAAAACGTTTTCAGTCATCCTGAGAATTTAAGAGCGTTTTAGTTATTTTGATGTTGACAGCTTTTTATGTTTATACTTTCAGCGTCAGTTTCCAGCCAATTGCCTGAAATATTTGCGATTCAGAGCGACTTACAAAGTCACAAAGATACCTATGAGTTCAGGTAAATTTATAGTAATTTCTAATTTTTTTGATGCCGGAAGCAATTGACGTTTTGTTTTAGGATTGTGAACACTTTTAGACGGGCCCGATGCCAAGGGGGGCCAGTGGGGCTCACCCCCTATAAAATCTTGCGCCCCCCTAGAAAGTTTTCAACCTTGCGTGTAACTCATCGAAAACTCTTGAATGCCCCTGCTGAAAATTTTTTAGCCCCCCGACGTAGCAAGGTGAGCTGTCTACGAGCCTGCTTTTAGAGCATTCTGGATTGTTTTGGTTTCATTTGGTTTTGCCGTCGACAGGTTTCAGTAATGGTAGTAAAACAATGCTTAGTTAATACGCACATACATATTAATTTAACAAATAATTTAGTACTAGGCAGCCGGTTTTGCGCAATGCACAATAGTTAGCGAATACACTAATATCTTCACGCAGATTTTCGTTCCATAGAACAGTAACGTTTATGTTTTTAGTATTTCGGTGTAAACAAATTAATGCTGGAAATTTGCCCAAAATACGTATGTGGGGCGTTCACACGTTAAAATATAAATAAAGATTATTTGAGGTATATTTAAATTGCAATAGCAATGTGCGTTTATAATTTTCTCAAATAAAAACGTTAATGTCATAATTATGTAATGCCCGATTTGCAGTATTGCGCAACCGGAAAGATTTTGGGGTGCTCTTGGAAAGTCACGGATATCCTGGCATCATCCGTTTGCTCAGGTTATGAGTGTCGACGCGGACAGAATGAACTTTAAATGGTTCCTTGGTGGCCGTTTGAATGTTTCTGGTAAGCGTATAAAGTCCGTCGGAACATAACGTTGTAATTAAATACATAATATATTTATATGTGTATTACTTATATATCGTGTCATACATAATATATTTATATGTATATTACTTATATATCGTGCTCCCCAAAACGTCTATTTGCTCCAGTTGGCAACTAGGACGTCTCAGAAAATTGTCGTTCAGGGCAGCCCGAACTATTACCGGAATGCAAACTGATTCCTGCCGCAATTTCAGTGGCACAATAATAAACATTTGTAGACCTTACTATTTCGTCAAAAAGACTTAGGGGCGCTGTCCCTTTCTGGATCGGCCCCTGCTAACATCATGTAACTTAAACTGAAAAATGTCGAATCTTTGTTGCTAGAATTTAAACCGGATGTGGTCAGAGGAGTAGAAAGCATGAAAAATATTGCCATTTCTGGGCCTATAACCGGTCGGAAACCTAGGAGGGGGCGGCACTCCAGACCATGCATACTTTCCTGTCTGTCGTCCCATTATGCCACCTACGACCAATGGCAGATCCATGTGGGGCCACCCCGGCCGTGCCCCCCAACTGCATCTCGACAAAAATTATATAGCAATTTTGTGACAATAGTTCGTGGTTTGTGTGTGGGTCAAAAATAAGTTAATTACCTGTGAAATTTTGCCCCCCCCCCCATTTTGAGATCCTGGATCCGACACTGCCTGCCACCACATTTCATTCTATCAAAATTGTAGCTTGCACCTCAAATCCTTATGACCGGTATTGGGATTTTAGGGCGGCGAAGTTGACATCGGCCTGCCCTCCTACAATAAATTGGCCTCCACCTTAGAAAGATTTAGCCCTACTTTTTCAGTGGCGGTTCTTGAAAATTCTGACGGGGCAACAGTTTTCGATTGGGACATTCCAGATGCCAACTTTGACAAATCGGTGTTTTGGGGCGCGACTCAGGGTGCAACCAGAATTTCGATTCTGATTAGAAGTCCGATTTTAAACGAGTTTCGATTCCAATTCTGATTGCACAATCAGTTGGAATCGGAATTTTGAAATTTTAATTTTAATTTTACATTGTTGTGATATATTGCGTAAAAGTTCTCTCGAACTCAACATCTAAACACTCAGAACTATCGTTATATTTTGAAAATTACAATAATTAATTGTAGTTTAGCTCAACAGAACCAAAAGAGATTATCTTTTTAAAATAGTTGCCAGCCAACAGACACCCTAATTCAATAAGTGTACTCTTTAATACAAATTATCCGTAATAGTCACAACAACATTTGTCGTTCCAATTGCGATTCCTCACAAAATTCGTCGTTCCGATTCCGTTTCCGGTATAAATTTGCGGTTCCGATTTCGATTCCGATATAATCCCGTTCTACTTTGTACCCTGTGCGACATGTAGGACCGTAGTTTAGATTACTACGAAATTCTAAAACACAACAAAGGAGAAATATACATTTTTATCCAGTTGCACAATGTGACATATGTGTCGCCTGTCGGCAATGTTTCAGATACACAAGTAAGCAATTTTAAAAAAAATAGAGGCATTGTAAAGTTGAAGAAATTTGAAAATTAGATAAAAAAATTGATTAAAATTTATAAATCTTCTTTACCGAACTTGTTGTAAATATTGACATGGCGTGCAGTTCAAAGTGACAGATTGTAAAACGTCCAATTATTATGAGTTTTGCTAATTTTCACATAACCGGTTCACTTGGTTATCTTTCGCATGGTCTACTAATAGACCGAGGCAGGTGCTATTGTAGAGAACTGTGTTGACCGGCATGCGTTGGTCAATCCGCAGAAAACAGCAATCATTTGGGAGAAAGACGAACCTGGAACTGAAGAGAAGGTCACTTATAGGTAAGGTACTGTAGTGACCCGAATAAGAGGAGAGGACTGTATTTATTTGGCCTCTCCAGAGGGTACCCCTTCCTTGTTATTCGGTTATGAACTGTTATTTATTTTTAACCAACGCTCCGCCACCCTTCGTTACTGATACATATCTGGTACTGCAACTATCCGTTGAATTAAACGTTTATTTGTTTTGCGTCAATAGCTTGAGCGATCATGCAAGGTTATACTTAGGAATGTACTTTCAAAATTGAAGTACGCCTTAAAGATTCGATCTCAATTTTATTTGGTCCTGAAGTCAGTTATGTACTATAATTAGGAATAACTGACCATCATGGACTCTAATTACTATTTAGGGACTCGATTCGCTTACGAACTCTTATTAGAGATACGGACTCCTATTGATAGGGACTCAAAATGTGGACCCCCCTCTTATTACCCCCCACCCTCTTAATCGGGTCACTGCAGTAAAGCATTTGAATTGTTACGTATGGTTACGTCTTTAATGACTTTGGGCGCCTGAAAAGCAATCAAACATTCAGGCATATCGTGAAATAGTTTGGTATTGAGCCTAACACGAAACCAAGTATTTAAGTTAATTGGCATAATTTAAGCCTGCAGCCAGATCGACTTGTTGAGTGAGGCCCAAAATAATTTCAAGTGCATTATGCGGTGAGTTTTCATGTTTAACACTTGGGGGTTAAACTTTTACAAGCGAGGGATGAAGTTTTTATATACGAAGCCTGCTTTTCGCGCCCGTAACCAGAGGAGGGGCCAGGAGGTGTTCATCTCCCTGGAGCAATTTTGCCCCCTACACAACCTTGCTTGTAAGTCGTCGAAAAGCCTGATATCCCCCTCCGGAAATTTGTTTAGTCACCCTCCCTAGCAAGGTGAGCGGGCGGCGGGCCTACAGCGTTCACTGATTTGTTTCTTTCGATTAATTATATGAACCAAGAGTGGATGATGCATACTTCAACAAGAGTATACAACTGGGAACATATTGTATAGGAAAGAATGTACCGGGCACGTGTTGCGTTTTTGGCCTGCACTTCCCTTATTTATGGAGGTATAACCTGTGCGAACCGTGACACTTTATGTATCCACAATCAAAAATGCTCCGCTTACAATTTAATTTTGAGGTATTGCATATGACAGCGACCCCCTAAAAGAAAGAGGGCTGTCGGCGAAAACACACCGCCCTGTGGTACATTGCGTACCGTACGGAACCCCAAGAGTTGACTACTCTTGTGTCATGCACTCTTGATTAAACGAAAAAGTTCGCTGTTTATGAACAATATTGTTTCAGTCAGTTGAAAGATATGGTATGTCGTTGCTCAAACGTATTGAAATCATGTGATGTACAAAGAGGTGACATCGTAACCATTTATATGCCCATGTGTACAATGGCAGTTGTGGTTATGCTCGCTAGTGCGCGGATTGGCGCCGTTCACAATGTTGTATTCGCTGGTTTTTCTGCTGATGCGCTTGCTGCTCGAATGGGTATGTTTCTTGGCTGTTTGATGCATTCCAAACAATTGGGGACTTGAACACTTTCCGTTCCGCACAAATCTTTAATGTAAATGCAGGTTCTGTAAAATGATTTGGGGGGAAACGTTATGTTAGCAGCGAGGTTAACGATAAATAGCTATTTTGTTAAATATAACTGACTTGAGGTCGCATATCCTCAAATGCGTATAGAACCTATCATCAGTTAGCGAGCGATAGGTTTTCAAATTGACGAACATCTGCAATTTCAGATCTTAAAATTGGTACAGAAGTAGGGGCAAATCAAACGCGAATAATGTGCTGAATTTCGAACCTCACGATGCGCTGATTCCAAAGTTACAGGATATAGCACCAACTGGTGATATGTGCTACACATATTTGAGAACACGACCTAAGAAGCAAGAATATATATAGTTCACTTGATCATATGAACTGCTTAGTTTTGATGGTGACACTTAAGTAATATCAGATCAGGTAGGAAATATCTATGTCAAAGGATTTGCCAAACGAGTATGGCTTTCGGCGTTGTGGTTTAAAGACGCTTTAAAAAGTAAACTAAATTCGTACATTTTAGTGCAGTACTGGTTAGCTATATGTAAATTTTATAAATTGGATTAGTGAATCAACCAACAACTTGGTAATGCGGTTAAAACTAGAAAAATATTGCTCAGCACTTGAACAGCATGGGATATGTTTCATGTTCTTGTTAAAAGGACAGTAACTAGACGAGAGCTGCCGTTTGATGTAACCTGGCAAACATCAGGGAACATGACAGGGTGCAAAGCGCTACTGGGTTATACCGCAACCGAAATCGGAACAGCAAATTTATACCGGAATTGTAATCGGAATCGGAACTAGAAATTTTGTGACTGTACGGATAATTTGTATTGACAAGTATGTTGATTTAGGATTAAAATTAAAATTTCAAAATTCCGATTCCGATTGATTGCGCAATCGGAATCGGAATCCGAATTCCGGTTGCACCCTGGAGCATTAGCGTCCGAAATCTTGTCTACAAGCAGACGCCTAAGTCTAAGCCTAAATCCAAACGCTAACCTAAGTCTAAGCCTAATTTATGCCAAAAGCTGAAAATTTCAAAAACTGTGGCAGGAAAGTGTTCAAGAGCCACACGTTGTTATATTCACAATTGAGACCAATGTAAGCTATGATTGCTTGTAGATTATAATTTGCTTTCTTAAATGGTACTATATATCTAATCTGCTTTTGGTGAAGGTCTGCCTGCTCCAGGCCCGTATCCAGCTCACCTTGCTAGGAGGGGCTAAAAATTTTACAGGAGGGGCATTCAAGGGTTTTCAAAGTGTTATAAGCAAGGTTGAAATTTTTCTGGAGGGGGGGCAAAATTTTTCCAGGGGGAGGTTGAAGCCCACTGGCTCCCCCTTGACTACGGGCCCGGCCTGGTCTATGAAAAATTTGTACAGCACATTGGGGTGCAGCAGTTATTTTGGGTTAACTGGGTATAATGGATAATGTGTGGGTATATACCAAGTTTTACCGAGCAATTCTTAACTTTCTTCCCCACACAATTGAAACTAGGCAGCCGGTTTTGCGCAATGCGCAAAAGTTAGCGTGTGCAAAATATTTTCACGCAGATATTCTTTTCACAGAACATTTAAGAATTCATTGTAAACAAAGTAATGCTGGAAAGTTGCCCAAAATACGTATGTGCATGATTCCAGCTTTAATACATAGATGTGATATGAACTTTTCTCAATTCATTATATATCTTGTTTTACTTTAATGACGTTTATAAATCGTTCTAAAACAGAACGTCTCAATATAGAGTGGTGTAGTTGAGACACTTTTTACCTTCGATTGATGTGAGCTGCTGTCTCTGATCTTCCACAATGATATTGGAGCCTAAAGCAGGATGTAGGACTACTGTCACCTAAGCCGTCCACTCTGAGCGGGTCTTATACTACAGCGTAAATATACAGTTCAAATACGGCTCATTAGAAATTTTAGCTGTTAGAATTATCACCGAGTTGGCGTGAAGGTTTGTTTGGGAGTGAAAGCTTATCATCCTGTTTAGGTTCTTTGAAATTGCGAAGGGTTTAGAGGAGGCAGCTTTCGTGAGAACACAACGAAAACCTTTAAAAATATATATGTTCGCTTCTACCTTCCATTTTCCACGAAATACCTACACTTGTGAGTTTCCCTTCCAAGCCGAAGTAAACGTAGATGTCTGCTTGAATTTGCTACTATTCCCGTTTCGAAACAAAACCCACGGCTCAGACTTTGGATAGCAAAACCAGAAACACCTATGTGTTTAAAATTGCCACAGTTCCGGGTACATATAAGTAAAATACACTTGAAAATTTTCCGTTCGAAACAAGGGAAAATCTAGCGTGTCAAATAGGAGTGCCTGAGCTGCACTCCTGGGTATACATTTTCTACCGTGGAAAATGAAAAGTCCCTGTCCGGCCGCAATCTATATTGATCCTGTTTATTTTCTATTCGGTTTGATTAATGTATTCAGACTTTAGGTATGCTTGAAAACAAAATAAACAAGGGCGTAGGCAAAAGGGAATGGGGAGGGGGGGCTTTCTAAATTTTTAAAAAACGTAACGGTCCCCTTTATGAAAATTTCTCAAATAAAAATCTCGCTTTTATGATCGTGTACAAAAATACAAAAATATATATTACCACCAGGTCGTGTCCGACTGCAATATTTTTCAGCTTCACCAGTGGTGCTTGAGAATATGTGACCAAAGCAACGATATGGTGCTATAAAACACACCTCCGAAAATCAACTCTATCTCAATAGCGAATTTATAAATTTCTGACGTGTAGCACGCTCGGGGGGTGTCTGAGTTTCGTTCGAGGGCCTGCGGTATGGATGACCTTCCCATTGGATCTGCCTGAGCTTACCCTAGAATCTTTCTGTGACCGTATCAAACTCGGTAGCCAAAATTCGACGTGTCTTCATTTTATGTAATCAAACCAGGTTGCACGAGGTTGTGCTGTCATGATTCAGGTGATCATTGGAAAATGGAAAATGAACCCGATGCCAATAGTTGTGCCGCTTCGTGTGGTCATGGTGGTGCCGGTAATATTGTTTGCTGTCTCGAATGCTTCTAATTCGTTTCGCTTTCGCTAATGTATAACATGCTTTTGTTGCTTTTGACGAGCTAAATCGAATGATACTAATATTTTGCAACCCAACAATTGGTTAACGAGTTATGATCAGGTAACTGATTTCTCATTCTCTGTTAACGATTTTGGCCCATGCAAAGATCAGGGGCGGTACGAAGCTTAGACTATTTTTTGCTTAGCTTAGGCTTACGCTTAGGAATATGCTTATAATAATGTTTCACCCATGTTCTTGACATTGGCCACGATTTTTAATGGCGCAAAATGAGTTATTTGACCATAATTTATGAACCAATCGACCAACTAAGGGAAATTTAACACCATTTAATTGAGTTGACTATGACGTATCATATGATGTATTATAAACTTTTAAAAATGCACAATTTATTCCACTGTCGGCCCCATGTTACTTTAAGGGGCGTCCAGGTTTCTGGTGGGTCTATAAAAGAGTAGGCTTAGATTCTAGATTACATTTTTTGCTTAGGCTTAGGCTTCGACCCTTAAAGTAACACTGGCCCCACTGTCTATCAAAACGTAAACAGTTGTGCAGTCACACCGTATTTATTAACTTTTTTAATAACAGTGAACTGAAGGGGTGAAATTTGCGTAAAATTCTACTTTATGTCCGAACGATGCAAGAAACATTTAACGCGCTAGCGGTTTGTTCAAATGCCTATACCAGTGTGCATGTTGTAAAATAATTTTTGGTGTAACTCGAAACGCAGACGTAGGCATATTAATCACGATACTAATGTTTAATTTTGTATAGTTTCGATGAGGGGTTCCGATCCGAAGATCCCCTCTACATTTTATGGCCCACGTTACTTTAAGGGGCGTAAAGGTTTCTGGTGGGTCTATGAAAGAGTGGGTTTAGATTGTAGATTACAATTTTTTGCTTAGGCTTAGGCTTAGGCTTAGGAACACATTTTTGTAACGCTTAAGCTTAGCTTCAGGAATACGCTTAATCTACTGTTACGCCCCTAAAAGTAACATTGGCCTTAATCACAATACTAATTTATAATTTTACACAGTTCCGATGAGGGGTTTCGATCCGAAGATCCCCTCAACATTTACCGTTATTACTTGTTTAATACCTAAAACAATTGAAATAATGCATGTGCCCCCCTAAGAACTCAGAAATGGACAGTTGATGACAATAAAAACGAAACCAGTATATTGAAATAATATTTGTACTTATCAGTTAATGTTGTTTTATATCATTTATTTATCATTTATTTTTCAGTTGGTTGCAAAGTGCTCGTCACAGCAGATCAAGCGGTTCGCGGCGGTAAATTGATTGAGTTGAAACGAACTGCAGATAATGCGATTTCGAAATGCTCAAATATCAAAACGGTGCTTGTGTATCGAAGAACTGGAAATGATGTTCCCATTCAGTCGAATAATGTGTTCCTGGAAGAAGTAGGTGGAGTTATAGTTTTTTTTTCGTGTTTTAGCTATTGCGTTCGTTCCCTTCACATTTTAAGCTTAGGGTTGGGCTTAGGAGCAAAGGCTTCGGTGTCATAGCTAAGGCTTGAACAAAGGCTTACGCTTAAATAAAGGCTTAGATAGTCGTTTTGCTAAACCTGTGCCTAAGCCTGAGACTAAGCGTAAGCCTATGCGGTAAAGTGTACAACTGCATGTGCTTTTACTGTGGTTACAAGCGGTCACGACAATTGTTCGCAAAAACCTTTGAGCTCAGCAGTCGAGATTCCAAATGTTTTTGACGAAACTTCGTTTTGGGTTTGTAATTAGAACTGTGCCTAAGTTTAGTTATTTTTTCGTCGAGAAATTTTTTCGTAATGCTTTGTTTTCGTTTTAATTGAAAAGTACACTGTGAAAAATGGTTAGTCAAATGGACTGTCTCCGAAATAGGCTTTTCCTGACTACACAAACGGAGTCAAATTCGACTCACTGAGCGGTTCAGTGAATCGAATTTGACTCTGGCGGAGTCGAATTTTGACTCAGTTTGTGTAGTCAGGAAAAGCGTATTTCGGAAAAAGAGTCAATTCGACTCACCATTTTTTGCAGTGTACTATGATTTTAAACATTTATGGCAGAAATTTTTAGTTATGTCCAGCCAAACTAAACTGACTGGCTAAAAGGAGTTTCTTGAAAAATTTATACTTTCTCAGGTGAATAATTTCTCTTAGCCGTATTGTTAACTATGCGTCACAAACATCATCAGATTGCGATAGGTCTTGTAGCTTTCGAACCAGTGAACAGAAAGGTTCAAAATTCAGCACAGTTTTCTGATTCGGTTTCTACTTTTATTGTGCCAGATTTGAGATGCGCAATTGCAGCAGTTTGTAAGTTTGACAACCTATCGCTAACTGGCGATAGGTGCAATATGGTCACTTGTTAAAGCTGTGTTGGTACGGTTTGTCAGGCAATGTCAGAAGCAGACAACAAATGTGACGCTGCATCAATGAATAGTGAAGATCCGTTATTCACGCTGTACACTTCCGGAAGTACTGGCAAACCAAAAGGAATCCTGCATACACAAGCCGGATATTTGCTCTATGTTATGTTAACGCAAAAGGTGTAACAATTATTTCCAGTGGCGGATACGAAGTTAGCATGAGAATATACCACCTTACCGGCTAGGCCATACTAAAATTTTAAGATACAAATGGTTCATCTGAATCTAACAGTGTGTTTGCTAGCCAAGTAGGTGAAAAATATGGCTAGGTTACTGTAACACTGATTTAAAAATTTTGCCCCTTTGGTCAGATTAATCAATCATAAAATATTGAAAAATTAGGTCAGAGCAAGGTTTAAAGCTGTAAAAACACAAACAGTATACCCAGACCCACTTAAAAATCGTGAACCCGCCTCTGATTTTGCACAACTGAAAGTGATTCGATATATAAAGAGGTGTATGACGTAAGCCTAAGGCTAATCATAAGCCTAAGCAACCTGTATAGTATATATTTCGTGCCACAAACAACTATTTTTCCCATTTTGCAACTGGGACGTCCTGAATAACAATTGCTGTTCGTTGCAGCCCAAACAGTTACTGGAATGCAGACTACTGTTTAATTGGTTGTTCAGGTTTGACTATATTCGAGAAAACTACCTTGTACAGTAATTATTTGGCTTCACTATATTTGCAAACTATAAATTAAACAAGGTTTATATGGATGAAGGATTACAGAGGCGCAATTTGACTGGCTTATCAAAACAACCGAACTTAAAAACAGCATCTTCTATATAACTTTGTATTCGATTAAACATTACGACATAATCGTCCAATCAAAATCAATTTGCAACCAGTAGTTGTTTGGGCTTCCCCCAACAGCAATTGTCATTTGGGACGTCCCAGTTGCCAATTGCTATTTGGGGCACGATATATGTACTAATAAAATGTGGTTACTTTTTAACGCAATTGCTTTTCTATTAGCAAGTTATTCAAACATAATACCGTGATAAAGTGTTGATTAATAAATCAAATGTTTTATTTTTCGTTTCAATTTATTAAAAAAATGTAATCAACCCGCCATATTTCCACAATACATAAGTGTAAACAGTGCCGAGCGTAACCTTTAGCCTATTCCCGAAGCTCTGTTATACTTTTGATGATGTCCGATGCTGTCCGTCACTGTCCGCCTCCGTCCGGCACCGTACATCGCCCGTGTATTGCCGCGTGCCACATCATATCAATTTAGTAAAGAAAAAATTTCGACGTACAGCGCTTTCACGGCGTGACACGACAAGTATAGTACCACCCTTATAGTGATTGCCAACAAAACGCGAATCTTTAATCATACCGGGTGTGTTTTGTATTTTCAGCTTGTGTTCAGCTACGGCGACGATGATATTTTTGGTTGTGTCGCCGATATTGGCTGGATCACTGGACATTCGTACGCTGTCTATGGTCCTTTGAGTAATGGAGGAACAACGGTTCTATTTGAAAGCAGTCCAGTCTATCCAAACCCCGGTGAGTAATTATATCAAATAAGTTCATTTTGTTTATCCCTTAAGACCGTGGGTGTCTATACAGAGTACAAAAAACCTGTCCCCTAAAGTAAAACTGGTGTCACCGTGAGGAGATCAACATTTTGTTGTGATTTGGCTGGGTTTGTATTTTTATGATTATGTCCCTGCTATCTTTTTGGCAACCCTGTTAGTTAAATTTTCTCTGAGGGTGTCTTTTAATTTCAAACAAACTGCAATGAGACGTTTATATAATGAAGGATGCAATAATTTTTGGCAGCGTACAATCGGATATCCGGTTCCAAATTAACATCGGCGAAAACCGATATCCGTATGCGGTTCCGGTATCTGGTATAAACCTACAGGATACTGGTTATTTATTGTTGTGGTCCGGAATACCATAAAACTGCTTGTGTCAGGTGCATAAATTTAACATCTTGCTGCGATTATCTTTCCGGACAAGTAAAGTTTTTAAAATTTTCACTAAGTAAAATAAAGTGAAAAATCCAAGTTAATAATTTACTTTAATTCAGTAAGCATACTTCTGCACAACTGAATTACTTTTAACAGAGCTCATGTTTACATGCTATATATACGGTTGAAATCCGGTTCCGGTAAAAAATATATCCGGTCCCTGTTGTATTCGGTTAATTAATGTCCGGTCGCAGCCTGGGTTTTGGCACATATTGTTTTCTGGCACAAAATTAAACGTTTTCAGATGAATAATGAAACGCACCCAATATGAATGTGCCAAAAAATACATTTTCAAAAACTTTTTTAAGTGCTTTTCTAACGTTAAGTTTGGGTTCGTTACTAAAATATTGTGTTTGGCTTCTCGCTCGCCAGGCTTTTTTCGCTATTCGCTTCGACCCGTGAGAAATTTCTCAATCCGCCGCCGATAGGCAACAGTGTCATTTTTGTTTGTAGGTCGATATTGGGAAACTGTATCGCGACTGAAAATAAATCAATTCTACGGTGCGCCAACAGCGATTAGACTCCTGTTACGATATGGTGATGATTGGCCGCGCAATTACGATCTGTCTTGTTTACGGGTTTTAGGATCTGGTATGTTAAATAGAAGATTTATTTGTAAAATTATTTTCATTAAAATGGTATGACAAATTAAACATTTGGTTCTGTTTTTTAAAAACATGAATAGGGTGACGGTATATTGACCTGCTATCTATAGTTAGCGCATGCAGGGTTGGCGGCGGCTTCTGCCTGCAAGAGACTCTGTTCACTCAACTGGCTTGTCCGTCTTTTAGATGGACTTAATGGCCTACGTATGCGGCTCGGTCAGTCCCTTGTACGTCGCCGTGTGTCGCCGTGTGTCATTGTACGGTATCATACGCAAATTATTCGCGTTTGATACCGTACGATAACGAACGGTGATGGACGATTACGTACGTCGACGGACGGCGTCGGTAAACATTAAAATTATAATGGTATTCGTCTGTTATTTTTTGTGGATAATTATAGTAGTTTGCTCAAAATTTTATGATAGAAAATAGTTATTATTTTTTTAGTTGGTGAGCCAATTAATCACGAAGCCTGGGAGTGGTACAACAGCGTTGTTGGCAACGATCAATGTATGGTTGTGGACACTTGGTGGCAAACAGGTAATCGCACTAATGTTGTAGCCTTCAGGTTGTTAAAAATAGTAAATTCAATAGAAACTATATTTTTTGTGGTATTTTGTTTAAAATATTTTCACTTCTTACGGTTGTTTACATTATAGTTCAAATGCAAAATACGGCCCAATTTCAGTGTCTTCAGCAATTTTTTTCATTAACTAAATTATAACCAGAACGACCCATGTTACTTTAAGGGACGTGCAGTGTTTCTGATGGGTGCATAAAACAGTAGGTTTAGATTCTAGATTACATTTTGTGCTTAGGTTTAGGGTTAGGCTTAGGCTTAGGCTTAGGAACACATTTTTGCAACGCTTAGGCTTAGTCTTAGGCTTAGGCTTAGGCTTAGGCTTACGAAAACAGTCTTGGAACGCTTAGGCTTAGTCTTAGGCTTAGGAATACGCGTAATTTACTGTTACGCCCTTAAAGTAACATTGGCCAATTAAATTACAACCAGAACTAAGGTAACAAATTTAAAGTAAGTTAATGATGATGCGTTTGTATCGTGTACGAATAACAATCTATGTGAGATCATATGCTAAGTGTATTTTCAAATCTCGTGGCGAATACAGTGGACATACAGGTTGTATAATAAGCTGGAGATGCAAAAATTTATTTCTTTTTCGCTACGCTCGTTTGCAGAAACTTTTAGGCGAGCTTATCTCGTCGAAATAAAAGCTATACCCGGGCTGAAATCGCTATAATGCAGAAACGTTTGGTTTTTCGAATTGCTATAACCAAGAGTGGATGATAACTCTTTATAACAAGAGTGTGCAACTGGGTATATTCTTTGCACAAAAGAATGTACCCGGCACGCGTTGCGTTTTTGGCCTACCCCTCCTTATCTGGGGGGGGGGTCAAGTTTGACAATTTTTTCTATTTTACACGTTGAAATATTGCAGTTGTATATTAACTCCGTTTATAATTTTAAAAGCATGCGCATTCTACATTTCAATCATCAACTACCCCCACTAAGTGGGGGGTCGGTCAAAAATCCAACGCCTGGTTGGTCCATTTTGTACGACACAAGCTTCGGTAGTTGCACACTCTTGTTACAATGATCATCGACTCTTGCTATAACTCACGAAGGTTTTTGTTATGACTTCATGCAGAATCCACAAAAACTTTGGCTCAGTTCGCCAGATAAATTTTCGTATCTACGACTATTTATCGCTCGATAGCATGCTGTCCAACATCGATAGCATGCTGTCCAACAGTGTCCTAAAGCCTAAAAGCATAATTCTAAGCGTAATCCTAACTCTAAGCATAAGCCTAAGCATAGCTACGTATTGGCGACGAATTGTAGAGTCGATGAAATTTCAATTTTTAAGTGGTTTATTTTCAATTGTCCAACAATTTTTAACAGCGTTTTATATTTTTAGAAACCGGTGGGATATGCATTGCTCCTGCGCCATGCGATCCTGGGACTGAAATTAGACCTGCTATGGCAATGCGTCCATTTTATGGTATCAAACCTGTGTTATTTGATGATAAAGTGAGTTGGGTAGTGTGCTTTTTAAGGTTCAAACTCTTGAGCTCTACGTTCTCGTCATTAATAGCTGCGTAGCCGTTCGAGTACTAAATATCAGTGTAAAATTTTGGTTTTCCTCTGTGTAAAGGGGCATAGCCTGATTGGCTCCCATTTACATTCGCCAGTGGTTGCGTGTGAGTTTTGTACATATTTGGACTTGAAAAATATTCTGGGTCATGCCTGAAATGGATCGTAGTTTCCCGACAGAGACGAGGCACAATTTGAAATTAAGAACCTTCCTTTTGTTAGTTAGTTAGTTAGTTAATTAGTTTGTTTGTTTGTTTGTTTTTTGTTTGTTTGTTTGTTTGTTTGTTTGTTTGTTTGTTTGTTTGTTCGGAAGAAAACAATATGCGGTATCATTTTATCAAATTCACGTGTTGAATTTTGCTTTTTATACTCCCTATTATTTCTTGCAGAAAACTTATTAAAGTTGGTTTAATGTTACTTTCGTAGCTTGTTTTAGTTTTCCATAACACTAGTGTTAATTTGCTAGAAGGCAAAAGTTTCCTGCACACTACTGTTTATAATGTACGCAAGCTTAAGCTTAGACTTAGGTCGAGGCGTAGGTTGAAGCTTAGGCCAAGGCTGAGGCTTAGGTTAAACTGCGTATAAGCCTACTCCCTAACCTAAGCCTCAGCTTATTTTATTAATACAGTAACTATATGTTTGGACTTTATGTCGAAGAAGTAAATAAGTACGTTACTGCTAGCGGTGTAAAAAGTAGCTAATAGCCTAATTAGATTATCAAGCCTAAGCCTCAGTGGAAGTATAACGTATAGCACGGTCCGGTTTTATAGAACGAGCCAACAATTGCAAAATCTAGCTACGGTGCACTGTGCCTTAGTCAACCATGGCCTGGAATTGCTAGGACAATACTCGACAATCACGAACGTTATGTGGACACATACTTCAAACGTTATCCAGGTATTTAAATTGTTTTCACTAAAAGGATATTTTCAAAGTTCTAATGGGGGCTCGTATACACGTTCTCCCCACATTTAACGTTAAGGCTTAGGCTTACACTCTTACTGAGCTTAGGTATACACGGTTATTTAAAGGTTTGGGCGTAAGCTTAGGTAAACCTTTTCTGAAACCGAAGACAAAGTTCAAGCCTTCGCCAAAGCTAAAGCCTATGGGGGAAGTGTACACATAGGCAGCTGTAGTGATTAATTCTAATGTTTGATTAGATGTACTTCTGTTGCTACATGCTTAATTTGGCGATTGATGAAGTATTCAAATTTTTGTCTAATACCAATTTCAGAAAAGTGGTAAAATGACACTTGTTGCGACGGAAATATTAATTTTATTTTTAATGTTTTCAGGCTATTATTTTACTGGCGACGGGGCTCACATCGATGACGATGGATACCTTGCAATTACTGGCCGAATGGATGACGTCATAAATGTCAGTGGTCATCGGCTGGGAACCGCTGAGGTCGAAGATATTTTGGTTGGTTATTTTTTTATAAAATTATTTTAATAAATTCACATTTTAAACGCAGCTTAAGACAAAAATGTTTTATTCTTTAAATTAATAACAATTTTACAGATTTGTCTGAGTTTTGAATCCGACTTAAATATAACTGCGTCCTTGCCTTATCCGATGGATGAATTTGATCTGATATAAACACTTTTAGCATACTAATTCAAAGTTAAGCAGCACCATATAGAAGCCCTTCATCAAAATTTTGCTGCTGATGCGCTCTTGGCATAAAGCAAAACTATGGGTTTTTTCTTATAACAGTCGCTCTAAATTGGCAGAAAATATAAATAATGATTATGGAGGTTGGCTACTTCAGCCCCATTTTCAGGCAGTTTACATAAATTTTGGGTTTTGTGAGTCTTGGAGACACACAAAACCAGTAACGCAGTTTTTATAGCCAATTACAACAACAATTACAATGCCAGCGCCCCAACTGAGCTAGTTAGTAAAGGTTAAAACATCTAAAGTTCTGTGCTTTATATTTAGTTGGATTGCAACTTTTGGTGTTTATAATAAGCTTTCATGTGTAAAATTCATTGGAGCTATAACGCAAAACTTCAATAAAGTGCAAATCACCAGCGATCGTTAAAATACTAGCTTTACATGCTCGGGTAAAACATGGGTTGTGTGTAGATGTTTTTAGCGTGAGTAAACCCGCGAGTCAATAAAATTCTTATTTGTCTAAGCTGGGGTCGGGTAAAAACATGTTACCCACATCCCCCTATGCTTGAGTGTACGTTAAATACGTTTTAGATTTTAGAAACCTAGTCATTATCTAATCAATTGTTTCACATCGTCACATGCAATTTTGTTATTTTTACGTAGGATGAACATCACGATATCGTTGAATCGGCCGTAGTCGGATGTCCACATTCGGTTAAAGGCGAGAGTAAGTTAACTTTGTCATAAATTGAATTTTTTTTGGCTAAATCAGGTGCTCAAATTTTGGAAAAGGAACGTTATGTTCTGCAAAAAGTTTGGAATAAGTGTTCCCAGCTTTAACCATTTTTTAAAAACCCTGTGGCGCGGACGAAAATCATAGTACAGGTTGACCCCCGTGCTGTCAGCCTGCCTTCGGTTAAAGGGGAGAGTAAAGTTTGTAACCAATTGAAATTGTTTACTAAATCAAGTGCTCGATCCATAAACGTAGTCAGAATTTCAAAAAACGGATGGTTAGGTTCAATTAAAGGTTAGAAAGGGGGGGTTTAGTGTTTACAACTTGAACAATTTCTTAACAACCCGGGTCAAAAATTGCCAGGCGGGTTGACCCCTCGCTAAACCGCCGTCTACGCTCGTGGTGTTAGTTTATTGTAACTAACAAACAACTAATTCTGCAATGGCTTGGCAATTTTTGTCGGTTTCTTTGGTGTTTTTAGGTGTTTTTGCATTTGTCTCACTTCGACCAAACATACCTCGAGATGAAAATACTGTCGTTGAAGAAATGAAAACACAAGTTCGTGATCAAATTGCTGCGTACGCTGTGCCTGACCACGTTCTGGTAAGAAATCGGGCTTGGCAGGGTTAGCGTTCAAAGACCGTAATTTTGTTTAGTGTTCGACAAGCATGCCTAAGCGTTCGATGAATCAGAGCGTGAAAGACGCTCTGGATAGGGCCAGCTTTCTAAAATCGCAAACGCTGTTCGGGGGTTGCGCTATACTTTTTTGTGTCGCACAGCGCCGCGCTATGTTGCTCGAAGAAACACGGACGGCGCCGCGTTGCACCTCGGGTTTTATTAAGCTTGCTTGTCGACGTGATACACGGCGACGCGCGGTGGCGTGCGGCACTTCGCGGCGATTACAGCGCCATGCGTAGTCTTAGGTGTTGGCGCTGAGAGTGCTTTTGGATTTTTAATAGCTAAATGATCAAGGCACAACCAAGTAAAGTTGCGGATGCTCCGTGTTTAGTGTTAATACTCGATTATTTGCGAATTCTATCGAGCAGACTTTAGGATTATTTGCGAATTCCATCGAGGATATTTTCAGGAAATTTTTCAGTTGGTTAACAAAAAAGTTGACTTGCGAAATGAGTATATGAATTGTTTAATTTTAGGTGACTCCAGCACTGCCTAAAACACGATCGGGTAAAATAATGCGACGAATATTGCGCAAAATAGCTGCCGGTGAAACTCAAAATTTTGGTGATTTGTCAACGCTTGCGGATCCGAGTGCAGTTGAGACGCTAGTGAACGCATATCAACAATCGGTGTCACGAGTCAGCCGCTAATGAGTTTATCCCGGAAAGCAACGATAGAGAAAGACTTACGGGTTGGGTTTGGCGTATCCGTGTGGTTTATGGATTAAACCACTCCTTTATTATCTTTATGCAGGATTTTTAGGAGCTTTTTCAGTTGGTAACACAAGAATTTTTTTGTCGAATGTTTTACAGAATATAAAATTGGATTTGCCAAATCATGGTTACGCCTCAATGCAGTGATAATAGTTAATACCGTTTAGGGATGTGCCGATACCAAAATTTTTGCCGATGCCGATTCGTATTTTGAAATTTTACCGATGTCGAACCGATGCCGAACCGATGCCGATGCCGATTCCAACTTTACTACACCACGTTTAATTAACAGATAGGGTACTACATTACATCATTATGTGGAGATTTAAACCCATACCATCATAAACGATTACAATTTTATAAGAACGGTTCGTTTCAGCGAATTTTTTCAAACACAAACGCAAACGAGATAACGGTTTTCCTGACCTGACACACTGATATGCGCCCAGAAATGAAATTGATAACAATCTAACTGACTGTTATGTGCAAAAAGTATCAGCAAAGAATCGGCAGTGTTTTTGGAGTGCCGATGCCGATGCCGATACTCATGAAAAGTGCCGATTATTATCGATGCCGATGCCGATTAATCGGCACATCCCTGGTACCGGTATCTGCAGTTGTAACTTTGTTTTCGGTTCCTAGAATACGCGACCCAACCAAATTTACATTACCATACTTTGGTTTTGGTGACTAAAACGTACAAAGTTTAATTAGAGGCATTTGCTTAACATTCTACAACAATCATAATGTATTAATAATTTTAATAATCTTGTAATTATTGTTTTCTGTACGTCGCTCTGTTTTGTCGTTGGTAACTTGCCTTGTACAATGACGCGCTATCATTTTGACAACTCAGATTTACCAGATGCCTGATTGGTTTTCATTCATTTGAAATTGTAAGCACAAATATACGCCGTGGAATAGCCCAATTCGGAATTTGGCTGAATTACGCCTTGGGATACGACAGTTATACCTAAATCTAAGCAAAAAATGTAGTCTAAATCTAAGCATACTCGTTTACAGTCTAACTAAAAACCGGGACGGCGCTAAAAGTAACATGGGTCATGATACAATTTAACATATTCTAATTGGAATTTATTTCAATATTACAATGTTGAAATTTCAAACTAGCTTGTTTCAAGCGTGCGGTGTACTCGGACATCGCTCTCGTAATATGCAGGTTACTAACTCGCACAGCGCACTCGTGCAGAGCTCGTGCTATCGCACTCGTTCCACACTTGTGCGTACACTCGTTATTTATGCACTTGCACAGCAAGATTGTGGTGCTCTCGGGCACGCACTCGCCTCATTTCGTTTGGCTCGAGCCGCACACTTGACGCATCGCAGAAGCGTGCATTCATATTTCGGAAGTACGTACAGCCGTGCTACAACTATTATTTGTACAAGTTTGTAACTGGGAGTAAATTTTATTTTTGCAACGACTAATTTGTAAGCAGGTATGTATGGGGCAAATCACAACCATATTATGTATAATGGTGTGAACCAGGGTTGGAACCGGCCCAGGTTAAGGCCCACAGGTCCGGGTTCAAATTTTGGGTCCGCAGACCGTTTCGGTCCAGAGATTAAGCTCACAAGCCGAAATAAATCGGAGCAGTTCGTGACCTCTTGGTTGGATATTGTACCATGAATTCTTGAGCGCAATTTCCTTAAATATTGCGATCATGGCGTAGCAAAGGACTTTGGGGAGATAATTTTGTTTCTATAGAAATTTCGGAGGGTAGTTACTTAATTCTAAACAAAAGCCGAGTTTAACCCCTTCTCACATTGAGTTGCCTGTAGGCAACTCAGCGCAGTGTATATACGTTAAATAGTATATATCGCACCGTGTTTAACAATTGCAACACGTATACATAGTACTAAATCACCACAAGACGTGAGAGCCCCCTCGGGCTCGAGCGTCAAGCTCCTATAGCTGAGTGGTGATGGTATACGCCTCCTACTCCAGTCACTGGAGTTCGAGCATTAAAGTAGGTCTCAGGGGAATTAGAAAATATTCATGTTAGAAAGGGTTAAAAACCTTTACAGAAATCGCAAAAGGGGTTGACACCAGAAAAACCCATGGATGCTATAAATGGGCGCAGGACAGGATGCAACGGGAATTATAAAATACTGGAACCGGATAACAAAAAATTCTTGTTGCCGAAAAATTCATTGTTAGTGCTATTTTATCTCGTTTAACAAACACACCATTAATAAGGATGTCAAAGTCCTGAAACATGCAGTAGCTGGAAACGTATGATACAAATTGAAAATTTTGGCAATACACGCTCATCAGGGTACAATCGGAGGTCTGCCTCCGGCTCCGGCAGAAAATCGGCCACCGGCTCGAGCCTCGGCTCCGGTAGAATTTTTGCCGGAGGTTCCGGCAATTTCGGTAGTAAAATTTTGCATAAATTTGCCAAGTTTATCTGTTTAGCGCGTTTTGTTTTACTTTTATCACAATTTTCATTAACCCCTTCTCACATTGAGTTGTCTGTAGGCAACTCAGCGCAGTGTATATACGTAAAATAGTATATATCGCGCCGTGTTTAACAATTGCAACACGTATACATAGTACTAAATCACCACAAGACGTGAGAGCCCCCTCGGGCTCTAGCGTCAAGCTCCTATAGTTGAGTGGTGATGGTATACGCCTCCCACTCCAGTCACTGGAGTTCGAATCCTAGCATAAGCAGGTCTCAGGGGAAATAGAAAATATTCATGTGAGAAAAGGTTAAGCGAAAAATTTTCAATTTACTATCTTTAAACAATTTCCAAAATTTCACAGACGATTAGTGTAAAACCAAAAAACTTGGCAACATATTGCAGATATTGGCTAAAATTAACTAATTAACCATCATTTTTATCACCTAGTTTCGCCTCACCTCCGGCTCTGGCAAATTTCGTTGACCTCTACCGGCAAATTCCGGCAAATTCCGGTGAAAAAATACCGGATTTTTTACCGGAACCGGATAGCTTAAAATAACGGACTTCCCTACCGGAACCTGAATTCTGGTTGCAACCTGGCACCGGATATTCGGATATGAAAAATATCCGGATTTGTATCCGAAATGAAATAAGTATCTGGATACCCTGATAAATATCCAGCAAGAATTACCGGATATCCGGATGTGAAAAAATATCCGATGCCCATCACTAATGGCTACGTCCTTAGACTTCGGCTCTTGTACACTGCACTACAGACTTAGGTTTTAGCATAATGCTTGCTTATGCCCAAGTCTCCCTTTGCCTGAGCCAAGGATACGCTGGTTTCTTCAAAAAAATTTTGAAGCTACGCATTTTCCCTTCGCCATTTTGTTTATACAGAGGCACCTGATTTTAATCTTGAAATACACATTATGGCCCAAGTATAGAACAGGGCCGGATCGTTTTCCGGAGGGACTATAATAGAGTCAGTTTAAGCTTTAGACTAATTTTTTTGCTTAAGCTTAGGCTTAGGCTTAGGCTTAGGAATAGGCTCATCCATACGCTTAGGCTTAGGCTTAGGCTTAGGCTTAGGCTTAGGCTTAGAAATATGCTTATACTATTGTTCCGGCGCTGTTCTTTACACGGACCCCAATTATTTGCATATACACATGTGTAAAAACTTTATTAGTAAAATAGTGACCGCGTGATATGTCAAACATTAACGCATAAAAATATAATAATTGTCACAGTACAGTGGCGTACCGAGAAATTTGGATTCGGGTGCCACGTTCTGCATCCGTGCGTTGGATTTTCATTCCACCTAAAAGTAAACTTAACCCTTTAGCACGGACCCATCTGAAATTTTTTGGTGGAATATATGAGGTTTGCTAAGCTCTCGTTCATGGCTCCGAGACCAATTTCACAGTTCTCTGGTCCTCCAAACTTCTGGCGAGCTGGGAAGCTGGATCAGGCTGAATTGTTCGCCATGTGAGCATGATTTAAAGAAAATATAGCTAGCGAAAAGCTAAACGTTGTCATTGACTGTGAAACAGAACTTTAGTTTAGGGTCTTTGTAGGCGTATTTTTGTATAGGAATCATTCTACTACGCACTAGGTGTTATTCACAGCGAAGGTATCATAACTCTTGCTTTCACTATGGCTGATGACTCTGGATAAATGTATGTATACAATTTACGGAATTCACCAGCACGTGTTGCATTTCTGGCTGACGTCAAACCATTTCTGTGTGGGTGGGTTGATGATACTGAAACTCATAAAAACATGAAGATTAATAGAAAATATATATAGATGGAGCGGCCCATGTATATAGAACAAGGCCGGATCGTTTTCCTGAGGGGTTATAATAGAGTCAGTTTAACCTTTAGACTAATTTTTTTGCTTAGGCTTAGGCTTAGGCTTAGGCTTAGGAATAGGAATATGCTCATCCATACGCTTAGGCTTTAGGCTTAAGTAGGCTTAGGCTTAGGAATATGCTTATACTACTGTACTGGCCCTGTTCTATACATGGGCCGGTGGAGTAGTATGTCTCCAAATAAGGCATTCAATCGCTAAAAGCTACGATTGCCAAATTGCAGTATCCCCATAAATTATAGGGGTAGGGAGAAAACACACCACGCGCCGGGTGTACTCTTTATTTAGGACGGAAAATCCGGGGCGTAGTCAGTATTTTATTTCGGAATGGGATAATTTACACTAAAAAATTGTTTTACGAGCGAGCGAAGTAAGCGAAAACAGTTTTTCTACGTTTAATGTTCTACATACTGCGAAAGTTCGTTTTGCAAGTCGTGCGAGGAACTTTAGGGAATATATCTTCCTATCTCCGGCCCATGTATAGAACAGGGCCGGATGGTGTTCCATCGGGGCTGTAATAGAGTCAGTTTAAGCTTTAGACTAACTTTTTTGTTCACGCTTAGGCTTAGGAATAGGCTCAACCTTATTCTTAGACTTAGGCTTAGGCTTAAGCTTAGGTTTAGGAATCTGCTTATACTACTGTTCCGGCCGTGTTCTCTACATTGGCCCTATCTCCCATGCTATACGACGCCACGGCGAAAAATCCCTGTTTGCATATTGTTTCCAGCTGAAAAGTATCATCTGCTCTTGTTTTCAATATACTAAAATCATGTTGGTGTATACTTCACACTAACTTGATTGTACGGAATACTACTATGCATGGGCCTGTAAACCAAGGGGCAAGGGGTGATCATCCCCTCGTGGAACAACTCTACCCACCTAAAAAATTTGCAACGTTGCTTGTATGTCATCGAAAACTCTTGTATCTTCCTTCTGAAAAATGTTTCGCAAACATGAATGCGGGTCTGACTATAAACGAACATTTTTACAGCATAGAAGTCGTCATGGGCGTAGCCGTTATTTCATTTCGGAAACAGATGACCTCATCTGAAACTTCTTGGATCTCCAGGACCTATAGACGCGGGTTCGTAGCCAAGGGGGGCCAGGGGGGCTCAGCCACCCCCCCCCTTTAAAACTTTGGCTTCCCTAGAAATTTTCAACCTTGCTTGTAAGCCATTGAAATCCTTTAAATGCTCCTCCTGAAAAATTTATGGGGCCCCCCTAGCAAGGTGGGCTGGCTATGGGCCTGTATAGACGGTTATTCTACACCCTGTTAACAGACCTTTTTCCTTGTCAATATAGATGTTTCGGGAGGAGATATATTCCCTGTAATCCACCCGTCCATATATACTAAACAGTGATACGTTTGTGCAGTCCAAGTATATACTACATGATGATACAATGTGAGCCAGAAAAGTTTTCGTAGTCGCAAGACAAATGCGTAATAGTTAATCCCAGATTTTTTGTTGTATTACAAGTACAGCCCCATAAACAAAACAATTTACCCCCCAAAATAAATACGTTCCATCCTGACCGTCATCATCCAACGACATTGTTATTCTATTTCCTCCAAACGGTTTCCATCTGCTGCAATACTGAGTCGGCGTGTCGCTTTTGTCTCCACTATTAACACTTGGTGAGCTGCGGAACAACATCGCAGTTACAATTCCAGTTTGTTTTGATATTCTTCGTTTTAGTAGCCGTAGTTTGTTTGATATTCGGCTTACTGATCTCGACCATTATCGACTATAGTTTTCCAAATAATAATTAATCCCAAATTTGCCCTTGTAATTAATTACGACCCCGATAAACAATACAGTTTGCCCTGAAAAATTAACACGTTTCATTCTGACTATCGTCATCCAGTGTTATTGTTGTCTTATTATCAACCACACTATTTCGATCGACAACTGTACTACGATTGCTTGAATATTGAGTCGTCGTGTCGCTTTTGTCGTCGCTATCAACACTTGATGTGTTGCGCAACAACATCGCAGTTACAACTCCAGTTTGTTTCGATAGTCTTCGTTTAGTGACCGTCGGTGTTTGATCAGCGATTCCTATTCGAAATACAACATTTCCACATGATTTGATTTCATCACCGGATATTTTTCGTCCCGGTTTTATTTCATCGTTCGACGTTGTTCCGTCTCGTTCCTTGCTGAAAGACATGCCACTTGATCGTGGTGGTGGTGTATTTTGATCGCTGAGTTCGTTACTACTGACAGCGGCAACAATGCGATGAGAGTGTTGATTGCAAAACTGTTTCCTTCTTAGCGTCACCGATGCCATATTTTGCTCGTGTGTGGATGAACACCGCGGTGATGACGTTGCGACTCCACGAAATTCGGTCATCGAACAACTCATCGGTTCGTCTTCGTCTATAAAACGATTTTGTGTAAACCAACGTATAACCGGATATCCGTGCCAAGATGCGGCAAAAATCAGCGTGTGTATCCGCTTTCTGGTTCCGGTATTTTGGTCACTGTTCATGTTTTCGGTTTATCAGTTTACTTCCTGTATGCAGAATATGACATGGGCCGAAAAAGCTTCAGAGAGAGAGTAAGTTTCAATTTTAGTCTAATTGCCATGCATAGGCTTAAGCTCATTCTAACGATAAGGTTAGGACTAGGCTTAGGGTAAGAAATATGCTTATACTAATTGACTGTGTTAAATACTTACAAGGCGAAGTATACAGATTGAAGCGAATGATGAAATTTGGCATAGGGACATCGTTAAGCTTGCAGACTGTGTTCGGGCCCTGTTCTGTGCATGTCTTCTGATGTGCGCAATTAATGGCGTTTGAAATATACACTGTCTGACTACGAAAAGCTTTGCACTGTACAACAGAGCGCAACCGGATACCTTTTGCCATTTCGAACAAAATTCACATCAAACTATATTGTGGTTTTGGTCATATAGTTTAACATATGTTGTACCATTACGTGATAAATATCCGGCAATAAGGAAAATCGAAACCGGATGGCAATTATTTGCCTGAACCACATATCCGGTTGTACCCTGCTGTACAAAGGGCAAACTTTGCCAGAAATTACGAAATTCATTACATCATCGATTGATTAAATTTCGTTTTCATATTTAATATATTTTTTTGCCAGTTTTACCAGAATAGTTAAATTCTTCACTACGACTTGATCTTGGAGAATCGTCGTCTGAGTGATCCTGAAAAATGAGTTGATGAATTACTCATCTGTTGAATATTATCTGGTTAACCTCACCGTTCAGTATATTTGACAGTTATGAGCGCTTGTAACTCAACCCAAACTTTAAATCTAAACAATCGGGCATACGTCCAAGCTTTAAGTCTAATGCTCACATTTCCACTAAACACCTTTGTTTGTACAACTTGCCAAAGCACTTCAAACAAAACACCTATAGCTAATACTGGTGTGCCAGCTTTGCGCAATGCGCAAAAATTAGCGAAAGCACAAAAATTTCTTTGCAAATTTTCTTGTAATACAACAATCACGTGTATTTCTTAAGAAATTATTGTAAACAAAGTAAATGCTGGAAAGTTGCCAAAAATACGTATGTGGGGTGTTTTAGCTTTAATATATAAATTAGCTGGATAGTAAAAACATTTTTGAAAGTAACGTGGAGACGTAACTCTAAAACGTCAGATAATTTGATTACACAGTTTGTGTTGAACTTATATCTACTTTATTCGCAGAACTTATCTAAATTTTTTCGATTTTAAATTTTAAAGATTTGACTGCTGAGAATGAAACTGAGAATTTAAAAAAGTTTAACAATTAATTTCATGTTAATTTCGGGGGGAAATGTAAAAGAACTTGCCGGGATAACAAACTTAGCTGTGTTCTTTGTTTTGTAGTTTAGCATTGTTGTGATCTCGTATTCCGGTATAATAACTACCTAGTCCGTGTTTACGTTAATTTTCAAAGAGACCCTTTAAATCCGGCCCGTAACCAGCTTTGCCTTGCTGGGGGAGCGGCTAAAAAGTTTTCAGGAGGGTCAGTCAAAGGTTTTCAATAAGTTACAAACAAGGCTGAACATACTCTAGGGGGCCAACATTTTTCCCTGAAGGCTGAGCCCCCTTGGCTCCGCTTGGCTGCCGGCCCGCTTTAAATGCAATTATACTTTAGCTTTAGCTACTTACCGGTCCATATTTTAGCAAATCTGGTTTATTTGCAAGCCGTAGATTCTTATCCCGACGTGGCATAAGGGTCGGTCTATAACACGTAAATTACTATACAAAAACTGTGATTTACTAATACCGCAACTTCTGGTGCAAGTCAACAGCCAAGTATTCAGCGATAGGTTTGTTTACAACCTTTCAGATGTTACGATAAACATTAAGTGTCACATTTGCAACCATATTCTCAAGTGTGTATAGCACTTATCACCAGTTAGTGAGACGTTTTCAAATTCACATACTGCTATAATTACGAACATCAGAATTTGCACTGAAGTAGGACAAATAGAATCTAAACAACGTGTTTTATTTCGAATGCCTTCATCCATTAATTCTAAAGCTACAAGACGTAAAACCAACTGGTGATAGGTGATACACACATTTGAGAATATAGACTTGGATTCTACACGCAAAAAAGTATTTCTGAATTTATTTAGAAAAGTATTTTCTGTGTCAAATCTGAAACGCTTTTCTGATACTTAAGACAATTTTTCTAAAAATAGCTGGAAAACGGTTATTTTCAGACTATTTCAAAACTTTTCTGAAAATTTTTCTGTTATAAAACAAATATTTTTCCAGTGCACCTTGCTAATTATATTTCTTAAATTTAAGAATTTTTTCTTAAATATCAGAAATATTTTGAGTGTAGAGTTTTAGCTGTTAACCTAACAACGAAGTTTGCAAATGGCAACAACACAGGCGAGGATATAGGATTTTCTAAATGGGGGTATAAATCGACCATCAATAAGTAAAAACACTATTACAACGCGCGGAGCCAAGATGTTTAATTGGTCAGGGTCCAGTAAACCAGGAGTTACAGTTAAGGTTGAGGTCAGACGAACACAATTTTAAAGTCAGCGCGTGTCAATAAAAAATTAACTTGTAAACGACAACAAATAATAACATCTTACGACGAATCAGAAAGTTGTTCGCTGACGAGTAACGACTTGTCTTCCACCGGCTTTGAACCTAAAATATTCAAAATCCTACTACTGGTATTGCTTTAACTGGTTAGGTTACTGTAGCCGTGTGCATTTTCAATCAACTTATCAATAATTAACCCTTTCTCACATGAATATTTTCAATTTCATATGAGATACACTTTCATGGTAACATTCGATCCCCAGTCTCTCGGGTGGATGGCGTTCACGATGACCACTCAGCTATAGGAGCTTGACGCTCGAGCCCGAGGGGGCTCTCACGTCTTATAGATTTTGCACTGCACGTATATGTTAGCAGTGTTAAACACTATGCTCACAGTGTCTGTGTTGCTCATATATTACTTGTATTTAGTTGCTCATAGTATACTCTATAAGTTAAAGGGTTAACGGTTAATAATTTTCAACCATTTGTAAACCTTATTTAATTGACAAGTGTTTTAGATGCGGATAGGGAAATTTTTTGACCATTACGAAATACGTTAACTGCTGACCATCGGTGTTTTAGCGATGAGTTTCAAAGTCTCACGCAGTTGTGTATCAATTTTCAAACAGTCTCTATACGGAATTCATGATTGGAAAGAATTTAAAACATTTTGAGTACAGCAACGAATGCCAAATATTGCGTAAATTGATATATTATTTACTTGTTTCTGTATCTGAATCGCAGGCAATATGTTTGTAGGCGTCTCTTTCACTGCTTTGATCGACGTCAAAAATTTCCTGTACAAACAATATGGATGAGGCTATGGTTTATAATAATGTTAAGGTCATCCGGTGCCGCGTCACGGTTGATGGTGGGGCCCTCCGGCGGGCGTTACCTGTCGACGGACAGCAGCGTCAGAGGAGAGCTCGATCCAAATGACAGGGTGGAGGCCACTTATCGCCGTGGCGAATCCAGGTTTTCCGCAGAGTATTCAAGGTTTGCCGAGCCCGATTTCCCTTGATTTGGTTGGGGGAAGCCGCTCCGAAAATAAGGATTTAAGCAAGTTTTAAGGCAATGGCCTTTTTCGTTATCTCCATTAGCCAGCGTTCGCTTCAAATGGTCGGATTTCAGACTTTTTTGTATATTTGAGCTTCTTATAAACTCCTCCAAACGCTGTTCACAATCAATCGATTGGCTAATGGTCAAATAACTGATTTTGCACGGCGCTTCCGGCAATTTGGGACGCGCCAAATTAGGTATTTGAAAATATGAAAAATTGAATACCATAATTATTAAACTCATACTTCTCAAGCTTCATCAAATGAATTCTTTGAGTTTCTTTGCAAAATTTAGAAATACACAGTGAACGTTTGTGCTATATTACAGCTGTATAATTGCGCTAAATTGAACACATTATTTGAAACTGCATTCCTTGGCTGTTTTAAAAATTTTGTTTGTACCCGCTTTTACGTTTCCGATATTTTTACCATTCGTTCACACTTTGTGTATAGTGGAATTCGGTTTAAAAATATATATATAAGCTTACGTATGCGTGCGTAATTAAAGCTTCGACCACTTTGTTTTGCATTGGCGACTCCAATAAGCTGCTCATACTCGGGCCAATATCGACTTCTTCCCTGAAAACAATTCCGTTTCACAGATCAAAATGTGTCAACTTTGTGTATTTACAAGCTAAATGCTTTCTTCCCATTTTTACAGCTGGACGCATCCTTCATTGGCTTATTCAGCAAACATATATAAGTTAATAAGGTTTTTGTCGCTTGACTTACACACTTATGCGGGGTTGACGTTATAACTGGGGCAGACTGGAACACGTTTTGTCCCTATGACTATAGCTGGTAACATTTTGTCTGACCGTTTATCAGCTATGAGATTCAAAAAATTTGAATTGTCTGCTATCCTGATGTGACATCTACTGTTTGTACTGCAATATCATATGATATTCCAAATATTGTCTGCGAGTATCATATGATATGTTTGAAAATGTCTGCAAAGTTGTGGTAAACTAGCTTGATTGTCCTGTAGAATGTCATATGATACTAAAATTTCAAATTTGAATTATTTGTACTTAGGAATATATTTTGGGAAAAACTTAGCGAGAAACAGAATCGTAGAAGCTAATTCGACTTGCGAAATCATTTAATGCTGCATTATCCGACTTTTTACTGTTTTATTTAGCGTGCACAAATTCCATTGTCCTGTATAAATATCATATGATATTTAGTAGAATTTTGGAATATCATATGATATTCGCATAAATGTCCCGCAGTATCATATGACAAATGGTTATTTGTATACGATGATCGCTTGACATTAGTGATTTGTAAGCCAATGTCATATGACATTCACATTTTGTCTACATATCCGCTATTCGGATCACAAAATTTATGTTGACGTCGAATCAACTTGGACAAAACGTGTTCCAAGCTGCCCCAGTTATAACGTGAACGCCGCATTACACAGTAGTTAATGTAAAAATGGCAATATGAAATGACGATTATTTTACCTGCTCCATAGCAAATTTGGTCCAAATACTATTCCGAGATTGCAAGAGTTCATTTGATTGTCAGCTTCGAACCATGTAAGCCTGAAAACAATGCTATAGGATATGAAAAACATATAAGCGACCAAGAGCTGTAAGCGGGTAATGATTTTTACCCAGATTGCGTTTATCCGTGGGTACCGTGGGTTATCTTGCAACAGTATCGCAGCCCAGAAAATCATTTGCCAAATGATTACTCCGATACGTTTGTTCTTTGCAGTCTTCGCTGCGAACAAGGCGATTACTCACAAGCAAGGTTGAAAATTTTCCAAAGAGAGCCAATGTTTTTTGCGGGGATCGCAGAGCCACCTGTCCCCTCTGGATACGAGCCTGATTATACTGCAAATACTGTGAGAAAATGCATTTACGTTCTTTTTTGAGTATTTTGTAGTTTACATGCGAAAACTGAAATTTACCGTTTTAGGTGAAGTATTAGCATTTTCAGTGTTTCATAATAAACAATCGGAAGTTTTTTAATGTTCTGTTTTAGTTCAGCGACGCTTGCAATCCGCATTGCGTTGTTTGCTTCTTCTTCGATACTGGAGCCAAAAGACATTTCCTTAAATACGATAACCATAACCACATCGTTTCCATTAAACCTACCTCATCAACCACAAATCGGAGCGATCGAGTGCAACCGGTACCGGTGGTATTAAAAACCAAGCCACAGTCGGAGATTGCCAAAATTAAGCCGGAGCCGGAAATGAGGCAAAAACGAACAGTTGAAATAAAATGTCAAAATTTGCCTAATTTTAGCAATTATGTATAAAATGTTGTCAAAATTTTTTGCTTACTTTTATGAGAAATCTATGTAACTTGAAGAATCACATCAAAGTCGCAAACAAGATCACCAAATAACGCTATTTCCATTGAAATTTTATTATTTCTAAAGAAATTGCCAAAGCCGCTGTAAAAAGTTTCACTGTACACAAAATCGAGGGTCACTTTTGTACCGGAGCCGGAACCACCCTACCAGTTATAGCATGAGTAGCAAAGACAGCTAAAAATTGTGACGAAACTACGGTAAATAAACATTTTGTTCAAGTATAATATTTCTACAACTCCGTAAAAGTCTGCGCCTTTAAGCTGTTCACTAGTTTATTCTTAATAGACAAAATCAACCCTACTTAACGCCAGTATAAAATTTAGTATTTATGCAGTCCTGTTTAACGCACCCACACGAGTAAAATTGCACACCTTTCAATCGGTTAAGTAAAACAATATTCGCTAGCTTGTTTACAATCTAACCATTCAGCTTATAACTCGACACTACTGTGAGTTGAGATTGATGCATTAATAGATTGCGCAAAGTATTTTAAGTCGTAGGGTTGCGCTATACTTTATCGAGCCGGACGCCGACGGCGTGCAGAAAGCTTTTCAGCGTACGGCGCATCGACGTCCGGCAGCGTGCGGTGCCACGCGGCGTCGTCCGGTGGCACCCGGTGAGTATAGCACAACCCTTAGAGTTGTATTTTAGTGCTTAATTATCATTAATGCGATTTTGTAGGAGGAACAGATAAAATATATAATTTCTATTGTTACCCGCATTAATGCAATCAACGGTTGATACAGATCGAATGTTAGTAGTGGTTCAGGAAGCTGAAGTAATTGATACAAATATCTGTGTTTTACAAGCAAAAAGCTAAGAACCAAGTAGTAACCCTTTCCCGAGATAATGCATTGTAATACACGGAAACGTAGCAGCAAACGTTTGCTTGATCGGCCAATATAAAGATCAGGCGCGGAACGTTTTTCGGTGGGACTAGAAAAGAGTAAGCTTAAGCTTTACACTATTTTTTCGCTTTGCTTAGGCTTAGGCTTAGGCTTAGGAATATGCTTGTAACAATGTTCCGCCCCTGTTCTTTACCATTGTTTTGCTCTATAAATTGGTGAATTTTGGCAAATTTCTAAAAATTAAAAACCTCAATATTCGGCAGTAATTGAAACTTGATTTCGTGTTGATATTGTTGTAACTGTCAATGTTTCAGGACGATTTATATCAGTGAACACCGTAGCAGAGTGATGTTAGTATGTTCTAAATTTATTTTATGCTGGCAAGTCTTTTCGTTTGGTACTTAGTTTTGGTACTTGGTTAATATTAATTTTAAAGTATCGACTTGGATTCAGCGGATATACGCTGTATTTGGTGTTTTTTTCAAAAATTAACTGAGTCTAATTGCCTTTTTAGACAAACAACCTGTCTGAAGTAGAGTTTCAAGACTGATGCAATAATCGCTGGTGGCACGTGTTCCAGCTCCACAGCTTTGCTGCGTTCAAAGTTTTCGCAAAGATGCTCAATCTGACGTTTGACGCCACAAACACGATACAAACCCTAGAAGGTAAACATTACATAATTTCAAGCTTAAAATTAATATTAAACACTTGTTTTCAGGTAAAACATTAAACTTTTTTTAACTTAAGTGTGCTCATGTAAGTCAGAATATGAGCTTTCAGAGGTGGATCCAAAAAAAATCTGACGGTGAGAAGGCGGGCTGACGTATTATTTTATCATCAAAAAATTTTCTGAGTGAAAAAATTGTAAGGTTTTGTCACAAAAAATTTGTGAGGGTAAATATTGTATTTTTGTATAACAAATTGTCTGAGGGGCACAATTGTAAGGTATAAACCTTATCATTTTATCACAAAAAATTAATTTACTAGAGGTCAGCAAATTTTGTCGAAACTGATAATCAAACTGAATTATGCAAACAAGAATAGTGTTAAATTTGTGCTTGTTCTAACAGTAATCTGCTAACTGCTTTGTGTTGCTAAAATTTTTAACTTTCATTGATCATAAGACAACTTTTTATTGAAAGAATGAAATCTGTGTCTTATTAATTGGCAACAGCAAATTCTTGAATATAAGACAATTCTGTTTTAACCATTTAAGAAACAAATTTCTGAGCTATTTAAAGCTAATAATGTCTGAAATAGAAGACCTTTATGCATTGAAAATTGAAGAAAGTAAGAGTATTGAAATTTTAAGACAATTTAATTTTGTGTGCACTTTGTTATACCTTAGTTTTCATTCCGGATCGATCCAGTTCAGCAATACAAGCGCGAACAATATAAGGAACACAGCTGTTGTTATCTGTCATATCGTCAAGTGCAACACCGCTAAAATCGGACACATTGTCACTGGAAACTGAACATTTTCCATCTGCCGTGTTGTATTGGCGAAATTGTTCGTCAAGTGGAACACCAAAAATTCTCATTTTTGACATTGCTGATATAATTGAACATCGACGAGAAACGATGTAATCAGGGCTCGATAGTGAAGTGTCCGTATTACTCTCGTCCTGAGATTCTGACAAAGTTGTGGTACCCGTACAAAAGTCGCTTACTGATGCGAGACAAACTTTGTGCCACGAAAGACTGCACTGAAATAGTTTGAAAGACTACAGTTTCGGGCCCGTAGCCAGGAGTGTTGACAGGAGGGCGCAGTACTCCTGCGAGAATTTTGCCCTATATTCATAGGAAATTTTCAACCTTGGATGTACGTCATCGAAAACTCGTATGTCATTCCAAAACAATGATTAGTCCTCCTAGCAAGGTGAACTGGCTACGGCACTGTGAGGGTAGTCTTTGTACATATAATAAATCAGTCATTGTTATACACAGTTTTTAAGTGATATTCACTCGGATTATTGACTCGGATCCAGAAGCATGAAATTGGTAAGTAAGCAGACGAGTAGAACTCTTGTGGCGGCAAAGGGTATACAGAACCAATGGAATTCCTTGAAGGAGAAAAAAATTCGGCATACGGGTGTGAACTCTTTCGTATAACCGGTGATTATCCTCGCACATATGCATAGTTGTATTTTTGCAGACGTATTAATGGTGTAGGCCTACAGTGTTGAAGGTTTTAAAAAGCGTGCCTCTTTCTGTTTACTGTATTGACCCGAATAAGAGGGAGGGGTAATAAGAGGGGGTTTGCCTTTTTAGTCCGAATCAATTGAAATCCGTATCCCTAATAAGAGTCCGTAAGCGGATAATGACTCCAGGACCAAATAACGTGAGTTCGAAACTTTAAAGCGTACTTAAATTTTGAAAGTACATTCCTAAGTATAACCTTGTATTATCGCTCAAACTATTGACACAAGACAAATAAACGTTTAATTCAACGGATAATTGCAGTACCGGATATATATCAGTAACGAAGGGCGGCGAAGCGTGGGTTAAAAATAAATAACAGTCCGTAACCGAATAACAAGGGGGGTAACCTCTGGAGAGGCGAAAGAAATAACAGTCTCCTCTTATTCGGGTCACTACAGTACATATATATTTTCACGGCATAAACTATAGGCAACATAGGGCATGATAACTTTCGCCTAGCTAGGGCCGGAGCAGCCACCCGCCATACTCCCCTATTGGTAGGATCTAATAATTTCAAAGAAAGGGTAGAACCTGCATTAAAATATGACAAAAATCGTGTTTCTTCTCAATTATAGCACAGGGCTATCACGTGCTCGTTTTGAAGATAACCTAGTGATAGCCCTGGGCTATAGCATGTTTTGTGGCACCGTTGACAAAACTATTGTGAACGGCGTATTACTTTGAGGCTAAGGTGCGTAAAAACGTAATCTGTGAAGAAAAGTTTGCAAGCGAAGCAAGGTAGCATCCAAATGTAATTTAGTAGTAAATTTCGTTGCAACGACAGCAAAACACTTTTTGCACGTTACATTAAGTCCAGGCGCCCTTCCCTAGAAACACCCTCTTGCTACGCACCTGGACCAATGTATAGAACAAGGCCGTAACAGTATTATATTAATAAGGTTAAGCTGAAGCCTAAGCCTAAGCGTAAGAACGGGCTTACACGTTAGCCTAAGCCTAAGCGAAAAGAGTCGTGCAAAGCTTAAGCTTACTCTATTGCTTGCAGTCCCACAGAAATACGATTTGTCCCTGATCTTTACACGGTCCACGCCTGTAAAAGGCCTAAATAGTGTATATTGTAAATAGTTTAATCACGTACTTTGACACATTGTAGTGTCTGAAAGAATGTATACGCGTTACATTGAGCACATTTCGTTGGAACATGAATTTTTTGCAAATGATGACTCAGTAACGCTGGATTGTGAAGGGTTTGGCGTGGCCGGCGAATGCTTCGATGTCCCACTAAAATAACATTACTCAAATGAAAACAATGAAATGTAAACACAAAATAAGTGGAAAAGTGTACTAAAAAATACACTCGCCTTTGATGGTGTTATATACCACGGGTGTCCCACCGGGCGCATTGGGGAGGGGGGGCGTGCCCCCAAACTTGGCTGGTGTCCCCCAAATTGGATCGGTCTAAAAGTAAACAATCTTGAGTTGCAATTGTAAGGGCTGCTCTTCGGTGCCCCTCCAAACATAATGTTATACGATACTGGATTTCGATAACATGTTTAATAAGACTTAAACTACAGGTTAAATTAATATTTTATTGTAAAGAAATACATTTTTTAATCTTAGAGGTAACAAATGGTGCCTTAACCCTTTCTCACATGAATATTTTCTATTTCCCGTGAGACCTACTTTTATGCTAGGATTCGAACTCCAGCGACTGGAGTGGGAGGCGTATACCATCACCACTCAGCTATAGGAGCTTGACGCTCGAGCCCGAGGGGGCTCTCACGTCTTGTGGTGATTTAGTACTATGTATACGTGTTGCAATTGTTAAACACGGTGCGATATATACTATTTAACGTATATACACTGCGCTCAGTTGCCTACAGGCAACTCAATGTGAGAAGGGGTTAACAATGACACAAAAAATTATAAATAAACCGACAAACTATATTAAGGGCGGCTTAATTTTACTTAACCAGTTTTAAAATGATTTGCGGCCTGCCAGAAATGCTGTGGATTGCTTGTTAGCCCGAAACACGGGCATTGTTTGCGTTAATCATCCGGCACTGACGTCACACTTTATCGTCCTCAGAACAACTATGGTTTTATATCATAGAAACTGTTCGTTTTGGTTGGAACCAACCAGGACGCAAACCAAATCCGCAAAAGTAACAACGCCAAAGTTTATAGGCATAAGTTGAAGCTCTACCATTCAACAAATGACAATTGCCTTCATATTTGGTTTAGGTTCTTCTTGTGGTCTTTCGGAAAATCAGATAATTATAAAAAAATCTATTCCATAGACGAAAATCAGCCACGTAACCAGACCGGGAATCGTTCGTAGATCGTAAATATTGAAAGACTTTTAGAGAGAGAGCAGACAAAATTTACGCACCATAGATTGGCGTAGATAAATTTTTGCCTCGATGAGGAAAGACGTCCGTTTCCGATCCGGTTGCGGACGTAAGCTTACTTCGTCCAAACGGTAACGGCGATTGTCGTTCATCATTGCCAGCACAAGTTTCCGCAGAATAGTTTCGTTGTAACGCCACGCTGCCGCCATTCTGATCTTCAATGACTGAGTCAATTGAACCATTAATAGTTGCGGTGCTTGTTGAAAAGTGTTGCAAATTGCTCGCACTTTTATATTTCGCAGCTTCGTCCAACGTAAGCGTTGAGCCATTTATGCTTGGAGCTTGGCCTAAAACTTTTATAAAACGATGATTCCAGTGGAAAAGGGTTTAAAGTTTACTCGAAAAATAATCACTGGATGTTTAGTAAACGCTGATACATAGCTATAAGATGTTATACAAGGTGTGGTTTGTTTCTGAAAACATTGTTAAACTGAGGCAATCATAATGCATCTATGATAAGTTAAACAAGCCGTGATATTTCAAACTTATGTGAGTTTACTGCGAAATCATGCTCGGGTAAATTGGATTCAAGGTGGACAGCATCACAGAGGGAAATAGAATGGGCGGGTCCGTGGAACGGGACGGATCGGATTGGATCATCTCGTGGTAATAGGGCAAAAATCAGGGGATTAATTTCTGTCGGTGTTAAATTTTTTATCTCAAACGTAAGCTGAAAGTTTAGGTCCGGCTCCGGTCCGGCAAAATTTTTGTCGCAGGTTCCGACAATTTTGGTAGTGAAATTGTGCACAGTTTACAAAATTTTATCTGGGAAAAAATTGCTGATGTTTTGTAAAAAATATTAAGCGTAAAACCAAACGATTTAACAACACATTACAGAAATTTGCTAACATTAACAAATTAAACGTCCTTTAACTACGTGATTTCGCCTCACCTCTGGGTTCACCTCCGGCTCCAGTAAATTTTGTTGACCTCATACTTTGTGCTCAAAAAATGAGGCCGACGGTGATGGGCTTGGGCCGGGTCCAGGCCCTAACAAACCGGGCCGGTTCCTTGCCTGCTTCGAGTAACCTTCTGTATCATAGGAGGGTAAAAATTTTTCTCACTCGCAATGCTCGTTTTGTTAAACTTTTGCATTTCCCACCCGAAATTTAATTTATTTTTAATACGCCTGGGAAACATTACTGTACGTATTACCATAAAACTGATTTTCTTCGTTGAATGCAGTTATCAAGTCTTCAGCTACTGAATTCTGACTGTTTCTAAAAAACATACTATACAACAAGTATGCTTGAAGATATTTAATAATACGTTTTCTAAGCTCAAGCGTTCTTTACGTTTCATTTCAAATTTTTAGTTAATTTGCTGCATATTTGTATAAGAGCCTTATTAATGTTTTGCAAACAGATTCTGTTAAGCCCTATTCACACGTACAAATTTTTGCTGCGAGAAGTCGCATCTGCAAATTGCACGCAGAACTTGCATTTTTTTGATCAGCCAATAAGAAAGCGGCTGCAATACGTTCATTGATTCTTCATGGTTATTCACACATGTGAACTAAATTCATAGCTGTGATTTTTAATGAATTAGTTTCAGCTGCTAGTTTTTTGAACAGGATTTTGGACAAGAGTTGCAAGTGCAAGTTGTAGCTGCAAGTTCGCGCAGCAAAAACTTGCACGTGTGAATAGGGCTTAATATATCGTAGGCCAAACTGCTATACTTTGCCACTACTAATTCGCCTTGGCCAATTTGACTGTGTAATAAAGTTTAACAATATGATCAAACCCGCGACTGACATCCAATCGGTGTTGGTTGGTTCAACTTTACTGATAATGACGCAATTTATTTTCTGGCTATGCTGAATTGATATTTGCTTAGAGTAGCAAATGCGTACGACGTATACATTATTAAAATGACTTTCATTCAAAACCACTTCAGAACGCAAAACTTGCGTTCGATACAAAACTAGACTTCACGCAAACCAATGGGGCCAATAATTAGAATAGGGCCGATAGGGTGGTATAAGTATGTTCATAAGTCTAAGTCTAAGCCTAAGCCTCAACCTAATCGTAAGCATAAGCTTATACCTAAGCCAAAGCTTGCCTAAGCAAAAAATAGTCTAAAACTTAAGCTTATTCTATTGCAGTCCCGCCGGAAAACGTTCCACCTCCGACATTTGGGCTCAATGGCTTCTAATAAATATCTTTCGCTGCGGTCAGCAAATATAAAAATTCTGGTGTTAGAAACCATAACGTGAACCCTGCATTGCGAAACAACTATTAAAATTTTTAAATTCAAATTTGAACGAAACTTACAAATACATCCCGTCGTTTGGTCGATTTTGAACCGGTAGTTGTTTAACGAAGTTTATGTACTCTGAGCCGGCATTGTAACTTCTTGCCGAGTCTCGTAAATCTTCTAACTAAAAAAATTTGACACAACTTTTTTCAAATATATATAAATTAAATTAGCTCTTGTGTACTCCCTCGCCTAAAGTTTAAATCTTTACTGCTTAACCTAATTTTAAACCTGACAATAAAACTATGCAAATATTTGAAAAATTCCACAACTGCGAGAATAAGTGTACAAGAGCTAATGAATTGTCGCATAGTTTGGTGATTTCAGCGTTGCAGCTACTTGCTTTCTCTCAAACAATTTTTTATAAATTAAATTGCAATATTAAAATTAATCATAATCTCCGAATATTAATTTAAGCTTTCAAAAAGTTTTCACTACGTGTTTGTCTATACGTACTCAAACCTGGAGCTATAGCACTTGCTTGATTAGCATATAATTATTCAAGCATGCGTAAGCTATAAAGATCACCCACATTCCACACACGGCTGATATTTTATTTTCCGCTCACATATTGGTTATAATTGTATAAAAATGAAAATTCCAAGAGTTACAACACATAAACCCAATCCGATTCAGCTGTTTTGGTGCGATTTGCTACTACGATTTGATCAGTGAAAAATTCGAATTTTTACCACTGCTGGGTATTGAAGAGTAGAATGCTAGATTATCATTACATATAAATAAATTTATAAATAAATATATACGTATATATAATATAGTATATATTATATATTTATAATAAAATAAAATATGTAACTTATTCGATAAAATGGCTTACTTGTGCAGGTATGGGGGAGACAAGAGTTGCCATTGTTTGAAAATATGTAGTCGTGCGAGCTCTTGTAGTTTTCTCGGCTTGAAAGATAAGATCGCGACACTCCTCGATCACTTGAGCCTAAATTATTGTTCGGAAGTGAACTGACTTGGTTTGACAACAATTTGTTATACAAAGCATAGGTGGTCAAAATTTTAATCACTTGCGAATTCATCCGGGCTGAAGCGACGCTATGCGAGCTCCCAGAGTGCGGTACACCGACGCCCTCAATAAATCCAGTGAGGCCCCCAAATAGTGTCGGGCCGCGGGAGTGAGGGCCACAAAATCAATGTGACGGCCGATCTGTCAATCGGCTTTGCACGTGCAAGAGTTTTTGTTATACTCTGGTTAATCTGATGACTGGTGACTGATCCATGATTTTCCATGGGGAAGAAATAAGTTTGAATAGTTGCGCCGAAGGTGCAAAAAATTTTCAGTTCCTGTTATAACCTCGCCATTGTTTTCATCTATTGGACTAGAAAACCTATTGTCAAATAAACTGCTTGCATTCCAGAATTTTCCGCTCAGCACAGCAGTTCTGGTGAAGGAATACATTCCCCAACCGCTCCTGGATCCGCCGCGTCTGGTTCTGGTCGGCACAATATTAGAGACCTGCGTACAAGAGCGTGATTTAATTTCAAACCATGAATTTTGTTAAAATGTTTTTACAATTTGTGACATTTTTACTGGTTTGAAATTGGGTTTCTTGTGACTATTAAGTTTGCTAACAAAGCCACCTATGCGAAAACTCATGCGCAAGTTTTCTGGCTTGACGTTAGAAAGGATGATATTATAACTAAAATATTGTTAAAACTTATAAAACAATTGGCCAATGTTACTTTAAGGGGCGTAACTGCAGATTCAGCGTATTCCTAAGCGTAAGCCTAAACCTAAAAGTTGTAAAAATGAATTTCTCAACCTAAGCCTAAGTCTAAGCCTAATCGTAAGCAAAAAATGTAATGTAGAATCTAAACCTACTGTTTTATACACCCACCAGAAACCTGGACGCCCCTAAATGTAACATGGGCGAAATCTAGATCTAAACCTACTCCTTTATAGACCCTCCAAGAAGCCTGGACGCCCCTTAATGTAACATGGGCGAAATCTAGATCTAAACCTACTCTTTTATAGACCCTCCAAGAAACCTGGACGCCCCTTAATGTAACATGGGCGAAATCTAGAATCTAAACCTACTCTTTTATAGACCCTCCAAGAAACCTGGACGCCCCTTAA
>JASANG010003582.1:0-282500 GCA_030248215.1 Enoplolaimus lenunculus | reverse complement strand
TAATTTCACAGTCCTAACCATATTGGATTCGCCATCAAGGTTATCGAAACTACTTCCCTATTGCATAACACGGATAACAGTGACTTGCGTTGTCACTTGGTTAATACATGGCAAACAGAAAATAAAACAATTGCGGTCTCTTTCGAGGCCTCAGTAGAGTCCAATTAAATTTTTCAAATTTCAAATTTAGCATTTACATGATTTAGTGAAATGTTTAACAACTGACTTTGATATATTTTTCGTCAATCACTTTCTTCATCGATTCGTTGCAACACTGACTATAACTGGTATCGTAATTAAGCGCTTTGAAGTAAACTGATTTCAGCGGTAAAAAATTCTAAAATTGATAATTTAAATTATAGAATAAAAATTAGCCAAAACGTCGATATTAAAGAAGGCAAACATTTATGAAAAGGCGGTGCTATACTTATGCGGTGCTGTTCGGCGTCGTTTGATGCCCAACGCCTTTGAACGGCGCCCCAAGTCAAAAAAACCTTTGTTTTCACATGGTTCTGCCGTGCCATGCGGTATTTCACGTGCCCTGCAGCACCAGTGCCGAACGGCATTAAAATACTAAAACAATCAATGTATAGAACAGGACCGGAACAATAGTATAAGCATATTCCTAAACCTAAGCCTAGGCCTAAGCCTAAGCATAAGCGTAAAATGAGCCAATGAGCCTATTTCTAAGCCTAAGCCTAAGCCTAAGCAAAAAAGTTAGTCTAAAGCTTAAACTGACTCTATTACAGCCCCGCCGGGAAACGATCCGGCCCTGTTCTATACATGAGCCACTAAAACGGTATCGCTCCATCCCAATTATCCATTTTGAATGTATTGTATGCAACGAGGGTCACAGGCGTAACCAGTACGTCACTTCGCGAGCGTACACTCTCGTTACAACGGTTTTTGCAAACCAATATAGCGAGCAAGAAAAAGTTTGACCTCAAGAATCTAGTAACATACTTCTTCAAAATGGTGTAAAAGCACTCGTCTATCGTTATTCCCAAAAATTGAATGACGGGATATTTGCTCCTATTTCTTCTTTATATACGCTTTTGCCAGCATCATATGCTTTGTATTTATATCGTTGCAAATGTATCCGTATTCTCAATGATGGATTCAGAAGGTTCTGAACGACGGGGTCCACGCGAGATATAATAGTGGACAGCAACGCACGATCAAAGCGAGCGAAAATGCGAACATCGCTTTAGTGCTAAACCTTAAATACAAAATCTTGGTTTTGATTTCCGTTTTGGACTTACGCCAGAATTACTGCAATAGTATTTAAATCAAAATCATACTTCGTCTTGAAACAACGCTTTGAAGTTATCGCCAAGTCTTTTCGCGTCTTCTGCATGCTTTATTTCTGAAAAAACACTTTCTTTTACAAAAACGCTTTTTTTCATATCTGAACGTTGAAATTTTAAAATTTCACTTCCAACCCAAACCCAAAATTTGTCATTATTACAGAGGATACATTAAACTTAGGCTCGTGTTTGGTTCATCGTACTAAACCAAGCACAGGCATAGGCGCCCGTTCGGGTTTGGGCACGTCGTCTCAAATTTGAGAAATACTAAACAAACAGTCCATTAATTGCAGTACTTGAGGTCTGCATGTGGGGCTGTTAAACAAAACGTATAATAGGTGATAATTTAACAACATTAGGCAATTGTTCATTATGCCCACAAGGGCTCGTGTAAGCTTTACGGCCGTCCCGGTCTCTGGTGTGTAAAAGAGTTGGCTTACATTCTAGACATTTTTTTGCTTAGGCTTAGGCTTAGGCTTAGGCTTAGAAACACTCTTTTGCAACGCTTAGGCTTAGGCTTGGGAATACGTTTAATCTACTGTTACGGCCCTAAATGTAACATTGGTTTCACAAGTATAAAAGATTGCCTCGGAAATCAAGGGAATGCATTTGCATCATCTAGTCGACGTTTCGAAATTTATAAAAATTCTCACAATTTGAACACCGCGTAACTGGTTTTGATTCCAATACTCGCCGGAATTGTAGGCAAGGAGACCTGTGCCCTGTAAACAAGCTGTGTTTACAGCTCACCCACCACAATATTCTGCCAATGGATGAAAAGCTTTTCAGCCCCGTCCGCCTTAATAATTCCGTGTTCTTATGCATCGTTCGCTGTAATGCTGTTCTTCTTACCCAGCTGTGTTCGTCTTTGAACATAATTGATCAATTCGCCACAATATTTTGACCAAAGTTTCGCCCGCTGAAGACCGTAGTCAACGCCGATTGGTGATTCCATAAGAATTCGGTCGATTTCATCGTTCGTTGCTGTGTCGTCGCTTGGATCTTTACTGGCGACTGAAACAAAAGTTAGAAGTTTAAACTTGCGGAATCACCGTTTATATTTAAATCGAAATGAATAGGGAGGGACAGTATTCTCAAATGTGCATAGCATCTTATGAAAACATCAGAACTGAAATATTTGTAAGGGGAGACCGGCAGGAGATATCATAGTCAAAAGTCAAAAGCCGTGCGGAAAGTGAGCGAAAAGTTTGTCGTCTTTTCACTGCTAAACTTTTAATACAAAATTTTGATCGTGATCCCTGTTGGGGGGAGGACTAGGCTTGGTGCCCCTTGTTGGATCCCACCAGTGCTTATCACCAGCTAGCGACCTGGCTACTTTTGAGACAGGGTTGTGGTGAGCTTCGAAGGTAAGATTTCTTGCAGTTGGGATTTCACACTTGCAAGCAACGTTTGAGTGTAGCAGATGCAACAGTAGAATTATTTGAAAAGTGATAGGTGATCATGTTTACACACATTTCAGAGCACGGACGCAGATCAGGCCCGCAGCCAGGTCACGTTGTTAGGCAGGGATGCCTAAAATTTGTTCAGGACGGGAATACAAGGGTTTTTGACTTACAAGGTTGAAATTATTTAGGGGTGCCAAAATTTGTCCAGGGGTGAGTTCCTCTTGCCCTACATGGTGGTATATATGCTCGGCACAGATACTTTCGAATTTCAAGCAATATTAATGACAATGTAAAAGAGTTCTTGATTAGCCAGGGGAAGGCATCGGACCCCACAACGAAGGGTCACCAAGGTAGAGCCGTAATGGACTATAGTGACGTACACCTCGCGATCGAAACCATTTGGACGTCAACGCGACTGTCGATTTAAATCCTAATACAACGTTTTGTTTTTGAAAATCTGAAAGGGGTAAGCCTAATTTTCCTTTTGATGATCCCCTGTTGTTATGACAAATTCAATGGTAATTTTATAGTTCTATGAAAATTATAGCAAAAACAACTGTGTGATTTTGGCTAAATTTTTGTGCATAGCCAGGATATTGGTTTAGGAAGCGTGACAGCAAATGTAAAAGTATGTTATATTTTGCGACCTAAATTAATAATTGGGGGTTTTTTAAGCTATTTATTAACCGCCATACTCGGATGCGTTAAGACGGGACCACGGCTCCTTGTCCCTGCGTCCTTTAGTTTCAGGCGACATTGTTTTCATCTGTTTGATGTTCCGCATTTAATAATACAAGAAAACAATCAAACATATTTTATATATGTTACTATATTGTAAAAAACATTTCGCAAGCGAAGCATTAAGAAAGCACCAAAACCCAAATTTTGTGGCACAAAAGTATAAATTGATACGGCACCGGCGTTACCAATTTATTAATATTTCGTGATTGGACACCCGCCAACGCGCCCTCTTTGGACCCGACCCTGTAGTTAAGCAAACATACTGTCAAGCGTACTAAACGTGTCCATCGCATACAGCGTTGAGTTTCACTCGACAAACGTTATAATAATAATAATATACAATCTGATTATTATGAACGGTTCCATTCTCTGTAATGCATCGTCCACTTTAAGCTGTGTCCGCTATGTAGACAAAGAAACCGTATTAAAGAAAAAGTGAATCTGCGATTTTGTTATTTAATGTTCTTGCACTTTTTATAAAATGGTACTGTTCAACACGCGCTGCAATTGGAAACATTTCCATTTCGTTTAAACGTTTACAACGCAGCAACACTTTATCCTGTCCGTAGTGCAATTTGTAAATGCACACACCTTATTCCGTTTTTAAACTCGATTTTATAAAACCGACGGCAAAGGGAAATTGGAAAAGTTTTCAAATTCAATTTCCCACTGCTACCCTTTTTTCAAACTGGAAAAAGGTGTCTTTGATTTCCACAAGCCGGGCACAAATTAATGTGGATGACGCATTACCGTTTCTTTAGACAGCCCCTCCTTGGATGGTTTCAAAATTATGGACAGTAATTCAAGACTTTTTTCGATGCTGGATGACCTACGTCTAAAATTCAAGGCCGCGGTTGTAGGGAATCGAACCCCTCCGCCCGCCTACGAAATAGACCCCCGCATTGTTATTTAGTGGCAGCCATAGACGCATTAGCTCACGGCGGTGCAAAATTGGCTGGATCGGTTTTGCGTGTTGGCGGACGGTAGCCGTAGCCCTGAATAGTTTACAAGAACCCTTCTATTTGTTAAACGTTAACAAACAGCCTCTGAATGGGTCAGGGAGACGGGGTACGTACCAGACTAATATATTATGCTTAAGCTGGATTCCAAACATATATTTCTACCATGAAGGATTCGCCGCCATAATGCGAAAAGTATCACTGAGCGAAAACCGCCAGGGCGCGTTTAATGAAGTGAAACGCGTAACCGTCGAAGGAACAACTACAAAACCAACGTTACACATACATATTTCCCTTTCCATATCTCGTAAAATATAACCTTAATCATGTGTTCGCGAATCGGGCTTAAGCACCAAACCACTTAGTCAAAAGTGATAGTTAACGTGTCACATCCGAAAGTTTCTGTCGATATTTTTGCTTAAAACTGAAATGCACATGGAACTGAAAATAGTTTTGACGGAAAGCGTTGGTTGAGTTAGCATTTGCGTCAAGTTTTCTAAATTTGGAGACCAGAAAATAGAATGCGCAAAAAACATCGGAGACCACAGGTTTAGAGCGAGGATTGTTTTTACAGTAGAAACAATATATATGCTGCATTTTTGGTTCTTGTACATTTTCACCTCGCTTAAATTAACGATTTAGGCTCAGCCTAACAGTTAGGAATAGGCTTAAAACGCTTTGACATAGGTTCAGGTAAGCCTTTTTAGAATATAAGCTTTAGCTTAAGCGTCAGAAAGTTAGATGATTTATTTTAAAAGTTGGATAGCTGGAACTAATGTCGAAAAATGCAGCAGATGTCGACAAGGTTTGTATAATTTTGTACATAAATTCTGAAATAACTAACCCAAAGTTTAAGGGGTTTTAGTCGAAACGGCCTTCAGGCCGTCTCAAAAACCGCTACGCGTTAGTTCATTTTGTAAATCGGTGCGCACTGATTTTGTATTGATTGGATGTGGAAATTTAAATGTCAATATATGTACACATTTTGGATATTCTGTTGATCTTCATTTCGACTTACTGGAAAAAGTCAATTTCTGCGTTGAATATTTAAACATAACATCGCTTTATGCAAAAGTTAGCTTGAACTGAAACTGGCCTGTGAGACTTGTAACTACAAAACAGTACAAGCTTAACAGTGGACGGAAGTAGTTGCTGCTTTGAAATATCGGTTGAATTTTGAGTTCGACAAAATACAACCCGGCAACTAAATGTGTACATGCAAGTGTGTACCGTTAAAATCAACAACACTCATCGTGAAAACACTGGAGCGAGAATTTCGCTGAAACGTTCAACTGAACACAATTCAAAACATACTCGTGTTGTTAGGCTTATAGTCGGTAGAATTTTATAGGCCAAGCTGACAAGCGTAGAGTAAACTAACGTTTTATTGCAAAATTTTAACTTCAAATTTTTAGAACAATAACGCGCTATGACAATAATATCAGTTCACTAGTTGATGTCTCTAGGCGTTTGATGGGCGGAATCAGTGCTGCGGAATCAGCCACCTGTCCGCCAGTTTCACTATGTTTAGTTTTAAATGATTCTTGTATACTTCAGCTTTTATAATTATCAAAACATAGACTTAGGCTTAAAATTACGCTTAAGAAAGGGCTTATACAAAGGAGTAGGCATGTTTAAAATGAGTTCAGTCGCTTTAGTGTAGCAGTTAGGGCTATCAGAACTCAAAAAGTGATAATGTGGATGGAAGGGTACAATAACACATAAAATAACTTTGAGTTTTTGGTGCAATTTATATTAAACATCTTGTATGAGGTCAGGGTATAAAAGAAAATTTTTTCACATTTTACAGGATTAATTCTAACGCCAAGTCTTGCGGTAAAATCCTATTTAAGATCGACTCTAAAAGCTGTTCAGGAAAGTTGGTACAGTGCATTACATAGTAAATATATCTTTCTAATCAGGGAGGAATAGGTATATTCGTTTCCGGTTCCTGGAAACGTTCATTACAGAAAAATTACAAATTCCGTTATATTATGGTCTCATAGTTATAGTTGTAAATCACTTAAAACAATTATTCAGTTTTTGAAAAACTTTATGCTATAATAATTGTTTAAATTTGGAATAAAAATAAAATTCGTCGATAAATCTTAAAACATTTAGGCGCATCTGTTACATTTGATATACGATTTGAGAAGAAATTCCAACGAATATTTGCCGTATTACAATTTTAATGGCAAATAAATATTCGTTTTACCTTTCCGTTATTTTGGCCACTATCCGCAGTTTTTTTTGTTACACTCTGGCATTCGATGAACCCCTTCTCACATTGAGTTGCCTGTAGGCAACTGAGCGCAGTGTATATACGTTAAATAGTATATATCGCACTGTGTTTAACAATTGCAACACGTATACATAGTACTAAATCACCACAAGACGTGAGAGCCCCCTCGGGCTCGAGCGTCAAGCTCCTAGAGCTGAGTGGTGATGGTATACGCCTCCCAATCCAATCACGGGAGTTAGAATCCTAGCATAAAAGTAGGTCTCAGGAGAATAGAAAATATTCATGTGAGAAAGGGTTAACAATCAAGCTGCACATCTCCGGCGAGCTATGTGCCCGACATTTGGAACCTGTTTCAAATTCGTTTTTGTGTTCGGCGGAAAGTTAAAATACAAAGCTGTACGAGCAACAAACTTGTCGTTGTATCTGAATTTTTCATATTTCAAGGACATTTAAGCTTAGTCAAAAAACACCTCATGTGAACGCGTTGGCGCATAACCATTTTATAACTTGAATTTGGATACATGGACGTTTTTATGGCACGACTAACAAATACATGACGCAGCTGTTATTTTAAATTTCAAAAATTTCAATCCGGGTTTACAACTTCCTCATCCTGGCCAATATTTATGAGCATAATTCTAATATATCATTGCGTAAAAAAGAAATGTTGCCGAAATGTGAACATAATTGGACAACAGAGTCGTAACAGTAGTATAAGCATATACCTAAGCTTAAGACTAAGCCTATGCCTGAGCGGAACACTGAGTTTATACCTGCAGAAAAACGTCCCGCCCCTGATCTCTGACCACCCGAACGCAAGTCTATGCCTTATTACTGTTTTGATGTTTTCCAATGACCGAGGGTCAAATTTAGGAATAGCCAAAGAGACAAAGTGTTTATGAAACGCCATAACAGAAAAACAGTAAACAATAACATATTTAATATTCGAGTGTCTTTGGTCTGTAGCTTTGTTGACGTTGATATTCACTATTGGAAGCTAAGTTGAAAGCGTTTTACATTTAAATTCGGGTACCGCTGTCTCGTGTAAATTCAAACACTCGTGGATAGTAGTTACGTAACCATAAATTTGTGCTGATAATAAAAACTCCGGAGTAAAAGCGATCGAGAAGCCAAACGCAATTTTAGTACTAAATATTTAATTACCAAACTTTGGCTTTGTTCCTTGTGTTAGGAACCATAGCCTGGTTGTGCCTTCTTGGATCCGCCAGTGGCTTTAAAGTCCACAACTAAAACGACTACCAGGATGCAACTGGAGGTGAACAATACCGGAGCCGGAGGTCAGCGAAACTTGCCAGAGCCGGAGTCGGAGCCGGAAGTGAGACGAAATTAGGTAGTAAAAACGATGCTTAGTTAGTTAATTTTAGCCAATATCTGCAATATGTTGTTAAGCTGTTTCAGTTTACGCTAATTTTCTGCGAAATTTCGGAAATTCTTTCCCTGAAAATTGTGACAGAAGTAAAACGAAACGCGCTAAACAGATAAATTTTGCAAAAGTATGCAAAATTTTTCTACCGAAATTACCAGAATCTCCGGCACAAATTGTGCCGGATCCAAAACCGGAGGCAGATCTCCGGTTGTACCCTGAGGCCTACTCGTTTTTAGCAACAAAATAAAATTTGTTTATGAAAATGTAAACATCCACACCATCCTATATATAGCCGACGACAACTCATTCAAACATAATAATACTCAAAAATACGAGTGAGAAAGTGATTTGTGTCAAAATAAAGAACAAAGGTACGTTGATTTGTAAGAACGCCGAAAAATACCGTTCCAATTTGATAACGGTGTTAAGATACTCAAACGAAGAAACAAACTCTCAAGAAACGAGCAACAGATACTACTCTTCATTGGAAAATGATTTCATTTCATCACATCCGTGCAGGAGATTCGCCAGGGTTTAAGTTCGGAACGGCATAAGCTCGTTGTTAATGGAAATGATTTCATATTTGAAATCCAGAGAAGTATTATAAACACTGTTAACAGTGCTTTTATTTTGTCTTTCTAAATTTTCAAGCGATGTATACGACCCCGTATCTGCATTCCTGTACTGTATTAAAGTATTTTTGAAAAATTGTGTCAATTCAAATTACGCATGATTTTGAGAAAATATTATGGTGGATGAACAAACTCGTCATTTTTCTACTTTCTCTCCACTTTATTGTCAAAAAGCAAAAGTTTCCAAACTGCTGTTTAGCATTTTTCTAAGTTTAAGCCTATAGCTTAAACTAAGCCAAAGTCTACTTGTTATTCTATTTATAATGCGAAGGCGAGACCTTGTGGGGAGACACGGAACGTGTACCATTATATGTGTTTTAAAGTTTATCGTAGTATATATAATTTTAAATCATCTCAAAAAATGCAGCCCGTGTTACTTATAGGGCCGTCCCGTTTTTAATGGGTCTGTAAAAGAGTAGGCTTTAGATTCTAGATTACCAGTTTGTGCATAGGCTTAGGCTTAGGAATATGCTTAATCTACTGTTACGACCCTGCCAAAAATGCTTTACAATTCTTTCGGCCGAACTAAAAATTTGGCGGAGTTAACACAATACATATCGCCGCAAGCATAGTTGGCCAGTTTTTGGTTGACAGCGGCAGTGCGGACTTCGCTGCCGTTAGCAGCAATATAAATGTTAGTCTGTGTTGTGCTTGATGAATCATTAAATCTGATTGGCAAGAAACATTTGACACTGCCGCTGTCAACCAAAAACTGGTCAACTATGCCTGCGGCGATATGTATTTTGTTAACTACGCCCATCGCCGCTACAGAGACGGAGTGTCTGGGTTTTCCGATTTGGTATAGTTGTTGATCCAGGCGTGCGGTTGTTCACATTTGTTTGCCTGTTTCCCAAACCGAAAATGATAGAAACAGAATTTGTCGTCTGATTCTAGTCCTGGCGTGCGAGACTCAGATCGATTCCGACTCGCTGAACTATTTTTAGAATTGTTGCGACAACGTGATCTAGACTATTGTTTTTCCGCAACCATTAATGCGTTTACACTTTCCGTTAAGTCTAAAACTGTTTTAGTTAGGCTTTCCATACTCGACATTTGGTTATTGTAATTTACGGCTTGTACGTAATTACGCAATTTTTATATGGGATTTGTTCATTAATTTTATCTGCAGTTTCAGCTAGCTTTTCAGTGCTAACACCATCTAGAGAAATTCGAACAACTCGCACGCTTTCTGGAAGCATTTCTAGAAAGCGTAACCGGACTACTTATGGTGGTTAGGAGCTAAACGCTGCATTTGTCTTAATATAGCAGATGGTTTTTTTGTCTCCTAATAGCTGCGTTTCTAAAGGCTTCCGTAACTTTTGGTTTTGACTGTCACCGTAATGAGAAATCACGCAATTGGTGATCATATCAAAACCGTCTGTTAATTTTGCTCCACTTTCATCAATAATGTGCGTTGGAGGAGCGCGTAAAAGGCTGTTTAATTTAACATCGTCATTTGCATCAGTCATTAATTGTTCAACTTGTAGAAACCTAATTTTTGGGTCTTTTTCATGAACGTCAGGCAACTTAATTGACTTCGCAGCGCTGTGGTTAAAAACAGGGTTTTCTTGCTGATTAGTTTTCTATTCGACTAAGTTAATTGCAAGCTTCTACGGCAAGTTGATCCAATTGGTCCAAAGTTTCAATTATTTGGCGGTTGATTGGGGGCATTTGAAAATTCTCATCATCCTCATTTAGCGTCTGCAAAATTTGTTCCAATGTCGACATACTGTAATTTGACAGAATGACAGGTCCTGGGTTGAGTTCGACATTCCTAGACAAAATAAACAACAACCTCAATTATCGAAACGAATTGGACCATTTTGAAATAATAATTGATTTTTTTGCCAAAACAATTTGATTTGACGTCTGAATAAACACTGCGTAGACTTTTGCAGATAACATCGGGGTCACCAAAGTGCAATGTTTCATTAATGATTTTTAAAAAATATAACTTCGCTATCTTATTGACCCCAACTAACTGTCAATGTTGTTTTTAAACTCAATCGTATTTAATTTAAGTTATTCTGAATTAGAACTTTTAAAAGTTTTTTGAACGTTACATCACTATATAAGCATGGGTATGGTCCGGTAATAGGACTGAAAAGCGCCGAATGGGCAGCCAAACAAAATTACTGCTCGCCAGTGTTGAAAAGTTGGTAGTATTAACAAAAAACACACCAGAATGTTTAAATACCGCTGAATGAGCACACAAGAATGTCTTGGAGGCTTTTATTAGCTTTGTGCTATTCATCACATATCACCCAAATTCCGGTTGCTACACGGCCATGTGGCAGTACTCTCATTTTATACTAAAAACTTAAGGTTATACAAATTCTGTTCACTAATGGTTGATCTTTTTATAAACTGTAATAAATGTTTAAATCCTTGTGGTAGACTCAAAACTATGCGTTCATTTAGCGAAAATCAACCGTTTGATAGTTTAAATCGCAAAATAAAATCGAGTTAGGTTTTTATACAAAAAATTTAAAATTAGACCAGTCAAAAATGCAGGCTTGTTTAGAAACGTTTATAAAAAAAGGAAAATGAGACCTAAGGAGGGTTTCATTACGTTCATAGCATATTTAATGTATTACGGTGAGCAAAAGATATTGCAATTATTTAAAACCACATCGTCCGCATTAAAATTATCGATGTTGGAAACACTGAAGCCCGGTATTTGCTGCAAAATTTTGCTAAGCATTGCACTTTTCCGTTGCTCTTTACCCGGCTCACATTTGCTGATCAGCAATACTCAATATATCTCAACAGATTTTTTCGGTTCGAAAGTTGCACCCTGCTTTCCCAATAATTTGCGTCTCACCTGTAATTTTCATACATTATTTGCACAATAACAGCAATATGCACGTGTCTAAATAGTCAAAAAATTAGTGAATAACTCTTATAATTTCAGTTTTTTCTTCTTCAATAGGCGCAACCAGGCAAAATTTTAATAAACACGGCTGAACAAGTACCAGCCATACAAACCAACGAAAAATACACCAATCCGACAAAAAACGAATTGCGCCAGCATAGTCTTGCAGTCTTTGATAATCGAATTCGGCCTATGCCGGTACTTTTCCACCACCCAAAAGATCAACCAGATTTTGATTAGCTTACGCATCCTTAGTCACAGCGTAAAAGTAGCCGTTAGTACATCCCCCGAACAGCATTCCTGTTTCATATAACAATATTAAGTCAATATCCTATTTGATAAAATAAAAATTGTAGCAGTGAAAAATTGAAACAGTTATTGGATTTAATTTCCTCTCGGTCAACGTTTTAATCACGTATACGGAAATTGAAGATGTTACAAAGCTTGGCAACCTAAATTTTATTGCCCTCTGTTAGAAATGTTTAATAAAATGAATTTATGATATTTACCCCAAAATGAAACACATTAAACATCAACTATTTTAAAACGAAAGTTCAAGAGGTCAGCGTTTGAACTTGGAAAAGAGTTTACTTAAGCAAGCCTAACCTTAAGCATCAATAATAAAAAGCTTTAGCCTCAGCGTAAAGCCTATACACCCAAAGCCTCAGCCTTAGCGACGAAATATTGCGTTACAGCGACGCGAAAAACTGGTCCACTGCAGACCTGGACATTATGACAATTTATGTTGTAAGTTGTACAGTTTCTCTAAATCGTCAGCAGTGTCTTTAGTTACCAATTTTCAATCGAAAGAGACAACTCTAGTTCCCGTTTTATGTCTAATTTAGTGAAAACCCCTATCCCCTTGTTTGCAGTTTCTGAACAAATGTTGCGGGTCCTCTTCAATCAGCAATCTGTCAATCAGAAGTTTTGTGTCTGTATCAATTGACTTTCCTCTTGAACGTTTTTTCATTAGTTTTCGGGGAGGACTTGGATCCGCGTACATCTGCTCACATCCTGTAAAAACGTTCTGCGCACCATTACAACCTTAAATGCACCACAGTTTTTTGTGAGAGTATATTCCATGCGAACAACAGATTTATACGTCCGAATTCGCTTAATAATACCAAGAATATATAATAATCAAGGTGTAAGCTTAGGCTTTGAGCAATGGAATAAGCTTTAGGCTTACTTTAAGAATATGCATAAGCTAGTAATGATTTTACGTATATCATAACCAACTAACGTACCTGATGAACACGATATGTTGCTTTTTGCGCACCGATACATTACAATAAAACAAAACACAATAAAGCAGCGAAACACACAGGCAGCGAAACAGGAAGCTAAAAGAAACTGCAACTGAATATGACAAAAAACTAAATGCGAACAATCGACAAATTGCAACTGCATCTGGAATCTCATGTTCCATCCACATATATATAGTTTTGAAACAGAGTATTCCTAATAATTTGCATATGTTAATAAGGAATATGCAAATTTTCACACTTCAACCAATCAAACCAGACCCGCATAACTATATTTCACAAACAAAGCATATTCCACATAATATTAACACTCCAAACAAATACACCACACACAAGCAAGCGTCGATAAGGGAAACATGACACAATTCGAGAGCGAAGCTGGCGAGCAGCCAAAAGTCAAGCGAAGCGGGTTTACGGTATTTGACCCCTTGACCTCCCTGAGTGATTTACTGTTACCTACCGCATTGAACTTCCGGTTACGAGAATTTCCAATTTCTCACTGCCGGTTTAGAATGCCACACTGTAAGGAAACTGAAACATGTTTTTGGATCACTATTATCCTTTGCAGTTTTTCTGCACTTTTCGATTTCCATTTCACTTTTCAAAAAATCATTTGCCTAAGCCTAAGCCTAAGCCAAGCAAAAAAATTAGCCTAAAGCTAAAGCTTACTCTTTTCTAGTTCTACAGAAAAACGTTCCGCCTCCGATTTTTACATAGGCCCACGTTTTTAAAATTTTTATCAAACCTGCAGTATCAGCCACAATTTACTGTAATTGTAAAGCATGCACAAATCAGTTACAATGATGGTGTTCTTTGCTTTGTAGTGGTTGTCAAATTTGGTTAAAATCAGACTAAAATACGGCGAATAGATTGTAAAAAAATTAATTCAGAACGTTTTACTTCCTTTAGCTTCTAATGCCGGATTTGAAATAGAATTAAACTTAAAATGAAAGCTTTCTATCTTAAAGTTTATCGACTGTTTGATTATAACCGTCTCCAGGGATATTAAAAGTAATAATTGTGTTTACTTCGGTATATTTTGTGGATGTGCAGCAAAAGAAGGGGTCTGGAACTGCATCCTTCCAATTTATAGACCCAACACTAAGTTTGTAACTCTGTATGCCATTATCAAATATTTTCAGTACAAAATATACCATATTTCCGCAAAACCTAATGTCTGCATAAGTATTGTAATAGAGACCCGTATTAATTTAAAATTTAAGCTAAATTGCTGGTAGCACGTCTATCGTTTTACTTGAAATTGCTGCAATCTAAAATCTGAGGTTTTATTTTAGTTCAGTCGATTTTTTTGATACGGTTGTAAAGATTCACTTTGAACAATGCTGCCTAACTTGTATTTTTTGGTTTCAGATAAGTTTCGCTTCGTCGTTTAAAAAGTTTTTTACATTCTCTGTACTGCTTCAATGGTGGGTCCAATTACATGGGGGTCGCCCCGGGGGCATTGGTATCCGAATCAACCATAAATTCAAATTGTGGTTTTAGTTTGGCTGAACAATATGTGTGGTGCCGTTAAAGGTAAATAATTGACAAAAACAAGTGGTTGCTAAACTCCACAGATGATTCTGAGTATGTGAACGAGCAATAAACAGCAAAACGATGTGTAATAAAAAGATCCGAAAAGCAAATTGATAAAATGTCAAAACCAAACGCGAACTTACGCCGAAGTTTTGTTTCAAGTTTGCAAGCGCTTTATCCTGCATTGTCTACATATTGAATGAGCCGATAACTTGCCACCCCACCGTATCCTTAACCAAAGCATAATCCCAACTATAATATCTTAAACATAACCTTTAAATGTAGCCTAACCTTAAGCATAAATATCAGCAACCAACTGTCGAGTCGACCGGATTTTGGATTACAAGTTGCCTGTTGGCGCGTTGTTGCGCGACAAATTGTTGAAACATATCTGCAATGGTTCTTTAATGCATTTTTTCTTAATTGACCCGGTTAGTGCTGCATGGCTGATCCAGTGATAGGTAGCAGGGTTTCGGTGAAATGACAAAACTTTGTCTTGGGAACGAGAGTCATAACGAAGGTCGGCCAATATAAAGAACAGGGACGGAACAGTATTATAAGCATATTCCTAAGCCTAAAGCCTACGCCAGGCAACAAATTGGTCTAAAGCTAGCCCCACAGATAAACGTCCAAGTCCTGATCTTTACATGGTCCCGAAGGTCGAATAGCGAAAAAAACTTCTTGAATATAGCGATCAAGAATCTCACCACAATTTTCTTGGTTCAATGGGGCTCTAATTTCTATATCACCCCTAGATCCGCCACCGTAAATTCGTTAGATTTTTTCAATTGCAAAGTTTTGGTTATTCGAGCGGTCAAAATAATTTGACGAAATCTTGGTTTTTGCAATCTGTTCAATCCATTCGACTATCTACACCGGTCACATGACCTACTAGATAGAAAGAAGGCTATATGGAGCCAATCCCTGTAGAAATACGTTGACCTTTTCTGGTATAAAGTGTTGGCCTTGCTTGTAAGAACACCGCAAAATCCCAGTACGTCCCCATCTGAATTCTCATCGGCCACGCGCTCATGTTGGCCGGCTACGGGCATAAGCTCACACATCTAAAAATATATATCTGCTAAATCAACAATTGTCTCCAGGTATCTTGTTACCTTTGATACTTAGTAAAAGCACTTGAAGAACAACATATGGTTAACGTTGTTTAATTGCTTCACGTATTGTTTGCTTGAAAAACCTGTAGTACCGGTACGGAAACGAATACAGCCCAACGGATCCAATTTAAAATTAATTTGATTGAAACATCTACGAGTGTCGTGTGATTATAGGTTTAATATAGTTGGTCTGGCATTTATAGCTAACATGGTTTCGGTATTCCTGCTGGTGTACGCCTTTGCTTGTGTCAAGTTTACGAATGAATTAGCCGTAATTCTTAAGATGGTGTTTTATCAGTTGCCAGTCCATATATCTTGATTGTATAAAAGCTTAACATTCGTCCACTTTTGCCATAGCCTGCAAAACAGTTTAAGCTACACAATTTGTAATATCAGTTTTTTCATTTTAGTACCATCGTAGTCATGGACAATGTAAACAACAGGAACGGAACAATGTTATAAGCATATTCCTAAGCCTAAGCCTAAGCATACCTAGGCCTAAGCGTAAGAATGAGTTTATTCCTAAGCCTAAGCCTAAGCCTAAGCCTAAGCGTATGAACGAGCATATTCCTAAGCCTAAGCCGAAGCCAAGCAAAAAAATTTAGTCTAAAGCTTAAGCTTACAATTTTCTAGTCTCACAAAAAATGTTCCGACCCTGATCTTTACGTGGGCCGCAATCATAAACGCACAAAATGGTCACGTTGGAACTATAAGTCACACAGTGAAAAAATGAAAATTTTAAAGTGTGACACTCGATAACTAACAACATATACCTGTTATTTTATTGTGCAACCATTCAGAAAACATATTATGAACTCCGCATCGAACAAGTTGAATTGCACAGAACAAGCAGGTATATTTGATAAATTTAAAATATTTAATTTTCATTCAGCGGACAAAGCGCATTCAAAATTAACACTAAAATAACCACCGCCTCCAATCGCGCTTGCTTTTGACATTTTTGCAATGAAGCATGTACACAAATAATCAATTAGCGCCCGGGTGCTACAGTACCTGGATCTGTTTTGTATTGTTCACATTTAAATTAGTTGCCTTTTGGAGATTTTAAAAAAATAACTGTTATTTTGTAATTGATTCTATTTTTATTGAACAAAATGTGTACCGTGTCAGTTAAAACTAAACGAAATTTGAGGGAAATTTTAAATCAAAGCAGATCCATAGAGCGTTCGGAATAATTTCGTTGCTGTTCAGGCTTTTTACTCGAACTCATTATGTACGAATTAGGATGTCACTCTGTCTTTTGAAACCGCTATAGTTATACGAGTCGTGAAAAGTTTTTGCTACAATTAATAGTGTATCCAGAAATTTGTCACTTGAATGAGGGCATATAAACTACGTGCCCCAGCTCGCAATATTGTCTGACCGGAGAGAATTTTTTCAACATTTTGCCCAAAATTCGTAATTTTCATTAGGTTTATGAAAATATGTCGAAAATTTTTCGCACTTAAAAATACTATTTCTATGTGCATTTTCACTGTTCGTTTATCGCTAAAATCAAGTGTTCTGAACTGGGGGGCAGAGCGCAACTATCGTGAGACGGAGGAAAACTTCGTTCATCTCTCTGTTGAATCACTTCAATATACCAAATGCTCACAAGCTTATTTTAATATACATGGTTAATTTTGTCGTCCTCATACTTTATAGGTTCTATTAGTACGAAATTTCAGTTAATAGCTGGTCCCGTCTTTTAGACGCTGGTGTGCATGTGCTGCTGTCCAGAGTTCATTTGTTTGCCGAACTCGCCTGCCGAAAACATACCAAAATTTTAAATCATCATTGGAATTATGCAGGAATATGGTTCAATACATTAACTCTGGTTTGACTACAGAATTTTTTCGTCAGCTAATGCTACGTTAATGGCGAAACAATGCAAATTATATTTTAAAAAAACTTTTTACGCCATAGCATTTTGGATATCCGGATATATCCGGATATCGAGATTCCAAAATTTTTTGACACAATAGCATTTCGGATATCCGGATGTTCGGTGCCCATCTATAATGCCAACAATGCCGCAGACAACAGGTTTGGAACAGATTGCTGCGGAATTAAACAAAAAATTAGTAAGGTACCTTATCATTTTATGTTCAAAAATGTTTAAGCATACTGCACTAATACTAACAAACAAACTATTTGCATAGTTGTAGGGTTAGTGACGGTATGGCTTGTTTCTTCATTTTAGGACCCATGTTACTTTAAGGGGCGACCAGGTTTCTGGTGCGTCTATAAAAGAGTACGTTTAGATTCTAGATTACATTTTTTGCTAAGGATTAGGCTTAGGCTTAGGAACACATTTTTGCAACGCTTAGGCTTAGGCTTAGACTTAGGAATACTCTTAATCTACTGTTACGCCCCTAAAAGTAACATTGGCCCGTTTTATTAACTTGGGTTTAGAAACTCTATTTTTTAATTTACGTTCTTTTATTTTTCTGAATCGACGTTCTGTCTTTTTATTTAATTTAGGGGTCAACGTAATTGTGTTTTGATGAACATATTATTTCAGCGAGATAATAAGTTGTTTAATACTCTTTATCCGTGCTTGAGTTAATCAGGTTCATTAGACTTTTCCACAAGACTGACTCAAGCCAGGAGCCAGCTTTACCTTGTTAGAGGGGCTAAAAAAATTTCAGGAGGGACATACAAGGGTTTTCAATGACTTACAAGCAAGGTTAAAACATTCTAAGAGGGGGCCACATTTTTCAATGAAGCTACCGGCCTGCACTGACTAATACTCTAATATTTTTCTGCAGTATTACCTGAAAACAGCGAAATAAATCCAAATTTTCTTTGAGAATATGCAAGCAAATTGAGATTGAGTTGCGGTTTGCAATCCGTATTCGGAGTAGGTATTAGTTCTGTTTCAGTAATTTAACAAATCAAAACAAACAATTACGCACATTTTGTGTTATTATTAGCAATTGCGATATAAGCATTAACAGGTTCAACGAACCAATAGCTAGTGCATATAGGCATCTCAGGCACAGGATTCACTATCAGAAGAGTACAATTTACGCTAATTGCAAATTGTATCGCTGCTTAGACTCATGTTAAGAATAGAGGACTGCCGAGGCGAAGGAGGGAACTAAAAGTCTGAGAATCTTAGGCTTAGGATTAAGCTGATGTTTTGGTTTAGGTTTACCCGGCTTAGGTTTAGACTTATATTTAGTGGGTGGTTCCCTATTGTTTGCATGGGTTGTTGCTTACATATTTACACGTCGGTCATTTGATCATGTGCAATCAGGCTGCGATAGAGCTGCTGTCAACGCCCCTATATATAGCTTATGTCTGTTATATTTAACAACTGAAATACATGCATAAACCTATGTTGCACGCACAGTACTGTAGTGACCCGAATAAGAGGAAGGACTGATATATATTTGACCCCTTTAGAGGTTACCCCCATTGCTATGGTTACGGATTGTTATTTAATTTTAATCCGCCTTTCGTTACTGACATATATACGGTATTGCAACTATCCGTTGAATTAAACGTTTATTTGTCTTGTGTCAATAGCGTGATCGATAATGGAAGGTTATACGAAGGAATGTATTTTAAAAACTTAAGTACTGTAGTGAACCGAATATGAGGTGGGGTAATAAGAGGATATCCTTATTTTGAGTTGAAATCAATAGGAGTCCGTATCCCTAATAAGAATCCGTAAGCAGAAAGAGTCCCTTAACCCACAGAGTCCATAAATGGCAATTATCCCTAATTGTAGCGCATAAATGACTCCAGGGCCGAATAAAGTTGTGTTCAAAATTTTAAAACGTACTTCAATTTTAAGTAACCTTCCAAAGTATAACCTTGCATTATCGCTCAAGCTTTTGACAGAAAGCAAAAAACGTTTAGTTCAACGGATAGTTGCAATACAGGATCGGACCACTATTGATTGGGACACAACCTGGGGTCCCCCTCTTATTACCCCCTCTTATTCGGATCACTACAGTACGAATCTTAGCAATTAAGCTATGGGTCAGTAATAAACCGTTATATAGGGAGTATTTGTTTTATTTTAGCAGTTAAAATATACAAAAAAATTCATTTAATATAAAGCGTCAAAATGAATTTTAGCAACTGTGACATAGAGTTAATCAGTTCAATGGAACAATCGTTATTGCATTTAGGCATATCAGGCATTGGTTTCACAATGCTGAGCACAATTACGCTAATTGCAAATTGCACTGTTGCGTATGTATTTACTCGACGATCAATGCGCAAAATGCCAATGAATTCATTGTTGACCGCAATTGCAATTAATGACGTCGGATACTTAATTGCGTTTTGGTTCAATACCGGAATTCAGTCGGTTTATCGGTATTTTTTCACGTTTACGCTGCGATACGAAATGCTGGTAAGTTTTGGCCTATAACAGTGACAGGTCAGCCGGTTTTGTGCAATGCGCAAAGGTTAGACAACCCACAACACTCTGCATGAAAATTTTCTTTCCACACAACCATCTCATTTGTGCTCTGAGAAAATATTGAAAAAATAAAGTAATGCTGGAAAGTTGCCCAAAATACGTATGTGGGGCCAGTAGGCTTTCCAGCTTTAATAATAAAGATTAGTTACATCATACCAAAAGTCATTATGATGACTTTGTGTAATGCATTTAAATTTATCAACAAAACACAACTCTGTAAATCAGACATAGCTTAAAACGTTTCAGATATTTAAATTGCGTTCGTATCCTGCGATGAAAATTTTCTACACTGCCGGTACATGGTACGTGATTATTGCATCACTGGAACGCTACTTAGCCATTTGTCATCCGTTCAGACATACTTGTTTTCGTAAAGTAGCGTGGAATCTAGTTGCAGTAGTTGTTTTGCTTTGTATTTCGATACTTATGAATTTGCCGAGTTTTTACGAATTTCAAGTAGTTGGATTTGAGCGAAAACATCGATTGGACATCACAAAAACGCAATACGCAATCGCTGAATTCAACGTCAACTGCAGCTTGGTATCATCAACTGCAGTTCAACAGTTAAATAGCAGCTCTATTGATCTGGTACAACGTTCTGAAACGATTTCGTCTTTTGATTCTAGTGCACCACTGACAGGTATTCCGTGCGATTCAACAGTGATACCGGAAGAAAACCCAGTTGCTATTAACGCGATGGAACCGAATACAAATGTAATTTTTGACTATTTCCTACTGTCTCAAGATAAAAGCCGGTCAATTGCAACCTATTATACGTATTTTAGAGCGTTTGGTCATTTTTTAATCCCACTGTTGTTGTTGTTGTTTTTGAACGGTGCAACGGTTTACGCTATGAATCAAATGCAAAAATTGCGCAACTCAATGTCGACAACGATGAAAAATGAAGTCCGCGGTAGTACTATGTTTTTAGCTTATATAATTATATTTATTACTTGTCAGTGTTTACCAACAACTCATTATGTGCTTGAAACGTTTGTTGGCCAATTTCATTACTTGTGCAAACAGCCGCGTGTGTATTTTTGGCTCAAAGAATGTGGTCATTTTTTCTTGTTGTCAAACGGCGTATGGAGTTTGCTGATTTATTTAAAGTATGGCTCACGGTTTCGGCAATGCTTTTTGAGCGAATTTAGGCGTATTTTTCGTATTGGAAACAGCGGTAGTGCGCGTAGGGCCAGCTTATCTCAGGATCGACGTGGAAGCGCACGATTTGGTGGCCGTCAAGAATCTATTGCTAGAGATAATATTTACAGCGAGGGGCAGTTTCCGCAATATCAGCTTCGCCGCAATACAACACTGTATCATGGCACTGTGCCAGAAGATAGTAATTCATTGCATGCTTGCGATATTACACTCGCAAGTCACAGTCGACGTTTAAGTTGTGAGAATGGACTGTTGCCAAGCGAACGACAAAACAGTCAACTGCTGTGCCCTCCTCCGCGACAGCGACAAAATTTCTTGTCTATTTTGTGACAATCGGAGATTTAAATTTTAAATAATTACCAGTTTTAGCAGATACTTTACGTGAAACGCTAAAAGCAACCAGGCCTTAAACGACAGGGGCCCCAAAAGGCGCCGTGGCTTCGACAAACAACTTCGCCCGTTGCAAACGACATTGCTTTGCTAATCGAAAATTTTTTCATCTCCATTAATAGAATTGACCCATGCAAAGGTTTAGAGGCGGAACGTTTTTCTGTGGGACTATAACGCTTAAGCTTTAGACTAAATTTTTTGCTTATCTTAGGCTTAGGAATATGATCATTCTTACGCTTTGGCTTAGGCTTAGGCTTAGACTTAGGAACATGCTTATATACTGTTCTGCTCCTGTTCTTTACATTGGCCATAGAATTGTATGTGATCGAAGTTTTCCTTGCCCTATGGTAATGGTCTTGTCGAAAACGTTGCGAATCGGAGTGTATCAGTGAAATGCATGCGTCAATTCGTTTCGTCGTTGAGAACAATTCTAAAATTAATACTCGCTGTATTAATAGTATTTGAAAGGATACCATGGTTTTTAAAATATTAAGCATTTTATTTGAAATGTTTTATAGTTTAGAATTATTAATTTATGTTGCCGCTATATATTTTTGCACCAAAACTTGGTTGCTGCAACTTTTTCTTAATGCACAGCCGTTGCCAACAGCCCCATCAGTGGGATTTTTCTAGTGCCGGCTAGCAAACATAAAGTTGCACCGGTGGGACGTTGATATACTAAAGTACAGCTGAACTTTGGATTAGTTTCTCGCATACGGGCCCGTAGCCAAAGGGAGGCCAGAGGAGGGTGCTGAACCCCCCTGGAAAAATTTTGGCTACCCCTATAGAAGATTTTCAAACGTACTTGTAAGTCATTGAAAACTATTAAATGACCCTCTTGAAAATTTTTTAGCCTCCCCTAGCAAGGTGAGCTGGCGGCGGACCTGCTCACATAATATATACTAATTGTTTGAGGCAACGCATACGATCACAAAGGATATCAATATAAAGATTTAAATACAAATGTCAATCAGGTCCGACATATAGTATTTCCGTTAATGTACTATGAGGTATGTATGTTTGATTCAGTCAGACATTATGCGGGGTTCACGTTATAACTGGGAAGTCGGGTTGCGTTTTGTCGCATGTTAGACATCAAAATAAATTTTTGTTACCATCATGTGATACGGACAGACAAAAGTCGAATATCATGTGATATTGCAATACAAAGCACGGGTACACAGATGATCTGAACATACAAGTGTTGGTACGTCACGCAGACATATTGGTGAATATTACATGATATTCCAAATTAACAGCATGTATGATATGATATTCAGCAAGACGGATTTGGAGAATCATATGAGTTTTACTATTCAGTATAAGTGTATTTATATGATATTCTATTATGTAGTTCATGACATTTCATAAGACAATCCGTCAAAATTTAAATTTCCCTACCAAAATTTAAATTTTCTGCCAAAAATATCATTTTCGCCCCAAATTTTGATTTTTCCGGCCGAATTTTCAATTTTCCGCCACAATTTAAATTCCCGACATATTATTAGTATGTTATTTCTAATATATGACACTAACGGCACATGTCGGTTAGTATCATAAGATATTCCGCCATACGCAATCGTAGTTATGTAACTGACTCAGTAGACATTTTCTAAATGATCATATGATATTGACAGACGTAGGGAACATCATATAATATTTGAAGACAAAACGTGACCGATACATGATGTTATAGCAGACAATCACTGTTTTTGGAATATCATATTGGGTTACATCGCAGACAAAATGTTACCCAATATATAGAGCGTGACAAAACGTGACCCACCTGCACCATTTATAACGTGAACTCCGCATTAGAACGCAATTCCACTATTTTCGTTTCTCCCATCCGTATTTGACGAAAACAGGTCTAATTTTGAAGATATTTTTATATAGGCTTCACATAGCCTCTCCAGATGATTTCATACCCAAATTTGTATTTTTGAAAACTTAGTTTTTGAGGTCGCGAGAATTAACCTTCGGATCGGAAAATTTTTGTGTCAAAAAATTGCAAAGATTTACACACCATTCTGGTCATACACTATGTACTATCTACGCTTTGCTACTGTAAAAAAGCGTGCCCACATGCGATTTCTTAGCTCGTAACTGCAGTGTTTCCAATTGATATATCCAAAGTTACCCATATAAATGTGCAGTGGCGGATCCAGGATCTCAAAATGGGGGGGCAAAATTTCACAGGTAATAAACTTATTTTTGACCCATACTGTAGTGACCCAAATAAAAGGGGGGTCCCCATTTTGAGTCCCAATATAATTTTTGTCGAGATGCTGTTGGGGGGCCACGGCCGGTGTGGGCCCCCCGTGGATCCGCCATTGTAAATGTGTACAATCACCAAATAACTGGCAGACTCTCTGACCGGCGCATACTTCATCACATTAGGACACATACACATGCCACTGTGCCAATACGTCATAGAAAGAACAACTGTTTTCTCCTGAGTTTGTCAGAAGGGACCAGGGTTGGATTTTTTAGGAAAAAACCGAATCGACCGGAAAAACGTTTTCCGTTTTTCCGCAAAATACGGAAAAAGTCGGAAGAATTGAAAATCACACACTAATGCATCAGCAGGCGCAAAAACGTTGATCTGTGATTTGGGGGGTGTGGTGGTTTTGCGGGTGCCTGTGGGGGTTTCGCTTTGTGTGTGCGCTGGTCCTGTTTTGTCTTGCCCGCGGTCCCTGCTTTTTGTTCCTTGGATACCAACAGAAAATAAAAGGTTGTACATAGCTAAATTTTTGAAATATTGACCTACCCATATGCGTAGAGTCACGATGTCTGCTCGTAGCCCATATAGATGGCAAGATAATGAACCTTCATGCTTGCTCTTTAAAACGGCTCAGTGCAGTGAGTTTTGTTTTAGAAGTCTGGTTTAGTCTTTTTTACAATTTATCTTTGGAAAAATCTAAAAAATTACGCAAACTATAAATATTGTTAAAACAAACGCAAGGTAACCATATGGGTAACAAACCGAAGAATAGTTACCCATAGCTACAAACGTAAAGGTACCCATATGGGTAGTAGCTAGTTAGCAACCTATTCAAATAGGTTGTTTCTACCTCCTGCTATGGGTAGGTGACAAAACAGGTCCCTAGCGCACAATCGGTAACATGAACCCCGCATAACATGGTCCATGATGCATGCTGCACACACTACAAGGCTATACTTAGGAATGTACTTTCAAAATGTAAGTAGGCTTTAAAGTTTCGAACTCAAATTATTTGGTCCTGGAGCCATTTATGTGCTGCAATTAGGGTTAATTGACATTTGTGGACCCTAATTAGGTTTTAGGGACTATCCGCTTACGGACTCTTATTAGGGATACGGACTCCTATTGATTCGGACCCAAAATGGGGACCCCCCTCTTATTACCCCCTTATTCGGGTCAATACAGTATTGTTTTTGTTGTTCTAGTTGTTGGTGTCTCGATCTGTATTGGACGGCTTGCGGACACCCAATTTTAGGTGTCGGCCGGCACCCAAAATGGGTTGAGACACCCAGAGGGTAACCAGGACCGGAATCAGGATCAGATCCGTCATCATACAATTTACGGCATTTAGTTTCAATCATATTTTTGCGCATTGGTGTTTACCTAGTTTTGCGGAGGGTTTCGGAATTTAGTATTTTGGTTAAGAATTGGAGCAATTGGAATCTAAGGTTGCCATGGTGGCTGAAATGTGAAAGAAAGCACCTTGATTGTTGTGGAGCCAGTGATTAGCTTAAACAGAATTTAGGCACGTCTCACACACGATTTAGGATCAGTCTACAACAGTTATGACATTTAACCTTTGTCGTAATTGTGCTATATTAATAATTAGTGTCATATCGGTATTGGGGTGAGCAGTAAACATTTATACGGCCGCGCGTCTAAATCATAGCGATAAGCATAACGTCGGGACGGGATAGTACTGAAACTAAGTGGTGATTTGGGATCTTTAAAACTAGCAAATCATCAACTTTTTACAGCAACAAACTTGCGGGGTTGAGTCAGGCAAAAAATGTGCAAACAGGATTTGCAGTTTTATTGAAATATGAAGAATGAACAGAATTTAGGTTCCGAACTAAACGCTGCATATATCTGCAATAAATGTTGCATCAAAGAGAAACATAAAAATCGCAAATAGATGCAGAAATCACTTTAAGATTAAAAAGTATATAGAAGCAAAGATGCAACTGAAACCCCGGTTTAATTAGAAAACCGTTTGTATAACATACTGCTTAGCGCCGTAGGTCTGTTGGGGCGATAGAAAACACAACTCTAATCGCCCTGCGTTTTGCCCAGAGGAGCCACGGTAGCTTTAGTAAAGTGATGTTGAATTTTGAACCTGTACGCATGTGTTTCCCTGGTTTTTTCAGAAGTTTAAGACAGGCATGTATCCTCCTATTCGTTCTACTGGCGGATCCAAAGGGATAACCTACATTTTGTTTTTAAAGGTTTCGCACTGAAATGGCATATGACCATGGAAGGGACTCCGCTTTTTACATAATAGAGTTTGTAAGAATGGACTCTGTTCAGCGAGGTATCGCGACAATTTGTCGAAACACAACTCGTCGACAATTCGTAGTTTTTCGGCCCCCCGATTTCGGTGCGGTCGGCCCCGACAACTCGTCGAACCCGAGAACTCATCGACCCCGGCAATTCGTCGACCCCGACAACTCGTAGACCCCAACAACTCGTAGACCTCGGTAATTCGTCGACCCCGACATCTTGTCTACCCCGACAACTCGTCCACCACGACAACTCGTCGAACCCGAGAACTCGTCGACCCCGACAATTCGTCGACCCCGACAACTCGTAGACCAAAACAACTCGTCGACCTCGGTAATTCGTCGACCCCGACAACTCGTCGACACCGACAACTCGTCGACCACGACAACTTGTTACGTTCCTGTAGGTACGGCAACTCGTCTACCCGTTGAGTTTTCTGGGCGACAAGTTCTCAGCGTCCACAAGTTATTGGCGCGAAAAGTTGTCCCGGTCCACGAGTTGTCGGGAAGACGAATTGTCTGGATCGACAAGTTTTCTGTGTCGGCAAGTTGTCGGCGCGCCAAGTTGTCTGGTCTATGAGTTGTCATAGCGATAAGTGGTCGGGGTTGACTAGTTGTCCGGGTGACAGGATGCCGGTGTTGACGAGATGTTCGGCGACCAAATATCGTAGTCCGCAAATGATGCTTTGTTTGATATGATCTTGTGACTTCTGCCTGTTTAACTTGTATCTCGTAAAAATATCGGCAAATTAATGTTCTGCTTTAGCGAACGCCATATTTTTTCGAATTTCTGTATCAGATTGCATGCAGTAAGAAGAAGTTTTTGTGGTTGCAAATTTTTCTGGTTGAAAAAATAGCATAATTGTGTTTGATAGCGGTAGTTGGTATACCATTAGAATGTCATCGAAGAAACCATTTTCTGCTTACGTAATAACGCATCCTGTTGCAAAATTGAGTGAGTACGAACCAGAATTAGGCGCCGGCCCTAAATAGTAACGTAAACGGTTAAGTACGCCTGCGTCTTATATAACACAAGAATTCAAATCTCAGGAAACTATGTCAACAAAACCGAATGGCACACTATTAAAGAGCCCGAAAGGCCCAAACAGTAGTAGTAGGATACACGTTGGTGACAAAACCTACGAAACCAGTTAAAGCATATAAAATCCAAGTTCAAACCACTCCCAATAGCTTTAATAGTCACTTGAAATTTCAGTACTCTGCCATAAAATATGCGCACCGAAAAAACATCCTCAAAAGTCAGGCGATTTGAGCTTAAAAGTTAAACGTTTAGAAGCGCGAGCCGCACAGAAAAGTTCTTGGATGTTTTGTTAATAGTTTTTTTCGAGCTGTTTGTGTTTGTTTGTGCTTTTTTCTCAATATTCCTGCAATTTGCGTACACTTTCATCTCACATTGTTGGTTTCACTCATCTTGGCACTATCTGTAATACATTACGGAAAGAAACGTAAAGCAATCATGTGTCACAGTTGCAGAGTTGCAACAGGAACTAAATTTTGCCGGAACAGGAACAGGAACAGGAATTGAATTTTTATGCAGGAACCGGAACAGGAACAGGAACCGGAATTTGAATAATTTTCATCACCGAATTACTGTTGGGCTTTTTGGAAAACTTGCCAAAAAATGGCTTAAGGGAGAAAATTTCAGCTATTTCATCATTAAGTTTTGCGAAAACACATCACGAACAATATTTAGTAACAGAATTGAACTGGGTACAAAAACACAAATTTTGACATAAAAGATTTCTCAAAGACAAAGCTTCCAATATTGAAATGATTATGAATAATTTGCCACAATACCGTAAAAAAATTCCGGTTCCTGCGTCATTGAATGCAGGAACAGGAACAAGAACAAGAATGGAATTTCTGCAGGAATTCCGGCCGGAACAGGAATTCCGGTTGAACCCTGCACAGTTGTGGTTGTTGTTGTTGCTGCTGCTGCTGCTGCTGTTGTTGTTGTTGTTGATGATGATGTTGCTGTTGCTGTTGCTGTTGTTGCTGCTGCTGCTGTTGCTGTTGCTGTTGTTGTTGTTGTTGTTGTTGTTGTTGTTGTTGTTGTTGTTGCTGCTGCTGCTGTTGTTGTTGTTGTTGTTGTTGTTGTTGTTGTTGTTGCTGCTGCTGCTGCTGCTGTTGTTGTTGTTGTTGTTGCTGCTGCTGTTGCTGTTGCTGTTGCTGCTGTTGTTGCTGTTGCTGTTGTTGCTATTGCTGTTGTAGTAGTTGTTATTGTAGGTTTTTGGATGTCTCGCTCCAATGCCCCGAATACGATACACTGGTAAATGGATGCTAGTTGAGAAGGATGTCGTCGGCGTCCGAGGACGTTGGCGCGTGAGCGCCACGATGAGTCCAACAGCATGTGTTGTTGTTGTTGTTGTTGTTGTTGTTGTTGTTTGTTTGTTTGTTTGTTTGTTGTTGATGTTGTTGTTGTTGTTGTTGTTGTTGTTGTTGCTGTTGTTGTTGCTGTTGTTGTTGTTGTCGCCGTTGTTGTTGTTGTTGCAGCTGCTTTTCCCTTGACGTTATATTTGTTTTTATGTTTGGATTTTGTGTTTTGTATTGTTTTATTTTCTTCTTGTTATATACATTTGAAGTGTTAAAAACACTCAACCGCTTTACCGATTGCGCTGTTTAGGAGATCGCTATAAAATTTGGCGTCTTGTCTGCATTTTGCAGCAGCGCTGTTGCACTTTTTTCAATATAAAATTCACTCGTATCGTTGCACCCCGCTACAATTTGATGCCGTTATATATGTGCGCGCCTGCCTAAAATACAAAAAATATACCACCAATGTGATTTTTGGGGGTGCATACCGTCTGTGGAGTTGAAAAAAAAACGATGTATACAGATTGGTGGAAATATGCTATAGCAAATGAAGTTTTTTGTTTCTGTATTTCCAATTATGTTTCAAGAGATTTCATTTGATGATCAATTATTGCAGTTTTTTATTGCAATCGAAAGTCGCAAGCGTATAGCGTAGCGATGCAATTGAGTCTGTTTAGCGTTTAACTGATGATGTTTCCGTTTTCCGTTGCATTCAGGACCTGAACGATATTTGTCGGCATTCAAACGATTACGTAGACGTCTCGCTTCAAGATATATTGTGCATGTTGCTGTATTGAGATTTGTAGTTCAAAACGGTCCTATATTTCCGCTCATATGTGAGTAAATAGTATGGTTTGTAATTCGAATTATCGTTTTTCAATTTCCGTTCATTTTTTCTTTACACATTGCAGTTGCTAACAGTTTAGTCGTTTTCTATGCTGTCGATCCCATAATCAGGGGCGTATCCAAAGGGAATGGAGGATGTATCTTCAAGTGGCCGTAGTCTGCTGAAATTTTTGCGATGTAAATAATGGCTTATTTCAAGCTCATAAAAAAAATTATGGCAAGGAAAACCCACGATTTCACAAAAAATTTTCAACTTTGACGCAATTAGTCGTTTTTAAAAATTTGAAAATTTTGCTAAAAACAAGCTTAAGCTGTATGTTTTCGGAAGACACAAATATCCTTTCCAAAAAGTACATTCTGGGTCAGGCTATGCCCTATAAAGTGAAACACATGCAGGACGGATACGCGGTTTAAACAGGTGGTGACTAGCAGCCTACTGCAGTGACCAAAATAAATAGGGGCGCTGATATTTTTGGCATCTCCAGATGGGACCTCCTGTTATTCGATTAAGGCCTGCTATCCAGTTTTATTTCCGTTAATATATTTCAGGGTTTAACAGCCCAGGTCATTCTTATGCTTTAGTCTCTTTTATAGACTATAATTATGACGTAAGGATTGTGTTCATATAGGACTCTAATTAGCGATACAGATTCCTAATGATTTGGAGTACTCAAAATAAACCCATTTTTATTACCCCCTCTGATTTGAGTCACTACAGCATTTCTTTGTGCTGAAAAATAGCAAGGCACGCCCAGCTTACAGCCGCGATTTATCAGTCGTATCTGTTTTCTAACAAAGCGACGGCGGCAAATATCGTCAAGTATAAATTCGAAACGTTTCTGCGGCTCTACCGGATGCTGATACAATATGAAAAATTTCGTAAGTATATGGAATCATATCATTTTTTTCTACCACAATGTTTTGGCGTTTTTGACCGGAAGCGCCCCGTACTGGCCCCCTTATGGCTGCGGGCTTATGTCACATATACCAAAACACAAGACACTGGAATATTCTTAAAGTCTCAGTTTGTCCGCGTTTTCTTTTCAATCGAAGTGTCAATTGCAATATACTTTTAGCACATTATGAATACCGCTTTTCATTATATCATATAAAGGTTTGTAATTATGCCACCAGGCATGTAATTAGTCAGCCTGCTATGAGGAATCAAAACAATCTTACAAAAAGAATGCAGTTGAAATAACCGGTTGTTTACTTCCGGCTACATGTCCATACGTCATTCGGTTACGTTTAAGTATTTGATCTTTTTGCCGTTGAGTTGAATATATACTTACATATATATACCCTATATGTGACATCTTTGTCACAACACAACCCAGAATGCAGTTGACATAACGGGCTGTTTACTTCCGGCTACATGTCCATACGTCATTCGGTTACGTTTAAGTGTCTTTGATCTTTTTGCCGTTGAGTTGAATATATATACATACAGATATACCCTATATGTGACATCTTTGTCACAACACAACCCAACACAAACAGTGAAAGACAGAATTTTCTTAAAATGTATATACACCGCCCATTTTTTGTCTGGTTCTTTTTTGGCTCAGTGTCACAATTTTTGATTAAACCAAACCAATTTTTTAACTTCAAATTTTGCCAAATGTATGCTCTTTTGATTATAAGGTCGGTGGTGTAACAACGTAAAGGCTTGGGCACTGGCGCATCCCTACACTAATATCAGTATTGCGAGGATTTCATGCGAGTTTCGCTTCAAAACAGACGTGGCAACAAAGGTTCATACTCGGATTCGGCAAAAACTTGTGGTTCAGATTCGGATTCGGATCGGTCGTGAAATAGACCCATCCATAAGCCGAATCCAAAACTGTTCGGCAATATGTTTTTTCAGTTTTAAGCCATAGAAATTTTAAGTATATATCTTGTTATATTAATGAAAATTTTTTGTTTCAGTAGCACCTATTGCCGGATGGTTAAATGGGGGTTTTCACACAAGCAAACCCATTCCACGTATTGAAACCAAAATCCGCACAGAATTAGCATAGACAAATTGTAATGAATTTACTAAACTAGGACCTACACTATTCATTGGTGGGACGATTGGAAACCCTGTCAATCAACTTACATTAGGTGTAACACATTTGAGGATACAGGCGTTTAATTATATAAATTTGACTACTTATGTATTATAAAATATAAATTTAAGTTTAAAATTAGCATAAATCATGACAGGACACGGAGCACATTTAGCGTTTGATGACGTCACAGATCGAGCCGACTATAAACGGGATCCGAACGAACCGAGAGGTTCTTTCATGATTACCGGCGGTGAAACACATCGTCCAATGATGGTTCGGCAAAATACACTTTATGAAGTACTGCGCGTCCGTGAAATTCACGGTCCATTTCGTGCTGCTATTGCCAAAATGCCGCTACCATGTGCAATTATTTGTTGTATTTGTAATTGTGTTGTACCAGGATTAGGTATGTAGGTATAATTGTTGTTAGTAGTAGCTTATAAACAATTAATTTAGAATATTAAATTGCATTACGCAACCGCTTGTTGAAGTAGCTTATGTAAAGCAATTTTTACGGTTGCATTTAATGATTCTAGAATCCGTTTATAGCTTTGGAAGTAAGTGCATGGTGGGAGCCAAAGCTGAGTATAGTTTTTCGATTTGGGTTCTACTACTTCTGTGCCTATTTTGAGATCTACAATTGCAGGAGTACGCCAGTTTGGCAACCTATTGCTAATAGACGATAAGAGCTTTACGGATTTAAGAATACGGAACCCAGAACTCTTTTTGAAAGCAAGTGATTACTTGAAGTTAAATGGACTACAAATATCTGTTATTACCGAGTAGTTTCGATTTATACAAATCAAAACGTACATGTGAGAAGTTCGTGATTTCACTAGATTCACCGGCTTGATCATCAACTTCGATTTGAGATTTTTTCTCAATGACGCTTTACAGCTCCGGTTCTTCAATGCAGTCGTTTGCCTCTTTTATTCCCCCAAATCGAATATAGCATACGAGTATGGCACTAAGCAATATATATTGCTTAGCCTGCCAATACTACAATTCTACTACGATGCCGTTAATTCCTTTATCCGTTTAACTCCAATAATTTACAGAACCCAGTTACATTCCCTAGAATTCCCCATGTTTCTCAGGTTCTACGCCCGTATTCTCTGCGCGCCCTGCACGCGATAAGTAATAATTGCTTTAACGAATCCGATCACAAAGCGCTTTCGTGACTAGATTCAACTAAAGCCGAAGAAGTCCGAAAACCAACAAAACAGTCAAATGCAAAACCTTAAATTTTAAATCAGTTAACTCGCAAAAAGAAACGCAATAAATCGTACAGCTGCCAAGTTCAGAATGAATATGGAGGCTGGCTATCCCAGCCCCCGTATTTGGCTGAATAGCGTAAAACCTTTGGTTTTGTGAGCCTTTGGACTTAAGCTATGTCCTTTCGCAGAAAAAGCTATCCAATTTACAAAAACATTATTTAAAATGACCGCGCGGGACTATCCTAGACTTAACATTACGGCACAGCCTCAATAGCATACAGTTTTGGGATCTTTACGTCGTTTAGCAATGCCCAAACCTAACTTAAGTTCTAAGAGAGACTAGTTGATGCCCAAGCCTCCGTTAAGGTGTGGCTTGAGGTATAAATTTAGTTTTGTGTTTTAGTTTCTAGCTTGAAATATGATTTGGGAGTGGCGCAGCAACATACATACACATATATTCTCATCTAACTCGAAGCATGGAAACTGAACGCGAAGAATTGCGCTAAAAACTTTTATTTTTCACTATTTTCAGGAACTTTTTTGTCGGCTTTCACTGTGTTTTGTTGTGGCAGTACAGAATACGAATCAAAGTGGAAAGGATTCGGTTATAATATTTTAGCTGGTTTTCTTCAATTAATTTCTTCCGTTATTATTGCTGGATATATTTGGTCACTTTACTGGGCAGTTCTCTTTTTTGTGGGTACGTGAATCTCAAATTGTACCTAACCGATTTTATTAAAAGTAGTTAATTAATTTGGGCAGGCGATACACTAGCGCAACTAGTATTATTTTTTAACATTTAAATATTCACACATAAGCAGATTCCCAATTCGGGTCCATGTATAGAACAGGGCCGGGCCGTTTTCCGGAGGGGCTATAATAGAGTCAGTTTAAACTTTAGACTATTTTTTTGCTTAGGCTTAGGCTTAGGCTTATGCTTTAGGCTTAGGAATAGGCTCATCCATACGCTTAGGCTTATGCTTAGGCTTAGGCGTAGGTTTAGGAATATGCATATACTACTGTTCTGGCCCTGTTCTATACATGGGCCTCAAATCGTAAGGTTAATTTTCTACACATATGTATATATAATGGTTATTCTTGTTGGGAGTGTGCAACAGGAGGTGCAAAATGCCGGAGCCGGAGGTCAAGGAAACTTGCCGGAGGTGAGGTGAAATTAGGTAGTAAAAATGATGGTTAATTAGTTCATTTTAGCCTAAATGTATCTGCAATATGTTGTTAAGTTGTCTGGTTTTCCGCTAATTTTCTGCGTAACTTCGGAAATTGTTTCCTGAAAACCGTGACTAAAATAAATCGAAACGCGCTAAACAGATATATTTTGCAAAATTATGCAAAATTTTACTACCGAAATTGCCGGAACCTCCGGTAAAAATTCTAACGAAGTCGGAGCCGGAGTCGGAGGCCGCTTTTGTGCCGGAACCGGAGGCATACTTCCGGTTGTACCCTGCCTGTTAGATATAAATGATGGTTTTTCATCTAGCAGGGCTCAGGAATTTTATAGATAAGCATCAGTGACGGGTGAAAAACAATTTCGAACCGCATTGCCAATTCTAAAGCAGCTGCTTTACGGTCGGCCGATCTAAGATTTTGATTGCTATAAATTCAAATACACTCGAAAATTGTAAATTCGTTCAGTTCATATATAGTTACCCTCCGTTATGTGTGTTAATTTAAGGTTATGATTTGAATTTGTGACCGATCATGTATGTTTCAGTTCGCAAAGAACAAATCGAACACGTGCCATCCCAGCCGACGTTTATAGGATTTAGCTAATACAACGGCAATGTTGGAAAATTAACAATTTCTGCAAAAACGGACGTTAGCATTGCTATACAACCGTACAAGAAGCACTGTTTGGGTTGGATGTCAAATGTTGGTCATTGGCTCGAGGCTTAACTGGCAGAACATCAACATTTCACTTTTTGGATTATAACCGTTTTGTGGTAAAGTTGCTATGTGAGAAGGAAGCGATGATCCATTGGGATACGTGTTTTTGTTACGGTCTGAACCAAAAAAAGACTAGCTTTATATTCTATTTAATTTAAATGGCAAATAGTTTCACTTATATATTGTTTTATGGCGGGCATCGAAATTTTTATGCCACACGCGGTAACGGAGATAATAATCCACAGGACGGAAAACATATTACATTTTATTTATAACGCAAATACACCTCAATAGGCCATCATATATTAAACACAAACATACTTATGTAATCCTTAATAACCAGCCAAAATATCACGCCATAACTATGCTACTACTAACTCCTTTTTCCTCCGAACCACAGTTATTATAGCCTGTCTCACACCTACCCAAAATGCGCACAACATTCAAAGTAGTTAAAAAGCTAGGATTATGCAAATTCGAGTTGTAGCCAAACGTTTCATAAATTGGCGCTACACTACCCCCGCCGTAAGAAGCGCTTATTTTTCCAGAAGTGAAACGTCTGCCTAAGTTAAATCTAACTCGTTTCACTACACTAGTAGCTGATAACAAATCTCGAACGATGTGCTCAAGTGTAGATTTATCGCCGTCAATTGCGTCTTCCGCTAACCGCAGGGCTGAGCGTAATGCCTGTTATGAAGCGGCATTTATCGTAACATGGGTCATATATGAATCACACCGTGTTTAATCACCTACATTGCTCAATAAATTAAAAAAATCAACAGAAACAATTTTTGTGCCATCATAAACGCTAATTAGGTCACTCTCATCTAATGAAGTCACTGGTTCCCTTTTATTATAAATGTATATATAAGCTATTGCATACAAAGTATAACACAGAAATGTAACAGTTTGAAATGAATCACTGGGGTAATATTAAAACGATAAACATTTCATTCAAAATATATAACAATATGGTAAAACATGGCAAATGGGGATCATGTTGACGGTCGTGAAATGTAATCTTGCATTAAAGTACAGGCGTAGTCAACATTTTGTACTGTGGATTCACCTTATGTCAAAATTTAAGACTTTCTTGCGTTTTTACCCGCTGAAAAAGTGTCTAAAAACACATGGATAGAAATCACAAAACGGTTTGATCCCAAATCACTCCGTTACGCTTTGTGTTAAAGCTTCTAAATATTAAAATGTGTTGAAAATGTTTATCACTGAAACGGCGTCGACATATTATTTCAAGGTAATACATTTTCGAACCGACACACTATAACAAAATGTTAGTGTTATTATTGTATTTACGGAAGGGTCACATAAATGTTAGAGCGATGTAAGCAATATGGACCCCCATGGATGCAACCTAGATTTCGGATCTAAATACCACAGTATACAAAATCCCAACCTGTAGGAGCCTTCGGATCTAAAAACCACAGTATATAAAATCCTAAACTGTAGGAGCCTTTGACACCTGATACATCTATCCCCTGGCGATGCCATTGTGGACCGCCTTGGATGTTGATGAAAAAGTTGCTTATTTGAAAAATTTCGATATGTTGGGTTTAAAAATACAGAAAAATTTCTTACAATATTAGTACTACCAAACTAGTTGTAGCTATTTGTTTAGAAAATCAAATTATCGACAGTACAACAATGAAAAAGTTATATAAACAACCAAAATAACTACATTTATATATTACTAGCATTAGCTCAAGTATTGACTAAACTAGCATATAAACTCAACAATCATAAGTAAGTCGGAAACTCATTGAGCCACTTCCAGTACACCAAATGCTAAGAACAGACATAAAGTTGATTTCCTGTAGTAAATGTGCTATTTTGAAAATACAGCTACTACGGTTCCTCCGGCTATCCGGCTCCGGCAAAAAAATCGGCTACCGACAACGGTATTCTACATTGTCAGATATTTATTGCTCAACGTATAATATCTCTTGAACAAAATCACACTATTTAGCAGCCAATTTTGTTGGAAATGAAACAAAATTATAATACGCAATAGGAAGTAGTGCTAACTGAATTTTGTTGAAATTAGAACTTAAATCTCCGATTCTGGCTACAGTATTAGATGCACCGAGCACCACCACATGTTTAATAAAATTTATTTTGTTGACATGACAAGCGGCAAGTATATAGCGTAACCCTTAATATCAAGCCAATTCCTAAAATTTGGCCGCAAATTTGTTGGACTAAACAAAAACGCAAAAATATTCATTCTAGCCAGCGTCACCAATGAAATTTAATATAACTAAAAGTAATAAAACGACTGATTCACAGTTATGGTAAATATACGTTGGTATGTACATTGTGCAGCCCGGGTGCAACTCGAATTACAATATACCGGAACCGAAAAATGAAAAATATATGCCACCGAAAAATTCATTTTAATTTTTTTTGCAATATTAGTAGTGAAATAATCTTAGATGGACATAGACATCACTTTATCTGCTGTATTTTAGATTTTCATAATTCTCGGATGGGAAATCTACCTTCGATGGTTTAGTTTCGGTGATTGTCAAGGTGTACATACAATACTAATGAAACCTATTTAATTTTTATCGTCATTTTTTAGTAAAATATCATAATTAACCACCGACCAAATCTTAATATCGGAATTTTAAATTCCTGGTAAAAATTTACCGAACCGGAAGGTGAAAAGACGCCGGAACCGGAATTCCAAGTATCACCTAACTCTGCTGTGCTTGAACGCGAAAATTTTGAGTATGGTATTTTTAAAATTATTGTGAACGGCGCATAACACTACAAAATTATGTCGTCAAAGTGAAAACAATAATTTGATATGTTCAGAACAATTGAAATTTACTCAGTGAAGCTTGATAGGGAAAGTCACCATATATGTAGGACCAGCATACGTAGCGAGTATATAGAATACCCAGTAAATACAATAACGACGTGTATACCGAAATAGACAGCTCATTTAAATATAAACATAAATAAATGTCAATATCATTCATATATAAATAAGCAAAAAATACTGAAAAAGCGACTTCAAGCACTGGAATATGCGTAACCGGTGAAGTTGCAATAAAAACTTTAATTGTGTATTGCCTGATCACTAAACAACTAAAACATTTTGCCACATTAAGCATTATGAAATCAATAGCTTAAAGCGCTAATTCACACGAGCAAGTTTTGCAGCGAGAACTTGCATTTCATGAGCCATTGAGAAAGCGGCTGCAATAAATTCAGTGAATTTACATGGTTATTCACACATGCGAACTATTTTTAATGACTTTTTGCAGCTGCAAGTTTTTCGAATGGGATTTTTGACAAAACATGAAAGTGCGTGTTGCAGCTGCAAGTTCTCGCATCAAAAACTTGCACTTGTGAATAGGGCTTAATTCCAAGAGACATGACAACTGTTGAACGATGAATTTTTGTTGTGTTGCCTAAAAAAGAAGTATACGCACAGTTCAGTATTCCTAGATTAAGATGTGATCTGATCATCAGCTGCCCATACTTTCCCCTAAAGATTTCGAAATTTTCAGATTTTGGCGCAACTTAACGTTACGCTTTTGCTTAGCCTTATGGAAGAAATGCCGAGAAAAGCCGTGATGGCCACGTTAGGAGTTAGCTTGCAAATCCTTGACCCTGGACAACAAGTAATACACTTTTTGAGGCATGCGAATTTTTAACTTTGCTCGTTCATTAATTTTAACATAGCAATATCGATATACTTGTTTCACAGTAATATAAAATAAGTATAAGCTCTGATATGGCGATCAGCTTAATTTGTAACCTCGTAGATATATTGCAATTAAACAACAAACTTACGCAGTTTTCATAGACCTATACATATGTAATACAGTTGCCCCGTTGATAGAATTGTTTACGGACCCGGGGCCGAGACCGCGGAGCCAGTGGACATTCTCTAGGAATCCATTTTGTTTCATCAAAATAGCCGTTTATTACTAGAAAAACATGTTTTTGTTGAAATAAGGAATGTTGAGTTAAACCATAGTTTTCCATATCCAATACTGTAACGTTAAAATGAATACAAGTACGCGTTTTACGTATAAATCTTTTGCATGAACGAAACACCAGGTTCTTATTTAGCTCTTCAACATGCATCGAGTTATGTAAAGTTCGTATTAAAACCTGATTCCGGCAAATCAAGCGTTGACCTCGGGACATCTCCACTACGTACATATTGATAAAATTGTATCCCATGATAAACAAAAACCAAGTTTTACAAATGGTAACCAATAAGCATCTCTAAAAGATGGCAACTAAAACCACGCGCAGCTGAACATACGCACGCACAGTATTGCCGTCAGGCTGGCGCTTTAATTTTCGTGCGCTGAAATACGACCCGCAGCAAGTTAAAAATTTTCACTTTAAAATTGGTTTGCGGTGGATTCGCATACCAATGCCGTACGGTGGGCGCCAGACAAAGAAGGAAAGCATTAAAGTTATCAAAAAAGCATCGCGCCCCCCTGAAATAGAGCATTATACTATTAATGATTTCCAATTCGCGGAGAAGCGTTAATGTTTCTTAAAACTATGTTCATTTTCGTTTTTTGAATACCTCCCCCTAACGTTTTGACATTTTCCGATTTTGACGACATAACTTAAGCTGAGGATTATGCTTCAGCTAAGCATCAAGATTTGTGGGAAAGCAACTACAAGTACCTCTGCTATCACTCACAGATTTCAACGGAATTCTTGTTCTGGCCGGAATTTCAGCAAAATGTTCCATTCATATTCTTGTTTCTGCATTCAACGATGCAGGAACCGGAATTGTTACGGTTTTGTGGCAAGTTATTTCGTTTCAACCCTGCTATCAGCAATGAAGCTGAAACAGCTTTAAAATATCATGTAAAACAAGTGCACATTTTAAGTAGTACATAATCGCATTTCGCAAAAACAAGCATAAGCATTGCACAAAATAAGAGTGCAATAGACAGACGTCAACAGAATATGATGAGCAAGTTGGCAATTGCTAGTCCCACGGTATCATAGCAGACACCTAAAATTGGTTCATTCACAACTCAACAGAAGGGGTTACATTATGTAGCTCCCACACCTGGCTACTTGGCTTCGACCCGTCTTCTGTGAATCCTTTATCAGCTTGGCAATGCCGCCCAATGAGTATAACCGATGCTTTACCATCACCACCAACATTTATCGCAGGTAATTCATCAAACTCAAGTTCGGCACTTCGACGAAGCTTTCTGCGATTGTGTTGCTGCAACATTCTTTTCTTTATAATATTCGAATCTTGAACGGCAGCAGACGATAGGCACAAACGAGTTGAAGGGTTAACAAACGCACCGGTATTCGATTCGAACCGCCATTTCTAAAATAATGAGAACAAAAATAGATTGCTCATGTACACTTGCCCCACAGGCTAGGCTTGGGTTCAGCGTAAATGTTGAACAATCGCACGATTATTCTCTATGAACTGTGATTGCCGACAGCATTTACAGTTCATAGTAACAAGTTTTTTCAGGAAATTTATAATACTAAATTTAAGTAATTATAATGGCAAGTTCCGGAGATGATTTTGTATCTCCAACAGATCGTAATATTAAAAAGGGCAGCCTACTATTCAAAGCAACAAAAATTACTAGATATGCAGATTCAAAACTTAGAACACCAAAGAAATCATCTCAACAAACTAAAGCAACAAACGCAAACATCGGTTACTGTTGATTTGGACGATGAAGTTGACTACGGGACTACCGAAGGTAATTATGATTAGCTTAAAGTTGCAGACTTAAATGGTTTGTATTTAACCATAAAACTAACGTAAAATAAAAGTGCAACAAAAACGGAAAGATCTTGTGCACTTTTTCTTCACCTTTAAGGTTAAGGCTTCACCTTAGGCAAAGATGTTCAATTATGCTTTTGTATAGGTGAGCCTTGTCCTACCATATCGGCAATAGGTATATACATTACTGAAAAAAACTGTAGGAAATGTATAACGTTGGCGGCACAAACTGACACTCAGTTTAGTTACACAATCGGAAGCAAATTCGAAATAGTTTTACAACGAATAACACTTCACAACACACATGTGATACAATAATCAGCTCTCCACCTTACAATACCTGAGATGAGCTAGCAGCATTGCACTGTTGAAGTATAACGATTGGATCATTTAGACTTTTAATCCCTAAGCAAACGCCAGTGACATGCTTTAGTTGGCCAGAAAATTTAGTGAACACCCATTCCTGTAACGAAATCGTATAATCAATAGCTCTGACAACTATATATTTGGTAAAAATTTACTCCGGGTCAAACACAACTGCTTTCAAATCGGGGTGTAACTGCTGTTAATAAGGGTTTAAATTTTCAGGACACATGGTTAAGTAGATTTATATTCAGAAATCATAATTTGTTGACTCCTTCAGATAAACGCAACGCGGTCGCAGTTTAACGTTTTTCAAATGAACTTTAGAATGCTGCGTTGTTTTCAATTACTACCTAGAATTCCACAGGAATTCCTGTTCCGGCCAGAATTCCTGCAAGAACTCAATTGCTATTTCTGTTCCGGCGTTCAAAGACGCAGGTAACGGAAATTTTACGATGTTGTGGCAAGTTATAATTACGAAAATAAACCTAATAATCAAAATTTACGTTTGAAAAAGTTTGCGAAAACTAAACTCCTTTAGATAAGTTAAGTTTCGTCTCTACATTCGTCATATTTTAAAGTATTCGACGCGTGTTATTGTAGAATTTGAAAACCTGGCCTATGAAGATGAAAATAGTCGACGAACAATATACTTCAGTTTGCATTATAGCCAATCTGTTGTAGTAATTGGGTGCTGCTATATATGCTATTCCTTTTCCTGTTTTTCCTTCTTCTAAAATGTAGTTCCTGTTGGAACACTGCTACTAGCCAACACTAAACGTTATGCTAAGGCGGCTAAACAACAGCAGCATACTTGGTTTCCACCCGAAAAATGGCACGCAAATAAACCAGCTTGATCATTTACTGAACCGCCCAATGTATCCACGCAATATAAGCCTTGTTTAATGACAATTGTACGACCACCTTCTTCTTTGTACGGAATTCTGAATTTACAAATCACAATATACCAGCACAACTGGTGTTGCGTACAGTATTAGTACACTCCAAGCAACGGCACGAACTACGTAAACCAGCTGGTGCCGTCACGTCAAGTTACCGCTCGGAAATGCTGGCACTGATGATGAGTTTAGAATGGCTCAACTCCAACTGGATCAATGTCTAGAAGAATGTCCACTTCCATACAGACTCGAAGAGTGCAGTCGAACGTCTTGCAGCTGGCCCTGAGTGTGCCAGAACAAAAGCGGAATGTGACATCTGGTTGCTGGTGAAGCATCTTTCTACCAAGCTTGCATCCTTGACGTTTCATTGGGTCCCAGGGCACAGCGACGTGGACAAGAACGAAGAAGCCGACAGGTTAGCCAGAGAAGCCAGCCTTATGCCGCAAGAAGAGATTCCAATCGACTACAACACCGCAAGGGCCGTCATAAAGCGCCGGGCCAAGATGAAGTGGTTGAGCAACGTGCAACACAACCAATTTCCTCGAGGCGCTATTCCCACCGCAGCCCATGAGGACAGGGCCCTGAGCAGAAGAGACCGATCCATTTTGAACCAGCTACGTTGCCATGGCCACTGTTACAGCCTGGGTACCGTCCGCCTACGCACCGGCAAAAGCGTTACCGACCAATGCAACTTGTGCGGAGAATCGCCAGACAACGTTAGCCATCTGATGATAGACTGCCCTGCCATGGAACGGGCCAGGCGTGATCACCTGGGATCAAATGCTAGTATGGATGACCTATGGAAACGACCGAGACAAGTGATGAAAATGCTGCGTGACAGTGGCCGCCTTGTGGCTGCCGGCATATGACGCAACTGCGTTCAATCGATGGGGGAACAGAGAAGAAGAAGAAGAAGAAATACCGATATCACGCCGAAAAAACGCAAAAAAGCGAGAATAATACAAGGTTTCGTACCGGAACCGAATTGTTAACTGTTGCCGAAAGATTGATTCTTAGCGCGGCGTTACTTAAAACATTGTAACCATACGCCTTTCCAGAATTTACAATTAAATTGGTTATCATGCGGCATTCAACAGCCTAACTGAAGCACTAAGCAGCTATTTTTACAAAGTTTTGTGAAGTTCTTCGATTTCTCCATCACTACGCCGAAGCTGGTTTGTTCGAAAATGCATAAACCAAATTCCGGTGAAGAATAGCAAATTGAACACCAGTATCAGATGGTGAAAATTAAGAATTTCCTACCGCAACCGCAGTTCCGATCGCAAGGATGATTCAATCAAGTCCTAATTCCTATTAAAATGCACTAAAATATAACAGTGGACAATCAATACATGGTTTTGAAATAAATTTTAACGCATGCAAACAAGTGCAGTAAACACTTACTGTAGCTGAGGATAAACATTTGTCAAATACCATTCGAATGGCTTACAGTTGAGCTTTTTCTTGAGCGCTAGCCTTTCAGATATGCTGAAGCATACTCCCAGTTAATTTACTTCAATATTAAAATTATAACGGTAAAACAATTATATGCTGTTTCATATTAGCAAATCGTGAATTTAATAATGGGTTATGAAATTAGTGCTGGTTCAATGCTATTTTTGCTAGGATTTTTTTAACAAGAACCATATATACAAATTTAACACGTAAAATGAATATAGAAGTTATTAGAACAATCAGTCACAGAAAGATTTTGACAAACCAATTGCACAAACAATGCTGTTCCAGAGAAGCTTATAGATGATATTTGGCTTATACAGTAATCTTGAGTCAGACATAGAATAGAAGATTAATTACAAGAATTAAATTATAATATTTTCAAGCCATAAACAACTGCCTAAAGTAGGAAACCAACATACTCTCCAAAAGGTGCATATTTCGCAGAAGGCACAGCCTTGAAATAGTATTGCTTAAAATCATCCAGCCAAACTTCAGCAGCACGACGTGTATTTCTATAAATAAACGATTGAAAGAATAGTCAGGTTTGCAGCAGAAGCAATAACAAAACCATGAAACTTTCAGAGTGTAACCTAACATTTCATCGACAGATTTTATATTCATCCTTTTACCTTAAACAAACAAACATAACAACCTGAGAAATCTGTTAAGCTGAGCAGACTAAACTTCGCCTCTTCGATATTTCAACTTTCTCAAATAATTTTCACACATCTAAACTTCAAAAAGCTAAAAATAAAAAAGCAGCTAACTTTTGAAATACAACACCACTGCCTCCTGGAAATGAGTATGGATGCTGCTTACGAAATACATGTCCGACTCTACTGCATGGAATAATTTCCAGAGTACCGCCGCACAGCCAAACACGAAAAGAAATTTCTAAAATACACTGAAATGAAGATTAGTGTAAAATTGCAGAATACAAGTTGGCGCGACAATCGATAAAAGCACTGCTGTTTTTATTTTTCTTGCAATTAAGAAAACAAACTTCTCTAACAAGTTAAGTTTCTTATTACTTAAAACTGAAACTTCTGATGAAAAAGAATCAAAACAAAAACTGACAAAAGCTTATAACAATACGAAAATTATACGTCTCGCACCTAAATTTTCCCCACCCCAAACATCCATGGCCATGTCATACTGGCCGAGCTTCGAAAACCATTTCTTATCAATCATAAACAATCCACCGGCAATGGCAGGAGTTCTAAAAATAAAATTAACTTTCACAGTTCAAAATTCTTGTAATGATTAGTAAAATAAGTAGAAATTAGAAAAATTCCAAGCAAGAAACGGCTAGAACTTTGTTACTGACGTTGTTTAAATCACGAAAAAATACTAATGTGATTCTCCGCAAATGGTTTTCAATAGCATACAAATTGTTTATCCCGGCAAATACTATAGGCTAATTGCAGAAACGTGTCTCACCAATAATGAAAAAAGGACCGAAACAATCAAATTCAGCAAAATATGAAAACTATTTTAACGTACTTAATAGCAGTTGTGGGATGTTTGTGTCGCCCGTTTATTATATCGTGACTCATATAATCCCATTTGAAAACAAGGTTCCAATCGAAACCTAAAATTTACTTCTTAATATCGTCGTATCGGTCTAGGACCTGCTTCTTACAACATACACCAATCTCTTCTTATCGATGAATGTATGCAAAAAGCAATTTTTTGCTATTATTTAATAAGTAAGACAAAGGCAAACACAAATTTGATAAAAAAATCAAATCAATCCCGCATAAATTGGCATAGGTTTACTTTCAAAATCCAAAAATGTCGCGTTATAATTGTCGTGTTATATACGGGTTTTGGATTTACTCATTTATTATGTGCAGCAATTAATACAGTCTTCGATATTGAATAACAAATCTTCGTTAACACCAATAATAGTCACAAACTAACACAACCTGTTAGCCGTAGAAGTTACGGCTCCTTCAATGTGACCGAACAGACGTACCTCCTGTGAGATCAGCACTAGCACCAACATATTTAAAGCTGTCCATGTTTATAACATCAATGATTGGAGCAACAACAGAAGTATTGTTCTGAAAATATACAAAATAAGAGAGGAACGCATCGTCAAGTTGCGCCCAGATGCCGAAATGCCGCATACAGCAATCGAAACCCAATAGTAGCCTTCTACGGGAACCCGAGCCAGATATCGAACGGATAACACATAGAAGTTTTCATGAGTTTCTTAATCCATTAAGCAAATTTCGTTGTTTACAAGACAAGCTTTGTTTCCAAAACATTGAATGTTAAAACCAGAATACTGGAAGTATTAATCTTTAACATACATCATGTTATCGAAAATAATTGCTTATTGTCAAACGTCGCTTCCTGTTACTTCATTACATTGAAAACGGAATATTTAAAATCGATGCAAACGTTAAAAATTAGTTTGTTTGTCGTAGAAATGAGATATCCGGTATGCATATACCAAATTTTGGAAACAGACATCCGGTCACATTCTTCTTAAAAAGCGCAAAAGCCGTACAACCACTCATAATTAACAATTCGTACTCCTGAATCAACAACAAAGCTTCAATTTATACAGCAATATCAATTACCGTTGAAACTCGTTCTAACATTGGTTCAAGCCAATGAACATTGCACTCCACATGGCTGTCAAGAAACGTTAATATACTAGCTTTTGCGATGTTTGCTGCTTTAACCCGTGATCGAATAAGGCCTGCAATAAGCATATCTTCTGACCAAACTACTAATGGTCAACGACGTAGAGTGTTAGACTACGTTTAGCTGTCCACAATTCTCGGCAGTTGCTGAATAATATTTGACAAGCAAACGCAAATTTATAGGGATTTAAAAAATTTTTTACATCAAAATCTAAACTTTCGGCTTTCATTACAAGGTGAAGTACATAACATAAACAGTACCTTCACGTTTATCGTTACGTAACACCACAATTTTTTCAATTTGTTGTAAATCTGCGCCAATGGACGCTGAAAAAATTAATAGTACGCTAAATTACTATTTCCAGATCAAAAAGAAATACACGCATAATAAACTCAAGCACTGTTTCGCCTGCATGGTATTAAATTGCTACATCTGAAACGTAAGAAAATAGATAAAGTATACAGGGGATTTAATTTGTTTCACTGTATTAGCTAAAACAAACTTTCGATCTCGCGAGTAACCAGTTTTGAGCAACATACGTAAGTAACGCCACGCACAAATACCGGTAGTGACAATCATACTGCACACGTACACTAAATAAAAACTCATATATAATGGTACCGTATGCCAGGGTGCAATCGGAATTCCGGTTCCGGCATTTTTTCACCTTCCGGTTCCGGTAAATTTTTACCAGAATTAAAAATTTCGGTATTACAATTTGGTCGATGGAAATTAAGATATTTAACCAAAAAATGACGATCAAAATTAATTAATTTTATTAGTACGTATAGTATGCAAACCTTGGCAATCGCCGAAAATAAACCGTCGAAGGTAGATTTGGCTTCCGTGGATTATGAAAATCTAAAATACAGCAGATATAGTGAATACCTATCTCCAACTAGGAATATTTCACCAATAACATTGCAAAAAGAAAATTAAAATGAATTTTTCGGTGGCATGTATTTTTCATTTTCCGGTTTGCGTTTCCGGTATTTTTTTCAAATTCCGCTTCCGATGCCGTCAAATTGTAATTCCGGTTGCGCCCGAGCGTAGACAAATATAATAATACAATAATTTGTTCAGGCTGAATCCTGCAAAAAATGTAACTGAGTTGGAAAATTACACACTTACGATCGTCAGAATAATCATCAACAAGAATTATTTCGTGTAACAAATTATGAGGACTTTGACGAAATATACTAAAACATGAAAGAATCGCTATTGGTAATGAATTTCAGTTTTACTTAAATAGCAAATATAATTCGCTTAGCTGACGCGTTTTCAAGTTTCAGTTTTAGTGTATCCTGATTTTATTTTCTCGAGGTTTTAGGCGAAGCTATGAACAAATTTAATAAACATTTTTAACTTCTTGGTGTTCTGAAAACAATTGCGATTTCAAGCCCGTGTTTAACTAAAATTGCTTAAAATAAACTTTATTCACGTATTTTAAAATTTGTCAACAATGTACCACCAATATTTTGAAATGTAAATATCCGTTCAAATCAGCGTGATTATAAGTCAAAAATTCGGTGCGCGAGCGGTAATCTCAAACACCTAAACCACTGTCAAGTACACACCTTACAATAGTTCGTAAAAGTGTTGAGCGAGCTTCGTTGTGGTAAGTAATTATCACAGAAGTTGCTGGAAGATCTGTTTGCCACGTTATTGACTTGCATCTGAATACATAATAAGACACGGCAAAATCTGCGCAATCATTTTACTTTCGCATTATTATACATACCTGATCAGTGCTAAAAATCAAAAATAAAATTTTGGAATACAAATCCAAATTATACTTTTAAATAGTCCGCGTTATTGACATATTAGCATGAAATTTCACAAAACCAGAAAAAATTGTAGGGCAGATATAAAAATCACATGTATTCTCACTTATACTCTCTTGTGTCTGGCACATCGCGATCTAATGCAGTTTTGTCTGACGCTTCAAGATTAAATTTGTTACGAATGTAACGATCTTCGCCGGCTTGCCATCGGTTTTTGCTCAAATAGGCAATAGAATCAAATTCTTTCCAACTAAAAGAAACGCAAACAAACCATACAAAAATACTTTCAATGATGCAAAATGTATATCCGCTTTAAAGATAGGAAATATTTACACCCAAGCACCCTGTAAAAACCGTAACATTATGAAACGGTAATTTTAGAAACATTCCAAAACGTACCTGACACGCCTTGTGTTATCATAATTTTGCAGTTGACTAGGTAAAACATTTTCGTTGTTCTACAATAAATAAGCAAACCAGTGATTTATTTAAATTAAACATGCAAGCGTTAGCATTTTCAAACAAGAAAACTTCCAAACGAAATCCTTAATCCCTGCACAGCAATTAAGATCTGCGGCCAAGCAAGCTGTACCACGGTTCAATTCATACTTGTAGTAACTTTTCAAAGCAGATACAAAATTAAGTTTTCGGCAGCTGCAAACAACACAGTGATATTTTCTGCTACCGATTGCGGTGTCTGCGCTACAAACCAAGACAATTCGCAATTTGGTTTGCTGTTTTCCCCTACAGCCGTTTTTGCCACAAGTTATCTTGATTATATACAGTTTCATCAACACTGATCTGTATGGCTTAAATTCACTTGACTCAGTAACTGCTAGGCTTCGCAAATTAAGGTCTAACGAGAACTTTATTGTACATCTCAGCCATTGCCATCTGACTCACCGAATCTAAAAATCTCGTTCCAGCGTTACTTTTCGAAACTGGCCCTTTGAACGAAGACTTTAGTTTGACGTAAAACACCGTAAATAACACGAACCAAATTAAAAGTATAAAGTACAGATGTGAAAGATGACAGCGCATACCTCTCCATTTGACATTAAGTACCTACATGTAGAAAGGCTTTAACAATGCCTAAAAGTGAAACATGCGAAATGGTAATTAATGTGGGTATACGCAGTGGTGCTTGTGTATGTGCAGAGTGTGTAATGTTAAGACAAATACATACTCGTATACATATACGTAGCACCTGAAGAAATTATATCGAACGCGATGTGCAATGGGCAGCGCGCTTGACTCGCGAGCGAGAGGTGCATGGTCAACTCCCGGCATGGCCATATCTTTCGGAGAAATTAAGGAGAAAAATCAATTATATTCGCAGTACTTCGGGGAAAAGGGTCGTCCCGACCGTAAGAAACGCACTTTCAAACATGAGGAACTTGGCCAACGCTTACGTAAATTGCAAAAAGCCACTATGTCTTATGTTCATGCAAACTTTTCGCTATGATGGTTCAAGAGACCATAAGTTTTTGCGACAATTATATGCGTAAATGACTGAACAAGCTTTGCAAATCCTCACAAAATACTGCCGTCTACCCCAGTTAGCTACGTATATATTAAGACACATTTCACATATCCATTAAATTTTGACAGATTAAAAGATCGTTTCAAATATAAAGAATTTTAATAGCACTTAAAAAATACTACAGATGTTCTTTCTTTGATTGTTACTTTTTGATTTGGCGTTTTATGCTGGCATATAACGAAACGCAATTTTGGTGATAATATATCAACTTAAAACATATATTTCCAAAACATTTTCACATCTCAGTTATCTTGTTTTTTAAATATCCAAGTATTTTTAAAGTAGCGTATTTCTGGCCTATGTATTTGCTTCAAGACAAATGCAGATTAAATGAATTGTTTATCTGGTGACGAATTGTCCTGATACCAGGGCCCATAAAAGGGGGACTTCTCGAATGCATATATCACTTATCACCAGCTAGTTAATAGGTTTTCAAACTAAAAAACAGCTTCAATTGCAGATCTCAAAATCTTTGTGCAGTAGAGTAAATCGAGTGCAATAAATGTGCAGTAGGTTCTCGACGTTCAAAACATTTACAAAGCTAGTTATATTTGCATCGCGACTGCAGGTGCTATTATGCAGTCACTAAGTTTATAAGTAACAGCCAATGACGGATCCATGGGGGGGGCACCCCGGCCGTGGCCCTTCCAACAGCATTGTTGATTTCTCTGTTTTATACACAAAAGTATAAGCACGCATTAAAGGTTCGAACTCACCTTTATTTGGCCCTGGAGCCATTTATGCGCTACAATTAGGGATAATAGACATTTATGCACTCTAACAAGGGTTTAAGGACTCTACTCGCTTACGGACTCTTATTAGGGATAAATGGTTACCCCCTGTAATTACAGTATGGGTCAAATATAAGTTTATTACCTGTGATATTATGCCCCCCCATTTTGAGATCCTGGATCCGCCGCTGGCAATAGCATATAAACCTGTCGTTGTTGAGGGGTACACTTTTAAATAGAAAGCGATTGAGAATAAATTTCATTAACCAGTGGACTACAGCTCAAGTTTTTGATATCCAGACAAAATAAAATATTCACGCTCAAATCACAATTTTACTTTTAGGGTTGTACCAGTTTAGAATTTCAGTACACATCTACTACCTTGTATCCAATATAACGGCCTGTTTACCATATTTATTTGCGTTGCTAGTAAATATTTTTGATGTATTGTTATTTTAGAGTGACTTTTTATTATTTGCTCAGTGTGTAGCGGCACAGTAGTGACCTCAACCAGTATATATAGGGAGTGTACGTACAGATTCACTACCAATATATGAAAATAATATGTGATGGATAGCTGGCAAAAGTTTTCAGACTGGTTTTGGGATGTTCGTTTTTGGTTTCCTGTCGGGTTTGAATGGTCTGACCTCGAGTCATCTAGTGCTGAACGTTATACCAAAACCAGCGATTTGGTGTACCCGCTATTTTTTGCAGTCATTATTTCCATCATTCGATTCTGTTGGGAATGGTAGGTAATGGGTATTTTTTATGGTTGGTGTATATAAATACGTACCATGTAATTTTTGAAAATTCCCCCTGTAAATTTTTTAACATGATCGTGAAGTATTTGAGTCGCACAAAATTGTCTTGAATTTTTCATTTTTGCCTCAGCGTATCATAACATGAATTTCTTGATTGCTTTGAGAAATGCAATCACAGCACGATGTATAAAACGCTTACTTGCAAAAAGCAGCTTTACGAAATTCGGCACCACCACCGTAAATGTCTACGTATGTTATTTTCTGCCGGATATTTTACGGGATCCGAATGTCAGGGCGCAGCCTATGTACTACATAATAATGATGAGCGAAAACGACTTATGAAATTATTTTTTTTCGTCGTTATATTAAACGAATAATGATCGCAATGTGGCTTAGTTTAAATTAGGTATATATTTAAGGTTAGTTGCTCGACCGCTTGGATCTCATCTTTGCGGCATCGAAGACACGCATTCCGAATTGTCTGTGTTTCTAACTAAACTAAAATCATTCGTCCGCCGGAATCAAGAAGGGACACTATGTCTGAACGAGTCGAAATCACAAGGGTACGTTGTCAATTTTCATAAGTAGTTATTCAAATTAAACGAAGGATACTGATTGGTTGTGTATTTTAATCAATTAGTTCACCCAGTACGTATGCTGGTTGCTATTAGAACCAGGGCTTACTCTTCACTATGACGTAGTTTAATTCGGAACTTCTATGAAAACTCACATTCTCCACATGAAAATGGAATTGTTTCTTGCAACAACAAACGTATTAGTAAACGTAAAAAGCATGTAACGATCCAGCTTAAATGTTTCCTGAGTTTTCGCATTTTTACAAAGCTCATAAATTCCAATTCTCATATTACTTAAAAATTGTGTATACTCATGCACGTCGTGTAGTTTTTTCGTAAATAAATAGCCTATCACTCAAAAATTACCACGAACACATACATTTTTTAATTATATATTTCCATAAATAACTGAAATTCAAGCAAAAAACTAAAATAAAGTATCTAAGTAGCATTCTGATATCAGAACGTAACTCACAGTTTGCGAGACAAAGCTTAACACTTTAACAATGAACCTGTTCCATTATCCTGTTTGTGTAACGCTACGTGGAATGGGAGCATGTTCTGAGGAAAAATTAAATGGGAAGTTACACTTGTTCTCAACTGAATTAATCGCCTAAGATTGAACACAGTATAAAACTGGTTTCCACAGTGAATGTAGTCTCAGTTACTTGAGTTCTAACTAATAGATATGCATGCAGATAATCAATAAAATTGATAACTTGGCAGCTCACTTATTACGGCATATACCTTTTTAGACCTCCTATTCTTGTCGTTACCACCCTGCTATCCAATATACGTACCTTATTCAAAACTTTAAAATGGTTTACATAGCACAATTATGACGCAATAAAGATATAAAAGTAAGTCAATCTAAGTCAAGTAGTTTCATTTTTTTAAATTTTTAAACAAATATCCGGCAAGAAAAAATACCGGAACCGGATGCCGATTTTTTGCCGGAGCCGGTGCCGGATATCCGGTCGCACCCTGGTAAACATGTAAGAATCATTTTGTGGAAAACTTGAAAAATTATGTTCGGCAAAGACATTTTTAATTGCTTCAAAACAAAACAAAACATTCCCGGTTTTAAGTGTAATAGGGCAATTTGCTCTTTTCATTTTTTGTGGGGAGAGGCTTTCCTTATGTTGTACATGGGGGAAAACCTTGGGAAATTGGAGGGTTGAAGGTATTTATTACATAGAAGTTGTATGATGTCTCCCGCTCTTAAAAATGCGGGACCCCAACCTACGGATTTGAACAACCAAACGTTAGGGGACTTGGTTCTGTCGATATCCCCGTATCAGGTAGAGTCAAGCTATAAACCTCAGGACAAACCGTTTCAGGTTTTAAGCGGAACCGGATTGAGCTACAACAATATTATGGACTGGGCGTTCAGTATATAATTATAGGAATAGTTTCGTTGCTGCTGGTTCAACTGAGCTTATGTCAAATGGCTGTGTACCGAAAGACCAAGTCTGCACTGATAGTGCAAAAGAAGTCATTCCGCGCAAAAAGAAGATGGCGTCTGCAATTCACTTAGTGGCAAAAAAATCAAAATTGGACAAGTTTTCAGAATCGTCGTACGTAGACTTCTTGTCCTTTTACTAATTCTCATTAGTGATTACACAGACTTATATAACCTATCAAAATAGCGGCGTAGTTATAGTTATGTTCGGCTTACAATGTTTATATAGAACACATCTAGTCGAACATCGATTATACTACATTTGCAAAACACTGATTGTCACGTTGTTGGAAAGGATCATTGGAATTTTGAAATTGGAAGTCTACCGGATTGGGTTTTAGGGATTATATTCTCTAAGATTCAAGCGAAAATAACAGGTGCAAAAATAGTTCAGAATACTATTTCTTATATCATCTTGGTGACCTGTGTCATTCATGTTATTGTTGTCAGCATGACCTTTTATCTTTCGCTTTGCTTAATGTTATAGGTGGCGTTGGTTGTACTACGCAGTCGCATTTGTGTATGGTGTATGTGTTCTGTACCCGGTAAGTTGTTTGTTTACTAAGTTTATTCAAGATAGCATATATGTAATGTACATTTTAGTAGGAATTGAAACATAGTCCAAGTAATGGTATTGGTTTTAGTGACTAGTTATTTTAATTAGTGTTATTTTTGCGCTTAGGCCGGCTGCCTTTTTTCAACAATTCATTTCTATTTAGTCAAACAAAAGTGTTTGATAAATATTACAATTTTGCGCACAAATAACGTTTTCATATTAATTTAAGTGCTACAGTTAAGCTATAAATATTGACAAAATAATAATGGAATATGAACCATATATGGCTGCCACCCCATCTCAAAGTTTGATAAAATTTGTTACCTTATTTTTTAGAAAACATGGTTTTGGAATACGCAAACTTGTTGGTTTGGATGGCCTTTTCAGGTAAGCCACACATTTTTATAGCCAACTTAACTTTAAACAAACGCAGATGTTTCTGATATTTGCGACGATGAGATTCCAATAGTATTTCTTCAAAATAGTATTGTGAGTTTAATTCCATGGGGCTCTTTCATTATTACTCCTTCAGTGATTTGCTATTTAAATGTTAGTAAATATTATTATTTTAGGAGATTGACGACCCGGTGTGGTATTATTATATGGTCTCAGCAGGATTTTATTGGTCATTGGCATTTTCACAATTCGTAGATGTGCAAAGAAAAGTGAGCAGTTCACCGAATTGTTTGCATTGTTCGAATTAATTAGCGTGGGTTGAGGAGAGTATTAGTTAAATGCATGTGCGTTTTCAAGACGTCATGTTGCAGTCGTGGATTTGTTAGGTGTGCAAGTCCTGCAGCTACCTGTAATGTATTGCAGTCATGGATTTGTCAGGTGTGCAGGTCCTTCAGTTACTTGTAATGATGGTTAACTTTCACACGCACAGCAAATCTGTGTAATCATTTGAACAAAATTTCGTCAGTTGAGAACCGGAGAAAACTTCTGAAACATTTTCCAACGTAAGCCGAAACTGACTTTCGCTACTTGATGCTATCGCGAAATTTAAATGATTTTCAGGATTTCTGGGTGAATTTTATTCACCACATAGTGACAATTTTGCTCATTTACTTGTCTTGGGTTGTGAATTTTGTCCGTGCGGGCTCTCTTATCATTGTTGTTCATGATGCTGCGGACGCTTGGATGGAAGTAAGTGATTATATTTTTGTCTTTTTTATTAACTAAATAGTTTTTAGCTTGAGCAACTTTTATTGGACGCCAATCATCAAATTTGTTCAAGAATTAGTCGTTCAATTACTTTGATTTGATTAATACATAAATAACATAGTATTTTAGGCAGCAAAAATGGCTCGGTATGCAAACAAAGACTTGCTGTGCAACTGTCTATTCGCTGTGTTTACTTTCATTTGGTTTACAACGAGAGTATTTATTTTTCCTTACAAGTAAGAAAAGACATTCTTTTTACAACGTGGACATAATATGGCCAGTTGTTCGGTGGCGCGGTCAGGATCCTGACTCCCATCCCTGATCTTAGTCACCTTTGACCTACAGAAAACTGAATTACCATAAAGGGAACATGAGCCAAGTGAATATTGCAACTGAACGCAATGCTACAAAAACATAAGTGTAATAAGGGTCTTGTTCTAAAGTGTTAAATATGCATCGGTTTAGGTGTTAAACTTTGCCACGTAAACACTTTGGGCATCTTAAGCCACGGAAGGAAAACTTACAAGCTACGCTCTGATATCTGAATGCAATGTAGTATTAAATTTGAATTCATTATCCGCCTACGGCCGGGTACTAGATTATCCGGCTCCGGCTGGATACTAGATGATCCGGCTCCGTCAGTTTTTGGTGTCCGGTGCAACCTGCTAGTAACAAGAGGTAAATGTGGAATATCTCTAAGGGCCGTTCACTCATTTTGAGATCCGTCAAAAAGTCAAATCGTAAACCATGATCAGCCCTTCAGCTTGTAACTTTTTTACTTCTAGAATCATCTATTGCACAATGGTCGAGTCAATTACGCTGGTCGGCTTTTGTGGTTGTTTCTATTTGTTCAACTCGTTGTTGCTGACACTACTTGTGTTGCATATATTCTGGTCAATTATGATTGTGCGAATATTAATCATTGCTATTGTTCACGGAGAAGTGAGTACTATTTTAGTGTTAAATAAATAGCTATATTTTGGCTTGCACATGCATATACAGTTAAATAAACTTTGTAAGTTGCTGATAATAAACCGGTTATTTGTTTTTGATGGACATGAGTACATAGTCTTCGTTCAGCACACAAAACAGGATATATACGATGTTTTTATCTGTCGTAAACTAATCATATGAACACGATAGTGTTCATATATATGATTCGCGCATCTCAAGCGCGTATTTTCAGTTTAGTTCGCATGTTGGTGCTCAAGTGATATCATACCTGTATCGTTTAAATTTTGTACACTGGTATCCTGGTACGTAGGGAATATTTGTGCCAAAGGATTTTGCAAACCAGTGTGGTCTTCAATAGTTACGGTCAAAAAACTCCTTACAGAAAGTGCACGAAATTTTTCCTTTTGGTTCAACACTTTTTACACGTTAGCTATGTAATTTTACGATTATAACTTTCACCACTTTATACAGCTTGCGGTTGGTTTCACCCCAACGGTTGGTTTCACTCCAACAGTCGGTTTCACCCCAACGGTTGGTTTCACCCCAACGGTTGGTTTCACCCCAACGGTTGGTTTCACCCCAACGGTTGGTTTTGCCCCAACAATTGGTTTCACCCCAACGGTTGGTTTTGCCCCAACGGTTGGTTTCATCCCAACGGTTTGTTTCACACCAACAGTCGGTTCCACCCCAACGGTTGGTTTTACCCCAACGGTTGGTTTCACCCCAACAGTCGGTTCCACCCCAACGGTTGGTTTCACCCCAACGGCTGGTTTCACCCCAACGGTTGGTTTTGCCCCAACGGTTGGTTTCACCCCAACAGTCGGTTTCACCCCAACGGTTGGTTTCACCCCAACGGTTGGTTTCACCCCAACGGTTGGTTTCACCCCAACGGTTGGTTTCACCCCAACAGTCGGTTCCACCCCAACGGTTGGTTTTACCCCAACGGTTGGTTTCACCCCAACAGTCGGTTCCACCCCAACGGTTGGTTTCACCCCAACGGTTGGTTTCACCCCAACGGTTGGTTTCACCCCAACGGTTGGTTTCACCCCAACGGTTGGTTTCACCCCAACGGTTGGTTTCACCCCAACGGTTGGTTTCACCCCAACGGTTGGTTTCACCCCAACGGTTGGTTTTGCCCCAACGGTTGGTTTTGCCCCAACGGTTGGTTTTGCCCCAACGGTTGGTTTCACCCCAACAGTCGGTTCCAGCCCAACGGTTGGTTTCACCCCAACGTTTGGTTTCACCCCAACGGTGGGTTTCACCCCAACTGTCGGTTTCGCCCCAACGGTTGGTTTCACCCCAACGGTTGGTTTCACCCCAACGGTTGGTTTTGCCTCAACGGTTGGTTTTGCCCCAACGGTTGGTTTTGCACCAACGGTTGGTTTCACCCCAACGGTTGGTTTCACCCCAACGGTTGGTTTCACCCCAACGGTTGGATTCACCTCAACGGTTGGTTTCACACCAACGGTTGGTTTTACTCCAACGGTGGGCTTCACCCCAACGGTTGGTTTCACTCCAACGATCGGTTCACCCCAACGATTGGTTTCACCCTAACGGTTGGTTTTACCCAAATGGTTGGTTTCACCCCAACGGTCGTTTTCACCCCAACGGTTGGTTTCACCTCAACGGTTGGTTTCACTCCAACGGTTGGTTTCACCCCAACGATTGGTTTCACCCCAACGATTGGTTTCACCCTAACCATTGGTTTCATCCCAACGGTCGGTTTCATCCCAACGGTCGGTTTCAGCCCAACGGTTGATTTCACACAACGGTTGATTTCACCCTAACGGTTGGTTTCAACCCAACGGTTGGTTTCAGCCCAACGGTTGATTTCACACAACGGTTGATTACACCCCAACGGTTGATTTCACCCCAACGGTTGATTTCACCCCAACGGTTGGTTTCACCCCAACGGTTGGTTTTACCTCAACGGTTGGTTTCACCCCAACGGTTGGTTTCACCCCAACGGTTGGTTTCACTCCAACGGTTGGTTTCACCCCAACGGTTGGTTTCACCCCAACGGTTGGTTTCACCCCAACGGTTGGTTTTGCCCAACGGTTCGTTTCACCCCAGGGGCTCGTTTCACCCCAGCGGTTAATTTCACCCCAGCGGTTAATTTTGCCCCAGAGGTTAGTTTCACCCTAACGGCTGGTTTCACCTCAACGGTCGGTTTCAGCCCAATTGTTGGTTTCACACAAACGGTTAGCTTCACCGCAACGGACGATGTCACCCCAATGGATTAATGCAGCAGCTTGGTAAAGCGGTTGAAACTAGAAAAAAATGCTCAGCACTTGAGCAAAAAGGGATATGTTTCATATTCCTATTAAAAGTATGGTAAACTAGATCAGCACATTCGCTTGATGTAACCTGGAAAAGTATTAAGAAGCAATAGCTGCCAAAATCATGTTAATTATTAATTTTTCTGAAACATATTGCGGACAGAAAAATTTCTGTAATATTTTTGTAAGAAACAGATGCTTTTCTTGAATGCAAAGCGAAATTATTTCTGAAATGTAGACAGATGTAGCTTGGAATCCATGAATAGATATTGAAGTTCTCTACAAAACGTATTGAATTTACCTATGGCTTTGTATTACGATACTTAATTGAATTTCATAAGAGCATTGTGTGGCGACATAATGGCTGTTAGAGTTTTGATGACCAATTTTGTTAGATACTTTCTTGAACAGACGTCACAAAACGAATCGCAATTGATGCTTTAAAAAGGCTCCACTTATAAGTGACTTTTGAGTTTACTCGATTTTTTACCTTAGTGACAAATTATATAAATGCGCATTTCCCACCCGAGTTATTTATCTGTTTCACTGCATAGTCACGACTATTGAAGCTCACAAATCGCACCGTATTTTGGCAACATCGATTAACTTGCAAAATCAAAGAGCGGTATACCTCAGCCATGTCTCTGCGACCCTAAGGAATTTCTGAAAATTGCTAACAAGTCCTGTCAAAAACTTCAATGTTAGAAATAGATTTGCTGTCCGCAATATGTTTCAGAAAAATTAATAATTAACATGATTTTGGCAGCTATTGCTTCTTAATACTTTTCCAGGTTACATCAAGCGAATGTGCTGATCTAGTTTACCATACTTTTAATAGGAATATGAAACATATCCCTTTTTGCTCAAGTGCTGAGCATTTTTTTCTAGTTTTGTGGGTGGTTTTTTTTGGTTGACTAGTAAGGGTGGCACTACATTTGTTTATCGTGCGACACCCTCCTTCAGTACATGTCACCGTGCCGCATCAATCATTGTGAGCATAATGCCGTACGGCGCCAAATCAAAAAAGAATAGCGCCATCGTAAAAGAATACACAAATGCAGGAGCTGTGTGACTGAAACAGTAGCTTCAATTATTAAGAGTTCAGTTCGCGACTCTCATTTCGTTAAAATCATACATATGACTATCCTACGTGGAGAGAAAATTTCGTGAACGAGGCGAACGAGAAGCCAGGCGTATTTTTTGTATTGAAACTTGTCAAAAAAGGTCATTTTTTGACATAGTAATGTTTTTGAAATTTATTTTGCTTTCCAACACAGGGTTATTTTTACCGGCTTCCTCACATTGGCGGACTAAGCGGCGCTAAGTACAGCGCTAACTAGAACTGGCAATTATTTAAACATCTTTACAATAGAACAAAACTGTACCTTGCCAACCTCAGCCCGCACCCAACCCAAAACCACACTTTAGATCTTTTAGCAGAGGGAAATTCCAAGGCAAAATGCTCCTGATGCTGTTACAGAAGTCCTGCTTGCGACATAAGATCGTGTTTATATCATTATACTACCAGATATAGTGAAAAATTCGCGAGCAGAGCGAGCGAGAAGCAAGATGAATGTTTTAACCCTTTCATTTAAACTAAACCAAAGACCAGATTGTATAAGTATGCGTCTGGAAAAAGTATTTGAGGCTGTAATCTCCCGGCAGCCCCAGGGCGGAAGTACGATAAAAGGAATTCAATGAAAAGCGGATAACCTTACTGATATCGAATCTCGAGGCGCTGAGTTCAACGGTGGCACTTTTAGGCTGGAGGGCCCATGGTTCAAAAGGTATGGCTGTTTAAATTTTAAGTTATTACTGCGTTTATAACTGCACATCCGTCATCAAAATTTGCTTAAAGAATAAACCTGGTAAAGCTTGTATTTACAAGTATATGAATGTTAGATATTCCTTTCACATGTGTGCACGTTTGCACTATAATATCGTAATCAGTAACTTTTGAACCGTTGGTCGTGCAGCCAGCCGTAAAGATGTTAACGTTGAGCTCAGCTTGTCGAGATCTGTAAGACAGGTTACTTTTCATTTAATTCCTATTTATTCCAGATTTTGTATCTTCGCCGCCAACTAGCATAATATATATAAAAAATTTCCTCTTACAGCCTTAATTGAACTTTTAAGGTAAGGATTTAGCATTGGTTTGAGGTTAGGGATAGGTAAGTCTTTTTCAAAACCTAAGCCAAAGCCAAATCAGGTGCACAAGCGTACAAGAGCTAAACTTATTTATGACAGTTCATCTTTATCAGTGTTATAAAGGCAAAAGATAAATCGAACTATTAGATAAAGCGCAATTAATAAATCATTATGCATTGAAATGTAGCTTGTACTAATAAAAAGATACCTGTAACGAAATCTTCATTAATTCCTTGAACGCTGCCACGAGGCGCAGAAATCTGGCTATCACATAAATGAAACAGCAGCGACATCACTGTAATTCTCCAAGCGCTCTAGAAATAACGATTATCATAGTCAATTTAGCCAGTTGCCAATCTCAAAGAAAACAAACTTATATTCAACAAAATTTTACACTCAAAATGTTTCCTAAACACATAATGATTGAAATAAATGCAGTATGCAATTGGCTTATGCTTCAGACTTTTTCTACCATTAATAGGCTCAGAACATTGATAAACGACAATATGGAAAGGCGGAGATGTGCCTTTAACTGAATTAACACTAGTGCGTGGGAAAATAAAGAAATAGCTAAAAAGAGTATTAACGTTTTTAGACTTTACTGTCAAACTCTGACACCTTAGACTGCCAACATTATCTTGCATATTAATTTGCTGCAATCTCATCTGGCCTATTTGCTGCAACCTTGTTTTGCATGTTGAGTTCAAGCCTAAGCTTAATTGAGCTATTGATTAAGCTGGCGTCATATTTTAAGATATATTTTAAGTATACCAAGCTTTAGTACAATTATCAAACTGGCCTTGTTAACTATAAGGGTCTACCCGCTAAATCTATGCTAAGCCTTAGCTTAAACCTACGTTTAAGAGTATAAGCGTAAGCCTAAGTATAAGGATAATGCGAACTGTAAGGTCTAGACTTAAGCTTGCGGCTAGCCCTTTTAGCATCTAATTAACCTGGACCATCATATTCAAGCAACTCTTACCAGTCGAATCTGGTATGATAACGCAACAGGCATTACTCTATAACAAATACAACTTATTATATTTCACAACATTATGTTAAAAAAGCTGAATTATTTAGTTATCCATTTAATTAATACAGTCACCTGATACCTATTATATAAATTCTGAAAATATTAATACCGTGTAAAATTATATTCAACACATTATAGTTGAATGTGTTTCCCTCATAACGTGTAATTGAAAAATTTTCCCTAATTCTTTGTAACATGGATATTATCTATTTCATCGGAACCCTACTTTTGTGCTAAATTTCGAAAGTCAGAGACTAGAATGGGTGGGATTTATTACCACTCAGCTATAGAAGCTTGATGCTTGAGTGCAAGGAGCGCTCTTTTGCGTCTTGTGGATACTTGGTGTAGTGCATACACATAGCAATATTAATGCACAGTGTATTATGCATTATTGACTACTGCAGTGACCCAAATAAGTGTTCAAGTAATAAAAAAGCGGTCCCCATTTTGAGTCCAAATAATAGAAGTCTGCCCCAGAATTGCTGATAGCCACTTTACGGGAGACGTGTTTAAAGAGAGCAATCGAATACATCGAAAATGATTAAAATTTCAAAATTTGTATGCTTTGATTTTTTGACTTAAAAATCTTTAATACTATAATCGCAAAAAAATTTCAGTCAAACGTGGTACAGCTCGCTTATAGCGGATTTTTACAGTATAACTTTTTAGTTGATTCGGACGACAGGAAAAGTTAAAAAGCCATATTATCAGCTGCCGAGCGTAAATTGCACTCGAAAATATCGCTCTATTTAAAATTTAGGTCAGTCACTTTCAACATTTTAATATAGTACAACTACAATTGTTAAATCCTGTATGATATTCATTGAAGTAATAAAATACCAGTCATGGCTCCGAGGCTCAGCAGCGGGGAAGCTGAAGGGGGCGGGACCTTTTCCATTTTTGAAACAAGAAAATCTTGCATAACGCAGATGGAAAATGGTACAAAAAAGTACTAAACACCCCAGATCACAAATTATTGATTTGGATTTGTGCACTCGCTCGTGAGTTTTCTTTCGCCATTATATTGCATCTCAGCGTATTTGCCCCCCTCCGGTTTCTAGATCAAGTACTGGGCGCCTGGCATAGCATATAACATGACAAGTTTGGAAACATCCAATTCAATAAATGCTGCTAAAATATTTTGCATGAAATCTGTTCACTATACTATAGAGATGAATCAATTCTAAACATCATTCACAAAAACAAAACTTTTATCGTTACGGACCCGTAGCTAAATTGATCAGGGGACTAGTGACCCCCACAAAAATTTTGCTGCGCTGATAGACCATGCAAAATTTCCGCAGCCATCACTAGGACATTTCAGCTTCTCTAGGATGTGACGTTGACTACCAATCTTCACTAAGTAACTATTTGCCATAACTAGAGTTTTGAACTCGGTTGTGTTGGACTTGAAAACTGGCGTTTAACGTTACAATTGAGTAACCATTATAAGATTGGGACAATGTATAGAACAGGAAGGCAACAGTAGGATAAAGATATCCCTGAGCCTAAGCCTAACCTAAAGCCCAGGCGTAAGAATGTCCTTTAACAAATAATGTTATGCTCCTGCAATACACATTTTATTAAAACAGTTTCGGTTAAATCAGGAATGGTTCAGATTCGAAGACAACGCTGAAATTAGTTAGAGATCAGCAAATACAGTTAATAAAAATTTAATTATTTATTTTGAAAAGTTCATGAAAAATCCTTTATTACATTTCGGTTTTACTGTATTTGTTAGTAACCTCGAGCGATTTTGCTCAACGATGGTTACGGATAGTAAGGGTAAATGTTGAGATTGATAGTTTAAAGTTAAAAAAGTTATTTTAAGTCATTTTTAAGACATACATACAAGAACTCTTGGTATTTTTTTGCCACAAGCCATTTTCTGTAGTCACACTTGCCGAATTTGTCATTTGTTAATTTCATACGTTTTAACTAAAGTCAAATTACTTTCAAATATGCCTGAGGCAAAAGTTAAACCTATAGATTAAGGTTAATATCATCGGTAAAGTGTAATTTATTTCAAAAGAGATTCAATGTTCTTGAATGGGCTTCGTTAGAATATTGGGTCGCGAGGAGTTACAAAGGAGTCCAGGGCAAAATTTTGAAATGAGCAGCTATAGATGCAAATCTTTCTTTTCTGAAAGCAAACTAAAAAAATGGTTAGACAGCCAGAGGCGCAAGGACTGATACGGGATATATCTCTCAACATTTCTTGAAAAAAATTTGTCACGGTAGCACCCAGCATGTCCCCGACAAAATACACCGGTAAAAAATTTCCCTTGTTGGCTACAATTGCTCGCAAAAAATTGAAAATTCATGGTTTCAGTTTCTTCAAATTTTGTCACTGAATTGAATTAGTTAATGATTTGCTTCAATTTTAAAACCAACAAGTTAAAGCGAAACTTCCGGTAGTCAAATTTGACCCTAGCTTACATTTCTGTTTTTGTCTATTCAAATTTAAATCATTGACATTGCACTGATAAAACTGTTCTATTTTAGTATATTTTAAAGATAACGCATAGCAGGGATTTGATCATATCACCCCTTTATTTCAGCGGGGATCATAGAAGCGTAGCAACTGATATAAAAGCTGAGATTCGTTTAAGGAGGCAGGCGTAATATAAAATTACAAGTTAAAGAAACCTTGCCAGAGAAACGAGCTTGACTTCAAACAAATTTAAGCATTAAATCCGAAAACAAAGCACTGGTTTTGAAAACCCTTGAGCGCAGATTCACGTATATCTCTTGTTCCTGTGCACCAGGCTTAAACCATATGCTTCCTTTGCAGCCTGCAAACAAATTAAATCCGATGACTGAAGATCTATGATTTCGATGGTGGAAGGTAAAACGGAAAATTTTGTGTACTGCATAATAAATTAACATCCTTGTGTATCTGAGTACAACCGGAATTCCAGGTCCGGTAGGGAAATCCGGTATTTTTCACTATCCTGTTCCGGTAATAAGTCCGGTACTTTTTCACCAGCAGTTTCCGGTATTTTCGATATTGAAAATTTTTCTCATTCGAAAATTAAAGAAAAATAGGTTCCAGCTATTACATTTGTTTCAGGATTTTGGAATTGTACATAGTGTGTTTACACTATTAAAAGCGATAAAATAGCATTAAAATATATTTTTCGGTAGCAACCATTTTTTGTTTTCCGATTCCGGTATTTTTTAACTTTCCGGTTCCGGTATTTTATAATTCCGGTTGCACCCTGTTATTTATATTCAGCGGCTTAGTCAGAATTTCATTTTGAAACAAAATAAACTTATAACTTGATATAAACTTGTTTGTAAGCGGGTGTACCGAGCGATAAAAAATTACTGACAAGTGAATGTATAGCAAAGTGTTTTTTTCTAAAGCTTGTTAATCGACCTTTTCGTCGTTTGTTTTAATTTCCGGACGGAATGAACCTCGCTAACCCACCATGTACTCGCCGCCGCTGCTTTTATTATAAAAAAGCCACAATCGTAAATTAATGCATAATGATCGCTGAATTTTCATGTGTCAACACTTAGTCATGCTGATAAAATGTAATAAAAAATTTTCTATTTATAATTATAGTTAGACTAAAGTCCAACAATAATGTAACATCCATTACGACAAAATGGCATAAATTTAAAACTTCACCACATTTCTGAGTCCACCGCTGATGTCTTATTCATAATTTAATTGTATGGAGGATCATTATAAAAGACCAAAAATTACACCAGTTAGAAAAATAATGTTCATCCTTTTATTACTTTAAGTTCAACAACAAATTTTTAAAACATTATTTTTTTACGTTTTTAGTGCACATTTTGTGACTTCACAAATTTTTACGAATAAATTGCTACGGTTTGGTGGTAACCGAGTGAACTATACATGGTCGATCGCTCAATATTCCAAGCCGCTACGCATTTTGTGTTATAATTTTCAGAAATATCAAGCGTTTCACCGGGTCTGTTGTCAAAGATCCCTGTTCATAAGTTTGGCCCGTGTAAAGTTCAGCGGCGAAACGTTTTCTCTGCTACTGGAATAGAGCAAGCTTAAGCTTTGGACTAATTTTTATTGCTTGGATGAAGCTTAGATATAAGCTAATTCTTACTATTAGGCTTACAGTTATGAATATGTTTATACTACTGTTCCACCCATGTTCTTTACATTGGTCGTAACGTTTATGCGAAAGCAGTTCTCCACTTCTTTCGTAGTTTATTGTCCTCTTGGCTTCGTCAATGTTAATTTGACCACAAGCCAATCTTTTCATCGAACAGAATACTCGTGTACTTGATGCATTAGTTGTGTAAGCCACAGAATTTTTTGTGAGGGCGAAATGACAAAAAATGGCCTCGATAATATATTCCAATTATTTCAAAACTTGTAAAAAGTGTCCTTTTTATGGTCTTTTTAGAAATTCGACGTGGTATATATTTCACCTATCCCATTTCGTATACACCCAGTTCGTATGCGTTGTAAATTAACATACTGGTTATTGGAATACGTACTTGTATGAAACTCTGGTAAAAAATTATATTTCTACCGATCGAAAACGGCCGACTAACTTTATATTTATTAACATTGTAGGTTTTACAGCATGAGCAGACATGGGCGTAGCCAGGATTTTCGTTTGGCAAGGGGGCTACGCAATTCAAAACTTCGGCGGCTTTTGTTTCAATCAGTTAGGGTGGAAGCCTTTTTACGGGTGGGCCCCCAAATTGGTGGTGCGGGCGGGGGTGCCTGCTCCGGCCCTGTTCATTATAAAGGTCATCGTTTCAATTTACTCAAAAATGAAATTTCTCCAAAACCATTGGGTGCATGCTTCGCTGGCCCCCCACCTTGGCTACGCCCCAGAGAGCGGATGATCACTCTTAGACAAGAGTGTGCAACTACTGGGGTGCTAAATGACATGGCACAAAATGTACCAGCGCGCGAAGAAAATAATCGGAACAACTATAGCTAAAATTCAAAAATATTAGTGCAACGTATCCTCCCCGTAAATAAAGCGGGGTCGGCTAAAAAAGCAATGCGCGCTGAGTACATTCTTTTTTTTTACACGGAATACACAGAATGTTCCCAGTTGCATTCTTGTTAAAGAGTATCTTGCAATCTTGGATAGGGAAAGCATGACTCACATCGTTACATCCCTTGTCGGGTGTTTACATTTTTTACACAAGTTTCCTGCTGAGATAATATCGATGCATAATAAACCATATTTTATGAAAAATAAATTTAATTACTAGCATCAAAAAAGCTTATCTCATCCGAACTAAAGCTCTGTGCTTCATATAAAACCATAATTCGGCTATGTGTTTTGAAATTGAGACCTACTCTACTGGAGAGACGATATAAATGAGTGCTTTAAATAGAATACCAAGATTAATATCTTACGTTAGGTTTTCTCAAGCTGAAAAAGTTTAGGCGTATCGATCATAAACCCGATTTGAAATACCAAAGTTTTCAAAAACGAAAAACATTCTTCTTCACTGTAAATTCCAGTGAGTTGATTTTAACTCAGAATGTGTTTAATAGACTGACAAGCGTGAGCTCTAAATTAGGTCTTTCAGAACTCAGGATTTTGAATTGAATTAACGCATTCTGAGCTAATTACTAACCGTGCTCGGAATTGAATCAGCTCATAGTGAGTTGATATTTGCTCGCATTAACTCAGAGACAACAGAAATAACTAATTCTCTCTGAGTTGATTAATGAACTCATTGGATTTTACAATGTTTTGCTACAGGATCAAGCTCCTAACCTGAGCTGTGATGGTTAGTAGTATATGTGGAAAATTGCACCACAAACTTTGCCGGAACATTGTATGCAGGCAGGACGCAAACAAAACTCTGATGCTTAACAGAAAAAAACAGTGCAAGAAAACCGTAGCAGCTCAGTTAGCCCTTAAAGCCGAGGCGGAAGGAAAAATAGTGTTTGAAACGTAAGCTTGCTCTATTGCAGTGTGGTGTACTGACAGAGAAACCACTTCCGGTGTCCTACGGCCAAACTAACTACGCAGCACACACTATTGATTCCAATAAAACACGGAAAGTTTTCACAAATTCACTTAAAACGACGCGTGTACTCAACGAAATGCAATATGATGTACATGAGCACACCACGCCATTGATAAAAACATTTTGACGGTCAAAAAACATGATGAGTGAAAATATACATATACTGATATCTGGATAGTAAACAATTTCATTTGGGGAAGTGCAACTTCGTTTAAAAGTTTCGTCATGTGAACGAGCGAGAAAATTGATTTCGATTAAACAATATAGCAAGTTTATATTCTAAAGCTTGTAAAAATATGCTGTTTTGCGTTTATCAGAACAATTTTGATTGCTATATCTCACTATTCCCCCTAGTATATTTTCCTATACAACAACCCTATCACACGTAGCACACAATCGAACTCAGTATATTTTGAAAATAGCAAAGGAAACAGAAAAGTATAAATAGTCAATTTTTACAATTTGACGTCAAAATGATAGTCAAAAAATACACATCCTTGACATGAAAATCACGAAGAAAATGACCGTTGGCGACGTGCATCTGTGTTCACCATTTGCTCGCAAAAAATACGCCACAATGTAGAGTCAAATTATTGTATTAAAAATTTCGCAGCTACGTTTAAGTTTTTGCAAACTAAGATAGCAATTTTAATTTTACTCTTTTTATCAATATATATGTCATGTACCAATCTATTAACGTATCAATTAATTATTAGTACAATGCATTGTGTACCAATCGCTTATCGTACCAATGGCAATCGTATTACAGCTGTATCAAACGCCTAGCTGTGCAGTAATATTTAGTAATGCACTTTACGCACACCGTTGTGACCGGAACAAAACGGCTCTATTTAAGTTCGAATGAATAAAAGTCTATATACATAATTATGAAAATGGATAGAGTTATAAACAAAGTGGAGTAATTGTGAGTTTTGTTTGATCACGACAGTAGTCGACAATTCTGTTGTTATTTATATAATCGAACCAGACCTTTAATATCAACAATTTCAAGGTCGATCGAAAGGAAAACTATTAATTTTTCAAAATTGATACGAATAAAATCATTACATTCAACTAATGTTCTAAATTAGTAATTAATTACTTGTCTTTTTTCAAATCAATTGTGAAAACTCGTTTTCATTGAGTTTATTTGAATTTTATAAATTCGAATCAAGAATTTTCTTAAATTTTTTATCGAAAAATTTGTCAAATTTTCCTAACCTCTTTATAAGAACCAGTGCAATAAGAATCGAATCAGTATGATAACCACAACACAAACTCAAGGAACCGAGTTTACATGCCAACAGTATGTTATTCTAAAAGCATAAATATGACAAAACAACCCTGATACTTACAGCAGCGATGCCTTCTTTCACCGGTCCAAGCAACAAGCTAGTAATTACAAATCAGTCGAATCCTATGATAAAAGGACTTTCTGGTCAAAATATAACTTAAAAAATATGAGAAAACGTTTTTGTAATACTTATGTTCTAAAACTTTATCAAATACCACAATAAGCCGTTTAACTTTTTGTGAATTACAAAAGTTTAGGTTCATAGCAGAAGGTATACAAAATATGGTCAGTTCGGTGCCATAGAGATTGCAACACGCTCTTCGCAACGTTTTTATAACGTGAGGAACTGCTCTAGGTCTGTTGGGATTAGTACAATACATTTTAATTTGTACACATTAGAAAACTATTGCAACTAAACTTAAAGCTAAAAGTGGTAAATTGCCAATAGTTTCGATATTGTCTCATTGTTTATTGACTTAGCGCATAAAATCTCTATAAAACACGTTTTTCTGACGCACGTAAAATTAATAAAAGCTAGCGGGTTTCAAAATAATCGCCATTTTTTGCGGCAAATACCCTTGCAACAAAGTATTTTTAAAACAGCCGGCCTCCAGGCCATCTCAAAGAACCCAACTATAAGTCGTGTAAAACGTAGGTACCTCAACATTTAGGTTTTGACGAACACGAACTCTGTATCCTGCCATCTGAAAAGTTCGTGACAAATTAACTTCATCATCTTTATAACCAGGCAAATCATCTTTTTTTCAAATTCGTTTTGTTTATAAAGGCATTACCCTTTAGTTTGTCTAAATTTTGAAAGTAACTATCCTGAAACATCAAATTAAAATGGCTTTAGTATTTTTACACAACAATTAACCCTTAGGTGCAATAAAACAATCGCTAAAACAAAACGAATACAGCAGTGATGGCGACACTGTTTCCTTATTCTGTGTCACGGTATATGATACCGCGTGATCCACTGGAAGAAGCACATTGGAGCACCCCGACTTAAGCCTACCGAGCACGAACCGAAATCAAAAACTTGCACCTAAATTTTGCGCTAAAATTGTGTTTACAATGTAATTTTTACATACTAATAATATAACGAAAAGTCAGATTATGTAGCTTTAAGTGATTTTTAATACGTAATGAATTAGCTTCTATTTTGTGTTTCTGACGGAAATTTTGCCTAACAATATCCCTAAGTACAACAAATAATTCAAACTTCAAATTTTAGTATCATATTATATTCTACAGAACATTCAGGCCAGTTTCACACGACTTTGCCGACATTTTCAAACATGTCACATGACACTGACAAACAATATTTTGAATATCATATGGTACTGCAGTACAAACTGTGAATATCACATCAGGATAGCAGACAATTTAAATTTTTTGAATTTGATAGCGCATCAACGTACAGACAAACTGTTGCCCGCTATTGCAGCAGGAATAAAATGTGTTCCAGGTTTTACCCCAGTTGAAACAATAACTGCTAAAGCGTTTGCCGGCATTATTCTTGCGGGGCAAGTAGTCAGATGGAGCCAGCTCCTTGAAAGAATTTTGGCTCCACAGAAAATTTTCAACCTTTGCTTGTAAGTTACCAAAAATCATTGTGTGGACCTCCTGAAAAATGTCTAGCAACCTAGGAAGGTGTGCTGTTTGCTCGAAACCTCTTTGACAGATTAAGCTTTTGAGGAAGAAGATATAACCAGGGTGAAATATAACATCACATCGTGAATCCTCAGTGATCAGTTACCGAGACTTTGCAAAAAAAGCATAAAACCAAAGGTTTAACAACACTTTATATAGATATCTGCAGATATTGGCAAAATGAACAGCCAATTGTAACTACCTAATTTTGTCCCATTTCCGGTTTCACCGCCGGCTTTGGCAAATTTTGTTGACCTCCGGCTCCGGTATATTTCACCTCCGGTTGCACACTGCATTGTAAGTTTAGCCTTCTCAGCAAACACAAGTCTAAACAAAGCATAAGCGTAAGCCCAAGCGAAAAAACTTAGACTAAAATTTATGCCTACTGTATTGACCCGAATAAGAGAGGGGGTCCCCATTTCGAGACCGAATCAATAGGAGTCCGTATCCCTAATAAGAGTCCGTAAGTCGATAATCTCTTAACCCTAATTAAATTCCATACCCTAATGTAGCGCATAAATGACTCCAGGACCAAATAATTTGGGTTCAAAATTTCAAAGCGTACTCAAATTTTGAAAGTACATTCCTAAGTATAACCTTGTATTATCGCTCAAGCTATTGACACAAGACAAATAAACGTTTAATTCAACGGATAATTGCAGTACCGGATATATATCAGTAACGAAAGGCGGCGGAGCGTGGGTTAAAAATAAATAAGTCTGTAACCGAATAACAAGGGGGTACCTACCCTCTGGAGAGGCCAAATAAATATCAGTCCCCCCTCTTGTTCGGGTCACTACAGTAGGTAGTCTATTTCGGTCTAGTGAGAAGGCGGGCACCAGCGGACTCAGGGGGGGCGGTTGTACGCGCCCGTCAGTAATTTTGTTATGCTCATAGCCATCAGCTTGTAGGTCAGGGTACTTCTGTTAGAGAAACAAGCTAAAAAAGTGCTTGAGAAACGACAATTGACGTTCGGAAACCCAAAAAACACAAAATTGAGTTTCGAATATCCGAAATAGAAAATTTAATTTCGGATATCCGGATAAATGTCCAGCAAGATTTGCCAGATATCTGGATATGAAAAAATATCCGATACCTATCACTAGTTATGATGCAACCCGAATATTTTGGGTCAAGTTCAGGCTCCCCCCGCAATCTAAGTTTACGTCCTAGACGTATCCTAGATTGTAAAATTAGGATATTTGGTTGAGCTTCGCGCCCCCCCAATTTTGGAATCATTTCCCTGGAAAATCTTAGTTTTGTATTACAAACATTTCTTTCATATTTCAGAAATATTTGTCTAATCGTTCATAAACAGTGTTAAATTTCTAACTTGAAGATTTTTGTCTACAAATTGATTTTCTGCTGCAGCCGGTTAAGGGATTTTATGAAAAATTCGAGTTTTACCCCCGCCGCCTAACGGGGGTTGTGAGAGGTTCTATGAAAATTCGTGCCAACACAAATTATTCGGTCCTGGAGTCATTTATGCGCTACAATTAGGGTTTATGGACTCTAATTAGAGCTTAGGGACTCTATCCGCTTGTGAACTCTTATTAGGGCTACGGACTTCAATTGATTCGGACTCAAAATGGGGACCTCCTCTTATTACCCCTCCCCCTTATTCGGGTCAATACAGTAATGTCTGAAATACCAGACATTTGTCTTGAAAATTTAAGAAAGTAGGATTCTCGAAAAGTCAAGACAATTTATTCTGATGGTGGCATCGCATAAACAATTCATATAATTAAAATTCAAAAATTAACAGTAAATTAGGTGCGCTAAACCAGTCATCCAACGCAAAAAATGACACAATTCAACATAGCGCGCCACTTTTACACAGTATTACATGAAAAGATGTAGATTTCTCAACTGTTGAAAATACATTTTTGGTTCCGCAGTAGTCCTCATAAGATTACAAAAAGTGAAACCATATGTTCAATCTTTAATAAAGTTGAAATTTAATTGAAATTATCAGGGGAGGTTGTTAGGAGCCAAATATGCATTATGTTTCGATATATAGAGTAGAGCGGGTCCTGAAGACTTGGACAAATATTACTTTTAGCAATGCAACAATCAAAACATACCTTACGCCTAAGCCCAAGCAAAAAATAGCCTAAAATTCAAACCTACTTTATTGCTGTCTAGTGAGAAAGCGGACACTAGCGAATCCAGAGGGGAGCGGGCGGGCGTACGCCCCCTGTTATTATTTTTTGCAATAAAATGGTATCAGGTAACTACATTACAAATTCCCCCTCAGAAAATGTTTTGGTGAAAAATGGGTTTCAAAATATTTACCAGTCTGGCCCCAGTCAAAAATTTCCAGATTCGCCGCTAAAAGCGGGGCACCACAAGAAATAACATGGGCTGTTATTTATATGATTAAACGTATGTATATTTTAATGTGGTTCTTTCTTCTTGGAATGCAAAACGACTCACGTAGGTATATATAGTTCGAGGGAAGGGTGACATTGCATAGAATCTTTGTTACAATGTTTTATATCAGACGCAGACAAACCAAATAAACTCAATTTTTGGTGTCAAACGCAAGTATTTATTAGTCAGTAGCAATCTTGTAAACCGAATACCCAGCACTATTGAAGTAGTTGCATAATAAATACTATTTTGAGAATTCTATCTTTCACGCTAATTACAATCGCCAGCAAATTAAAACAGGTGCTTAAGAAACGAAAATTGAAATTTGGAAACCCAAAAAACAAAATCGAGTTCAGATATCCGAAATATAAAATTTAATTACACACCAGTATACAACGAGAAAAAATAAATATACAACAAAAATATAGGGTACAAAAGCAACGGTTTCTTATTTTTTAGTTCATCGCCGCACAACAGCGTTGCAGCACTGTAAACAGCCCACGACACTCCCAACAACTGAAAAAACAGAGTAAAAACAATGTACCCATAATAATGTATACCTAATTATTAAATTAAGCAACCACCACTGTCGGTTCAATCATCTTGTTCGCGGGTGAAGACGGTTCTTTGAAATTTGTAACTCATGAAAATTTTTTTACAGTAACTACGTCTTGTTATAGTTGCGAACATGATGCAAAACTACGCAGGTATCAGTAATGGCTTGTAAAAAGACCTAATTTTAACTCAACAAAATATGCAAATTAGCCTGTAGCTAATCAATGGTTTTACATTTTAAACCCTCAATGCGAAGTCAACACCCTACGATTATAACCTTTCAAATAAACGACGCTCATCGCTCATTAAAGTTTTACCTTCTTGTCTATTATAAATCTTTATCAAAATTCCAACTTTATTTAGACTAATACTGAATGTACCAGAACAAAGTACTATTCATTTTACGTAAAATCACACGAAAATCTTGTCAACGATTTATTGGTTCGAGTCGAATGCTTTGGTCAACACATAGGGAAATAGTAAGCGCTCATACCTTAAACAGATATGTAAGTATAATAACAGATCCTTCAGACGTAAAACCAGAGAGCAATGATAAAACGAATGCTATCACAACGATCGGCAAAAGGCAATAACCAATAATACCCAGACATTGAGAATAGCCAACCTACAATCAACAAGCTATTAAAGTTAAAAACTTCTAAAAATATATTAAACCAAGTTCCACGCATAATACAAGTTGCGGGAAAAACAATACTTACGTAAGTGAACGCTTTCGATGCTATTTTATCCAATGAAATATATACACAGAAAAACAATACCTTTTTTCAGAAATTAAGTTCTAGTTTTCAAAACAAATAACCGAATAAGGATTTCATGCAATATTGACCAAGGTACTGAATTTTGAAAACAAGCTAGCCGAGCCGCGAATAGAAAGTTTTTGTTGTAAACAATTTGGAAAAATAAAACGTAGTTGGATAAATAGGAAGCCGCAGTTCGTCTACAACTAAACAGGTTTCATCACTTGTTGCCTTCTATAAATTTTATTTCAGTTTCTCCTATATCAGTTCCAGACACGATATTTAGTTCAATTTTTACAAACAAGCCTTATAGACTTACTTCTCCTCCTAATACACGGGCTAAGAAAAATACAATAAACGATCCACCGAACCATATCGACAAAATCCAAGAAACAACCTAGACAAAACAGAACAAATTAGGAATTTTGCAAAAACATACGTACAAGCAGAGAATACAATGAATACGACATATATATGTAGTTCTCTAATAACAGAGCGTGGGCAAAAATCGAGTAAAGATTATCGCACAAAAACGTGGTAATACGCTGATATTTTTGACAGCTAATTATACCCTGTTCAATACCTAATTCAGTTTTTCATATTGGAAATATCAAAGCGTAAAAAGTGACCAATTATTATACTGTATTTCGTTTATTGGGCTTAGCATATAGTTAAAATCGGGCGGACCTTAAAATTCGCTTCCTTCCCTGAACATTACGAAAAACATCGCTCAAAAAATGTAAAATTCCACAGGGTGGCACCGAACCTAGTTTACCGATTCCGAAACATACAAAACCTGTATCCATTTGGCAACCAAAAAAGCTAGTTGACTGATGCAGATAATATAAAGATTTGAATGTTGAAATATTGAAACCCGCATTTATTGAAATATTTATTATAGAGGCAAAGAACTGCGAGTGCTAAAAGTATCCAAACATAGTTTAGACTGTTCCAAATCAATTTCAAAAACACAACACGTGTTTCCCAATCTTGCTGGATTTGGCGTCTTTAAAACTGATTCCGAATTCGGTTTCGATCTGAAACCGAATCCGAACTTTTGCTTTGATATAGGTTAATTTCATACTTAATTGCGAGCTCCGAGTTCGATAAAGCTTATATTATTAAGGAGGACTATCACGCAACGAGAACACAATGTGTTATTCATTTGGTTTTGACACACTTAAAACAGACTGATTTAAAAAAAATACGTCTTACGGTACACGTACCTGAAACTGGCCATAAAGCGACACCAGCGCATATGCAAGAACGACAAATAACGGTCCCCAGAAATCAGGATTGTCGCGAACCAACTGCAGTTTCAGCCGAAAGAAAGGTAACGGCAACAGCACACAGCGTAGTTTGTAATAAATATCACGTAGATCGATATCAAGTTCTTCCCTAGAAGTTGCATATCAATAAGGTATACTAAAGTATCTTGCATACGGCATACATGACTAATTCACAACTTCAAATTTTACAACCAAACACGTGATACCAGTAGTCACAAAGATGGAGATTGAAAACTTAAAAAGATAGCTAAATCATTTAAGCGGTTTTTGAAATACACAACTACACACCTACAGGCGTTCACAGTTTCGACACATACTAAAAAACGCATGCTTTGTCGGCAACTACGCGTTATTCACGAGAAGTTAGCCCTTACAACAAGTGTGGTATATATTTTATAACAAATACATGCATAGTATAAAAATACATTTGTGAGGCAACAAATTTACGAAATTCATCAAAAATCTTAAATATTTTTTCTGTAAAAGTTTAGAAAACCAAGTGAATATTTGTATGTATTGTGTTCTGCTGAAAAATAAATCGTCTTTGAAACTGTTATACTTCAATATATCCGCTTTTAGTTTTCCGTTATTTTTTACCATTAGTTTACACCCTGGAAACATTTATTCTAGTCAGCGTGTTATTCTTCAAAAAGAACATGTTTGTCGAGCAATAAACTGCTAATTTGCAAAACAAAACACATTCTTAAGAAAATATTCATAGGCCTCTCAGATACTACCAGCCACAGCTTGGCACAAATTCCCCCCGGGTGAATCTAATTTCTAACTATAAAATGTTGGCAGTGGTTGTTAAAATGTAACAAAAAATCTTTGAATAAAACAGGAAAACTAACTACGTTTCATTAGCTCATTTGCATAAATTTAGCTTCAAGCTCAGAGGTACGGTTTTCACCTAAGTCATGTGCCAAAGTAACTTAAGCGGATTAGGCATTTAATTGTAGTTCCTATTATGTTACTCATTTCATGACTAGGGTTTATCGTCCTTTTACAAAAGACGTGAATATCAAATCGGCTTATAGAACGAAACTTTCAATAAGCTTTTTTGGACACACTACACTTACAACAATGGTTTTTCGTAAGCGTCATCATTGTATTCTGGAGATTCTTCCATTAACCAACCGAAACCTTTTGACGTCAAAAATTGTCCAATTTTGTTATTCGGGGAATGCGCGTACAGACCGGTTCCGAACCGTCCCCCGTGACCACTCTTCATTGCACCATCTTGTGAGCCAATACGGCCAGAAGGTTCTACAGTATCTGTGGTCCAGTGGTGTGTTCCAATTTCCGAATTTGGGTTCATTGGTAAAACGACGCTAGGCTCACCTGTAAGCTAAGTTTGTTTATGTAATAGCAAAACTACTACATAATTATATATTGTGATTTTGTACATACTTAATACACAAGTTAGTTAAGTAGAATTATTATGATCACATAACTGGAAGTTACAAATATATCTTAAAACCATGCTACGGATACCATAAAAGCAGAGATAGTAAACGGAAAGTTTAAAAAAATCCACAAAATATTGTAAAAAATCCACTTATGGTAATGGTATTCAAAATGATAAAACTAAACGAATAAAATAGAAAAAAAATTTCCTATTAATATTATGTGACGGTACAGAAACTTCTGCCACTATTAACTTACCAAGTGACTGCTGGCCTGTGGTCGATTGATTAGTTGGGAATGATACAAATTGCAGCGAATCCACTGTGTCAGCTGTTCCGGTTTGCTGAACCCACTCAGGAACATTAGTAGAAAATTTGTTTTGAATTATATGCTGCTGTTGGCTACGATAGATCTCAGACATTTCACACAAAATGAAACAAGTTGGTTATTAGAAAACAGACCTAAGTAGAATAATGCCTTGCCATTAAATTGCAACAACTTTACAGAGCAAATCTACAATTTTAATTCTTAAAATTATTTATAACCTTAAATGTATTCTATTATGCGTAGCTAAATTTAACTCAGGATTTAAAAATGTTTTATTAGATTTTCCCTACCCAAACCCGATTTTAAATTTTGGTAATTAAAACTATGGCCCATTGCATGTTTTCGCAGGACTGCAGTAAAGTATAATTAGATTTTAGACTATTTTATTTATGCTTAGGCTTAAGGTTAATACTTACGTTTATACTTATGCTATGCTTAGCATAATGTTTAATTTATAGAGCTATGGCCCTTCAAGTAACATTAGCCAATGTTATTTACAACCTTAAATGTATCCTATTATGCCTATCAAATTATTAATTTTGTATTTGAAAAAACAATTACGGATTGTTCGATAGCGGGCCAATTTACTAATAATTTTGTTTCGTTGTGTCATACCTCACCACTGGTTAAATATAACAAAAAAATGAATAACAATAATTATGCGACATTTTTTGCTTAGATGAGAAAGGAATTACACAGACCAGTCGTGCAAACGCTAGATCGAATCTCGTAGTGCGCTATGTGAACTCAATGGCACATGCTGATCTGTTTCTGGCTCCAGCAGAAAACAGACCGCTTCCTATGTTTTAATTTATCCAGCAGAAGTTTCGTAATTGAAATTTTGATGCTACTGCTACAAAGTGTTTCTAAATCAGGAAAGTTCTTTTTGTAAAAATTTCAGTATGAACGTGCTCAACTGAACCTTTTTTCGATTTGTCAACCTTTACAAAGGGGATGAGACTAGTTTAATTCTTTCCCTGCTCACGGTATAATTCTTTCACCGTTTGATTTTTCAAACGGACAAATTAAACTAGTTTATTTTTACCGTTCATGACATAGTTCTTCCCAATTTTTACAGAAAACGGCCACGGTAGAATTTACCTGTTGAATTCGCTCTTCAACCCGATATCTTACCAAACAGTTCCCTAAGTAGAATTGTCACAATTTTAAGGTAATTTTACAGCAATTTACATTTTAAGCACTCATTACACCTTCGTATTAAATCAGGAAGATTGCATTCAGAATGAATGAGGGTAAATGAATACCAAAAATAACGGAAACGAATGTGATCAAAATAACGGAAACGGATAATGATCAAAATAACAGAAACAGATAAGAAAGTTTCTAAGTTGTTTGCCAACACAATTGAGGCACACAAATATTCACATTTTAAATTTTTGAAGAAACAGCGGATGCACCGATATTTTAAAGATTTTTGATGTATTCCGTAATTTTTCTTTTACATCGAACAATTGCGATGTATCCGTAGCGAAAAATTGCGCTAGCCGAATGTTTTTTGAATACTTCAAGAAATTGAAACCATGATTTGTATTTACTCCTACTACCAGGGAAGGAAATGACTTACTTTTACATATTTTTTTTCTGTCATATACAGGTTATGTAAACGTTTGTATGTCTTTCTGTACGTTTACAATCTTTTTTGGGTTACAACAACGCTGGAAAACCTGATAAATATGACTAGCGTTATTTCATTAACGTAACAGGATATATCTCATGCGGGGTTCACGTTATAACCTGGGCAGGCGGGATACGGTTTGTCCCATGTTGATTCGACGTCAACGTTAAAATCCGGGCTCTTATATCGCGTCAACAGACAAAAGTCGAATGTCATATGACATTATCTTACAAACTACCGCTCTCAAATGATCAATGTGCACAAGGGACGGTATGCCACGTGATACTGTGCGACGTTTATGCGAATATCATATGATATTCCAAAATTTCAACGAATATCATATGATATTCAGCGGGACAGTGTAACGTTTGTGTACTAATAAATGAATGAAAAGTTGGACGGTAACGGAACAAATGTGCTTTAAACACTAAATACACGCCTGAAAATCGTTTCCGACAAAAAACCTATTAAATAAAACCACAGCTTAATAATTCAAAAATTCAAATTTCAAATTCTGGTATCATATGATATTCAACAGGACAATTTGGGTATGTTACCTGAAGAATGCAGACATTTGAAAATATATCATATATGATATTCGCAGACAATACCTCGAATATCGTATGATATTGAAGAACAAAAAGTGACAAACACATGTTAATAGCAGACAAATACGAATTTTTGAATGCAATATAGGGTCTATATGTAGACAAAATATTACACAATAGTCTAATATGGACAAAACGTGTCCCAAGCTGTCCCGGTTATAACGTGAACTCCGTATCAGCATATTTCTATCCAAAAGCTAAGCCTAAACTTCGGCGTAAAAACATGTTTGTAACTAAAAATTATAAGCATAAGCAAAAATAATAGCATAATCATAGCCATTTCTATTTTGTACTACCTACGGAAAACTGGATGCCCTTAAAAGGAGCATGGACCAAACAAATATTGCAACTGAACGCAACGCTAACTTTAAGGGGCGTAACAGTAGATTAAACGTATTCCTAAGCCTACGCCTAACCGTTGCAAAGTGTGTTTCTAAGCCTAAAGCCTAAGCAGAAAAATGTACTGCTTCCGGCTCTGGCAGAAAATCGGCCTCCGGCTTTGGTAGAATTTTTGTTTAGGTTCCGGCAATTTCGGTAGTAAAATTTTGCATAATTTATCAGTTTTGCGCGTTTCGTTTTACTTTTATCACAATTTTCAGGAAAGAATTTCCAAAATTTCGCAGAAAATTAGCGTAAAACCAGACAACTTTACAACAATTGCAGATATTGGCTAAAATTAACTATCATTTTTACTACCTAATTTCGTCTCACCTCCGGCTTCGGGGATAGTGTAAAGAACAGGGTCGGATCAGTATTATAAACATACTCCTAGCCTAAGCGTAAAAATGAGCATATTCCTAAGCCTGTCAAACAAAAAAATTAGTCAAAAGCTTAAACTTTACTATAAGCACCACAGAAAAACGTTCCGCCCTTGATCTGTACATGGGCCGGCTCCGGCAAGTTTCGTTTATCTCCGGCTCCGGTATTTTTCACCTCCGATTGCACCCTGGTGTGAGGTGTTAAACTTTGTCACGTATTAACACTTTGGATACCTTAAGCCACGGACGAATTATTCATTTGAATCCATTATTCGGCTCCGGCCGGATATTAAACTCATTCCGTCATTTTTGGTATCCGGTCGCACCACACCGTGAAATCAATAACTGACAGCGCCGGCAGCAGCCTTGCAATATATTTCCGTATATATGTTTTAAAATGAACATGAACCATCCGTTAAGTCCCGGAACAGCTAATTCATTTTGATGAATAGTTACACTCGCTCGAAAACGCTGTAAAATTATTCAAAAAACACTGTACTGTTTACTTGCACGTTTATACAACTCTTAAGGACGCGTAAACAAACAAACAACAGTTGCGCATACAATACTTTATCAATACCACAAGTGCAGCGGAATAAAATAACAAAAGAACGTTTAAGGTTTAGCATATTCTGGAATTAAAATAAAAATCGCTTTGTTTAGTGATAAAGCTAACAAACTAAGGCTTGCTTTAATATAGCTGCATAATAGGCGAAGCGGGGTACAACTGAAGGTCTGCAGCCATCTCCAGCAGATAATCGATTTCCGGCTCCTGTAGAATTTTTGCACGAGATTCCGGTAATTTCGATAGCGAAATGTTGCATAGTTTTACAATATTTATCTGTTGAGGAAACAATTGCAGAAATTTTGTAAAACGCGCGAAACCAAACTGCTTAACAGCACATTACAGTTTGAGGTTTTACACCTCCAGTTGCACCCTGATAACAGCTAGTTATATATTAACAAAATATTTTATACACAGGCAAGTGACAGGTGAATTTTAAGCACACCTAACGAAGCCATCAGCAGAGTTCTGACGTCTAGAATAATTCGGAAAGGACTAGAAATAGTCATCTCTCACACCACATAAAGATTTTTTTAGACAATGCTTATTGTACTTTTGAATACTTAAGTACACCAAAATTTATTAAATTTCGGTACATTAACATTGCACATAGTATGCGGCGTTCAGATGATAAATTCCATTAATTGAGCATATTTTTAACCTTTTTTTAAGGAAAATGTTCATTCGATTCTGTGCTTCGCATGTACGCTTAGCAATTGATACACACTGCATTTCACGTATATACACTCTGAACGAAGTGTTGCTCATAGTTATTGCTGTCAAGTTGGGGTTTGTTGCTGATTGACCGGTCGCTCGATGAACTGCCCTTCAAACTCGATTTGCCCGGCTCCTATGCACATAAGTTTTGTCATAAAAATTTTGTTACTTTTTATGTCAAAAATTTTGTTCTCGTTCATGTTTCCTTTAATAAAAATTCCAAGTCAGCGTCTTGGATTTTAGAAATACCGGCTACGGGTATTTTATTTAAGAAATTCCAGGTCCAGGCTTTGGATTTTAAAATTTGCTGGTTCGTATATTTGCTTTTGCGTGCTATAGTTACATAATATACATACAGTGAGTGTATCGATACCAAATAATACAGAGCCAAAATAGCACAAGATAACATAACATTGTCCACACACAAAATAACAAAGTGGTTATGAATAAACTCTATTTTCGTTGGGAATACCGTAGTGCACTAGAATGCAACGGCGCAGCCATAGTGGCTTCAGGTGTCAAAACACCAAATTAGACACATTATCAGTTTGCAACACAAAATCACCATCGACACTATAACAAAACGCAATTCTGCTCCAAAATACTACCTACGCACATGCTGCAATGTATAAAGGCTGTCGTCAAGAATAACTTGACATTGAAACTGATGATGTTGATGACGATGAGCAACATGAATTTTTCGATCGGATCACAAGTGAACCGGCAGCGTAACTCACACTTGATTCTGTCATTGAACGGCACCGGTTAGACTGCGCGTAATGAAGAAAACGAAAATCTGTGCGATAATTATACAACGCACGAAAATGGTCTACAGCCTTAAACAGCAATGGCATACTAATACACAGACGAAACCGAACACCATGATGGACAAATTGAGATACACGACTAAATAACACTTTAGTTTAAACAAATTCATATTGGAAGGAACGGTTCCAGATGAAAGCGGGTTCACACCCCCATCAGAAAAAGTGTTTATCATAAAATGGAGGTCACCTGTGTTACAATTTTTACTTTCGTGCCACAAATATTAACTTTGAATTCTCGCTACCGAGGCTTTCTTTACTGTATACCGGGCGCACACGTTCGCCAGAACATTTTTTACAGAAGTATTTGCGCCCCAATGAAAAATTTTTGGATCTGGATGATCTGTCCCTGCGTATTAAGGATTTTGTTCGCTAACCTTGTGGTTATTTCTAAATTCGGCGCATTCGAGAAATTAACACCGCACAAAACAATCAAACCATAATTAACAACTTTAATAAGTTGTAGTACGGACTGTAAAAACCCGATAATTTGAACAACGGCAAAGATAAATTTAATGTGTTCAAAAACCGAACAAACCTGCAGCATGACACAAATTGGATAGCGTCCACAAATTGTATTACTAGTGTGTTTCAGGTAGTCGTTAAACGCCAAAGGATCCAAGCTTTCGACGATGCGCATTCCCTACAAAAAATATCAAAACCATTTCACGACTTGCAAAATGAAAACAGACCCAAAGCCCATGCAGGACCAGTCCAAGGCTACACAGGGCCCTAGGCTAAATTTTTCTCGGACCCCTCACAAGTCAACGGAATTAATAAATCTGTTTTTGGAAAACCTGTTGTGATCTGCAGATCTATACTGTCCATGATTTTAGAGAATATGTACAATCGTGTTACTACTCAGACTCACGGCATACGTTTGATATAACAAAGGTAGCGAACTACGCACATTGCATATACCTAACTTATACCAACAAAGCGCAATTATAAAATGCCCAATTTATTAAATCATGCAACTTCAATATTAAAGAATAGTTTCCTATTTCAACAAAAGTTTCAACAAAATTTGTAGGCGCTAATAATGGTAGTGAAAATTATAAAACCAAACCTGTTAACATACCTCGCGATCCATTTTCTCAATACTGTTATGAACATCTCCACAGCTGCGATCGTACGGAGTAAAGTGAAAACGTTGGCCTGCAACAACATAGGTGTTAAGCTTTTTGTTAAATATATACTAGCACGACAGTGTTTAACGTCAAGCGGCATAGGCACTATCGTCTAATTTAGGTACATATTGCTACTGATCAAGAGTACAAACACCTAAACAAAACAAACTTTGTTATAAAATATTAATGCAAAAATCGGTGTGGACTTTTGCCGTACAGACATAAGTATATACGTACGTGTATATTTGGACCAAAACAAGCAACAACCTAATCACGCCGATTTAGTATTTGTTATAAGTTTGTTTTTACAAGGAGCCGATAGCAGTTTTCTCTAGAATCTAAAGTCGTGTTTTCAAGTGCTGTTCCATAGTTTTTTAATCAGAATTTTTAAAACTAATTTTGCGCATGCGCTAGTTGTTAATGCATAACAATAAGCAATATGACACTTTTACAATACGTACATACCCCAATGACAAAAGTCAGACGAGATCACAAATAAATTCCGAGGTTCTGCAAGATATTTAGCAAGCAATTTTCCGTATTGAGCTTGCCGTGCAGGACTGAGGCTCCCAACCATTATAGGCACAATCTGGAAGTCTCCAAAGCCGCGACTGAAAATGAAATCAGTGGGACAAATATAATGCCCAAGATTTGAAACCAGCAAATTACAGAAATATAAAAACAACTTATAATAATAGCCATGCGGTTAACACTGCACCACCGAAGGTGTGTAAAAAAATTTCAACTTAAAACGAAGCGGAAAACAAAAGCCAACTACAATCTTAAACCTTTTTCGAGAAGAAGAAGTATTCTTTAAAATACAACGCAACATATCGATCTTCTAGCTAACATGGATGGGAGTCTCATAGAAAATTTGGGACTGATACTATATGCTTAAGACTGAGAATTGAGTCCATCGCTTTTATATTTGCAATGTATACGTACAAGCACACCCGTCCACTTATACACCAAAATTCAACGAAATCATTGTTTGCGTACAATTCAGAAGTTCATAAACACTTTTATTAAATTTAGCTAAACTGTTGCGTAAAGAAGTACGTTGTCAATGTTCAACTTTTCCACTCGGTGGGCCTGGATGCCGGTATGAAACGGGAAACACGCTCCGAAATTTTTGAAAATCTCACTCCGATGCTGGGCCTATACCGACAGTCTTATTTGATAAATCTGTGAGAATGAGCGAGTCTGAGGTTTTTAAAACTTGAGACCGAAACTAACACTGAGACTCCCATCCCTGCCAACTAAATCAATAATATTTACAAAAACGTTGTTTTATTAGCCGAGGTCTCACTCTCTCGTTCCTGCATAATTCAATATAAATAACTTTACACACTAATCAATAAACGCCACAGAAAAAGTTCAAAATATATTTTAGGCAGGGTGCAACCGGAATTCCGATTCCGGTTACGGCATTTTTTTACCTTCCGGATCCTTTGCTACAAAATGACGATAAAAATAAGCTAGATTTCATTAGTACAATGTGCAAACCTCGACAATCGCCAAAAATAAACCATAGAAGGTGGATTTCACTTCCGTGGATTATGAAAATCTAAAAAACAGCAGATAAAGTGAATACATGTCTTCAACTAATGTTATTTCATCAATAATATTGCGAAAATGAAAGTTAAAATGAATGTTTCGGTGGCATATATTTTACATTTTCCGGTTCCGGTTCCGTTTACGGTAAGTTTTTAAAATTCCGGTTCCGTTAAATTGTAACTCCGGCTGTACTCTGATTTTAGATATAAAATAAATCTAGAAACAATTAATATTTTTAGCGTGGTGGCGTTTATCAGTATGTATGTTTCCATATTTATCATAACTTTGAGATGACGTCTGTTTTAATACATTCTACAATATTAATTAATCTAAACAACCATCACCGTACCATTGCATGACCTTGGCAATGTAAGGCAAATGCATTTCAATGCTATGTTCGTTTTCATCCGTGTGTATTCCCATAGGCTCGAACATATCGGTGGCAAGTAGTTCGCCGGTAACTACAAGTGAAAAACGCTACGTTGTGAAAAATCAAATCTGGCAACGTTCCAACACACTTGCTTTTGATTATAGAACTAAGTTAACAGAGCCTGAATCACCTTTTGGAAAGTTTTAACACTTGCAGATCAAAAACTCAACCAAATTCCAACAAGTCGCAGTGGGACTACATGTATTGAGCGAACCTCAAACACACGTAAGCAATTAAGCTATTATGCAAATTAGCTATTAGCTAACTACTCAATTATCGGTTTCGGAGGTTTGTAAACAATTTATTCAGATTTCCCGATCCAAAAACCATATACTGCTGAAATTAGATTGCTTGTAACTGCAATAATTAGTGAAATAATGTAGAAAGTCCTAACTTAGGCTTAACTAATTATGCAAATTAGCGTGAAGCTAGTAAACGGCTTAAAATTTTAATTACCTTTCAAACAAAAAAGTTCATCAAAATCGGTTCAGCGGTTCCTGACATTTCTTTCGGACGGACATCCACAATTCGACCCCACAGTACAAAACATAAAACGCTTTTCTAAACTCCGAGCTTGGCTCGGAGTTTCGCTTCGCTTAATAAATTTGGGTTGTCTATTAACAAATCTACAGGTTTCTGTTGCCTGCATCCGTTTGGCTTGCAAATTTGGTTAGTTAAACGGCTATAAATTTAGCTCTGCAGCATATTTTTGTCTATTCGAAATCGGCAAAATTGCCATGGAAAAGGATTCGGTAAAATCATGGGTTCAACGCCATCCTGTTCTAAATTTGCCTTTTATACATACATACGAACATCCATGTGCTTTGGGCTTAACTACTTTCTTGTGTAAAAATGACAAGCCCAGATTCTAAAAGTGAACTTCACTTCCATGGTTTGCATGTGTTATTACACAATTTTTCACTTATGAAACATCACGGCTACAAAGTTGCAAGTTCTTAGGGTGAATCGTTTGTACATACCAATTACGGCTATGAGTTCTCGCTGCAATAATGACATCATGTATTTGATTAGGCCATCGTAAAAAACGGTAGTCAAAATGTGGAATGCAGTTTGACCCTCCGGAAAATATAATCGTCACTTTAAAACTTTGTACGTGTACGTTGAGCCGCTGTTGGAAACAAAACCAGCATTAAACAGGGATTTTATTAACCAGGTTAACTTAGCCTGCTGCATCCGGGAATACAGATCTAGATAAGCATGATTCTTCCGGGAAACGTTTTGATCATACACCGGAAATTTTATTTCATAATGCTTTTTAGTCCTAACCAAACATTTCCGCAGTTTTCAAAGTTAAACAGCCAGTCTAAGGTGTTGTTCTTGTTCCTTGTTGCAGCCAACAATATTTTTTAAAAACATTGCGACTTTCCGTGGGGAATCAAATTTTGATCCTCCCGAAAAGTCACTTTGTAAAAAAAGCAAAAATTGCCCACTTTTTACAAAAAAAAAACAAAAAATTCCTGGGGGAAGGTGACCATAAATGATCCCCCGCTAATCACACGTTTCGAAATACGGCACAAGAAATACGTTGATTTTATACCTCAAAATGGCGTTGTTAATGCAATAGGTAGTGCACTTTCACTATTATTTTGTATCTTAGAACAAACTCTAATTGTTTTACAAACTTTTTAGACGAGGGAGCAAGAGATGTATAAAAAATCTCTGTTAGGGCTCTTGTTTGAAAGCCTATGCGAATGTATGCGTCCACAAAAAACCACATTTCAGGAAAACCTACCATTAGTTCTAAATTTGTAAAAATAAAAAATTCCGGTCAAAGAATATTTGAAGTTTTTAGCCCATAACTTGCTACCTAATTGCAAGACCATATTCCACACTCGGAAAAACGAATTTCTCAGGCTGTGAACTTTCGAATGAGCACAAAGTTGCCACCATTTTCTGAAATTTTCATTTTTATAAAATTTTCTTTCTGGGGCGATCAAAATGTCGCGTTTTCGCCGCATCTCCTCTTAATTCATACAATAAAATCTAATCAAAAGCTGAAAACTTGCTTTTTTGGTCCACAACCAAGTCATAGAACGGAGTGCGATATTTTGAGCACTGAGTGACTGCACAGCCAGAAAGGCAAACCTGATGAGACGGGCCAAGAATGAATATTCTGTCTCTGCAACGAAACAGACGCATATTAATACGTAGTACGCAAGTACGTAATTGAACAAAAAGATCCGAATTGGAAGCACAGAAAAAAGAAATTTTTTTTTATTATTTAGAACGGACTGCGAAAGGTAAGAAGTTAGTAAAAATGACTCGATGTACAAAAAACTATAAAGGTGTTTTATTACAGTAGGGGAAAATATGACAGATCTCGAACCGATCCATCTTTAAAAACAGTATCCATTTTGATGGTCACGAACTGAAACACAACCAGAGTCCAAATCAGGATCACAAATCTAAAGTATAATTTTAACATAAAACTCACACAGCGTATGGATCTATTTGTTTATATGCGTATGCGGCACAACTTCCACAATAAGCGTATCCAGCATGCCTGAAATATATACTAATATAATACACAGTATTTATATCGCATTTAACTACAAACATGGCGGCGGCTTAATATAATTGATTTTGCAAAATTAATTTGTTGTCTGCGATGTAAAGTTCTATTTTAGCCTAACCGTATCCGAACAGAGTGCGTCAAAAACTCTCTTCTCACATGTATATACCAGCCGTAGTGGGACTACATTTATTGAGCGAAGCTGGAACACACGTAAGCAATTAAGGTAATATGCGCTTGTAACCCTAATAATTAGTGAAACATTGTAAAAACGCCTAATTTAGGCTTATCAATTATACTTATATGCAAATTATCTATTAGCTAACTACTCAATTATCGGTTTTGGAGGTTTGTAAATAATTTATTCAGATTCCTCCCACCAAAAAGCCTTCAGTAAAACCTAAGGATTATTGAAATATTTTAAAAAGTCCTAATTTTGTCTTGTCAATTAAGCTAATATGACGCATTAAGCTAATATGCAAATTAGATATTAGCTAACTATTCAATTATCGGTTTTAACTGTTTGTAAACAGTTTATTCAAATTCCTCGCACCTAAAAACCCATTACTGCTTAAATTATATTGCTTTTAACCATAATAACCAGTCGTAGTGGGACTACATTTATTGAGCGAAGCTCGAACACACGTAAGCAATTAAGGTAATATGCAAATTAGTTATTAGCTAACTATTCATTTATCGGTTTTAAAGGTTTGTGGACATTTTATTCAGATTCCTCGCACCCGAAAACCCATTTGCTGAAATTAGATTGCTTGTAACCGTAATAATTAGTGAAACATTGTAAAAACGCCTAATTTAAGCTTATCAATTATGCTTATATGCAAACGATTTATTAGCTAACTACTCAATAATCGGTTTTAGACGTATGTACACAATTTATTCAGATTCCTCGCGCCTAAAAAACTTCAGTAAGCCCTAATAATTATTGAAATAATTTAAAAAGTCCAAGTTTTGTCTTGTCAATTTAGCTAATATGCAAATTAGCTATTAGCTACCTATTCATTTATCAGTTTTGGAAATTTGTAAACAATTTCTTCAAATTCCTCGCACCTAAAACTCATTTAGTGCTGAAATTATATTGCTTTTAACCTTAATAATTAGTGAAATATTGTAAAAAGTCCTAATTTAGGCTTATAAACTATGCTAATAAGCAATTTATCTATTAGCTAACGGCTCAATTATTGGTTTTGGAAGTTTGTAAATATTCTACGCAGATTCCTCGCACCCAAAAACCCTTTAATGCAAAATTAGATTGCATCTAACTGTAATAATTAGTGAAATATTGTGAAAAGTCCTAATTTAGGCTTATTTATTATGCAAATTAACCTGTAACAAATAAGCGGCCTAAAATATTAAAACCCCAATGCGAGGTTAACACCCCAGGATAATTAGCTTTCAAACAAAAAAGTTTATAAAATCGGTTCAGCCGTTCCGGAGATTCTTTTCGGAAGGACAACTGCTATATGTTATGTTCTATGCTCATTGTTTTTACTTTCAAACATAAATGGATAAGGAACAAAGAATAACATACGGTGCAATAATAGCTCTGGCTGGCCCATGAGCAACGCTAACTTGAGACAGCCAGTTGTCCAACTGTCGGTTGAGCTCTTTGGCTGAAATAAAATGACAACAGACAAAGTGAATGTACTTAACTGTTCAAGATAAAAGTAAGATGACACAGATTCCAGGAAGCATATGTTTTGAAAAAATATATTTGATAAGACGGAGAATGCCTATATACATACATGTGCACATATAGTGTTAGAGAAAATTATAACATCGGCCGTGTGGTGTAATGGGCAGAGCACTTGTCTCGCGAGCGAGAGGTCCGAAGTTCGATTCCCGGCGTGACCATATGATACAAAGAAGTTTCGGGGAAAACCATGTATATTCACAGAACGTTGAAAAAAGGGTCGTCCCGATCGCTCTGACACGAATGTCCGCACCGAGACTGGCGCTCTAAATAGCACGCCCATGGATTTGGAGCAGTTTGGATTAGCGGTTCGGGACGACCACCTGAAGAAGGGGAAATGTTAGTATTCGTGGTGTAGCATGTGTATGTGCATACTGTACGTAATGTAAGGCACATACATACAAGTGCAGATATAGTGTTAGAGAAAATTATAAAATCTGCCGCGTGGTGTATGTGTATTAACGCAGTGACTAAACTTATGCTAATATTTAATTCCGAAATTTCTCGAATAAAACTCCAATCTCCAGACACTAATACCAAATATAACTCCAATAATTAACTCCCAAAACACTCCAATACTCCAAGACTCCTTAACTCCTATCTCCAGAAACATTCCATTTTACTCCAACATAAAACAGCTACGGTTACGCTAGTTCATCAGAACGTTCCCACACTATATGTTGCATTAACAAACCCACGCGGTACCCCGAGTAATACAACTGTAACCCGAAGATATTCAACCAAATTCTAAGCTCATTAATCAACTCCGTAAACACACAATAAGTTCAGTGCCGTACTCCGTACGCAAACAAAACCAATAAGAAAAGTTCCGTTGAAAGTAGAATAATAACAGTTGTAAAGATACGTCAGATCGTTAAGTGTCTAATATCAAGAATGAATATGGGGATAGCTAAAGCCATCCCCATACTAAGTTAATTTGCATACTGACCAGCATAACTGGTTATAACACATATGATTTTTAACTAATCATTAACAAGACTTGAACAATTTAACGACATATTATGAAAACTATCTAGCGCATTTGCGCGATATAAACTAATATAAATACACAATATATTATAAGTCTTAGGAGGCCCAGGGGTGCCCAATATAAGGGTAATTAGGGGAAAATACCAAATCCACCAGTTTTAGGTAATTTTATAGAAATTACTTGGCTGTGCCACCTACACAGAAAATTATAACATCGGCCGTGTGGTGTAATGGGCAGCGCGCTTGTCTCGAGAGTGAGAGGTCAGGTCCGAGTTTCGATTCCCGGTGTGACCATGTTACACGGAAATTAAGGGGAAAACCATGTATATTCGCAGAACGTTGAAAAAAGGGTCGTCCCGATAGCTCTGACACGAATATCCCAAAGAGACTGGCGCTCTAAATAACAGGCAAATGGATTTGGAGCAGTTTGGATTCGCGGTTCGGGACGACCACCTGAAGAAGGGGAAATGTTGGTATTCGTGGTGTAGCACCTGAAGAATGGGAAATGTTGGTATTCGTGGTGTAGCATGTGTATGTGCATAGTGTATGTAATATAAGGCACATACATACAAGTGCAGAGTGTTAGAGAAAATTATATCTGCCGCGTGGTTACTGGTAGCGCGCTTGACTCGAGAGCGAGAGCTCCGAGGTTCGATTATGGGCTTGGCCAGATGTTTCATAGAAAAAGGGAAAAACCATGTATATTTGCATTACTTCGAAAAAACGGGTCGTCTCAGACACGGAGAAAGGGGTCGCCCGACTGTGCCGCCGACAACAGTCAACAAACTGACACTTACGATTGTCTAAATACCAGCTACCAGCGTGTGACGCTTTTCGTATAGGTCCAGACATCAAGGTTCTCTTCCTCGCTACTAATGTTTGCGCGATACCGTCGTCGATGGCCGAATAACTATCATTCCACACTTGCAAGAGAGTTAAATAGTTAGCTATGTCGATATTGTGAAATAATATGCTAGCATTAAAAGTACAACCTTCGCCATTAAAACTTCAAATTTCATTGGCGTACCGAGAGGGGGACGTGACGGCCGAGGCCCCTTAATCGAAATCGGTACTTGCGTCATAATTAACATTAGGCACAAAAATTACGTACGGTTTCTCGCTCGCTTCGCTCGCAATGTTTTCCACTGATCAATTTTCGAAATAATTTTGCCTACAATGCTGTTCAAAGATGGAAAAACAAATTGCATAAGCTCTAGACCAGTGGGATTCGGTTTGGTGTTTAGAGTAGACCCCGCGCTTCATGAGCGAAGAAATGTTTTGAGACTGTTAAAGAGGGATTTTAATTCTGAAACTTTATAAAACTTCTCTCTCGCCGCGCTCGCGAATTCTTCTAGGCTCGATCTAAATTCTGTCTTTGAGCCTTCGCTCACCCTATTTCAACTCATTGTGCCTAGAAATATTTATCATTTATACAAAAATTCTCACACAAAGGCTTCAGAAAGAAGTTTTGAACTACTAGAGTAAAAAACAATAGTGTCTAGCTTCTCGCTCGCTTTGCTGCCGATATGTTTTCATGTCGTGCTCACGTGCCAAACAATTCGACCTGGTCCAGATACGCAAACTGTCAATTTTAAGAACCTAAAAGAACTCAGAAATTGGTCTTGAAACCAACTAGGTGAGCGTGACTAACCCCATATACCTCACCAAATATTGTCAGATCCATAGAGCTAGGATTCTAACTTTGCTTTTAGGCGGAAATCAAAGGAGTGGGCCGGACAGCAAGACCTATCATCAACTAATATGCGCTACACACATTTGAGAGTGCAGGCTCTAGTTTTTGATGAGCGAGAAAGGGCAGAACTGAAAGTCGTCCGCAGATTTACAGAACATCAGACAGGGCACTTGTATAAGTGTTTTCGAATATTTCTGGTTTTAACCGAAACATCAATTTTAGATGTTCGAAATGCAATAGGATAAATCTTTATAAGAGTACATTCAACTTATGTATTTGCTTTACTTTAACCAAGAGCGGGGATGCGGGGTTTACGTTATAACGGAGCAGTCCGAAACGCATTTTGTCCCATATTGAGTCAACGTCAACATAAAATGTTGTGATCTAAATAGCGGATATGACGACAAATAGGAGAGACATTTCGAAAATTGAAAATTAGAATTTATGAACATATATATGCCATTCAAAAACAAAATTTGTCTAAATATAAATTGTTGGTAAAACATTTTAATACAGAAATATGAAAAGATGCTAAGATTAACCCCTTCTCACATTGAGTTGCCTATAGGCAACTAAGCGCAGTGTATATACGTTAAATAATGTATATCGCACCGTGTTTAACAATGGTAACACGTATACATAGTACTAAATCACCTCAAGACGTGAGAGCCCCCTCGGGCTGGAGCGTCAAGCTCCTGTAGCTGAGTGGTGATGGTATACGCCTCCCACTCCAGTCACTGGAGTTTGAATTAGTTATACATTGAATATAAATTTGTTAATAATTTAGATTATAAACTAAGAAATAAGTTTTGTTTCATTTATAAATATGTTGATGATATAACTGTTATTAATGATTCATTGTTTGAGTGATATCTTTCTTATTCAGATTCATTAAAAAATTAATATTAAGAATACCAATGCGAATGTTTTAGATTTAACAGTTAATTTAAATGACAATAAAGCTAACATTGATTTGTATGATAAACGAAAGATTTCTCATTTAAAGTATAAATTTTCCTCATTTCACAAGTAACTTATCGATATAAATATTTAGAGGTATTTTAAGTAGTCAAATTATTAGAATATTTAATTATTGTTCTAACTCAGAACTAGCTATAAACCAGTTAGTTTTACTATGGTTTACGTTAATTAATAGAGGATATAGTAAAAAAATTTCTTTAAATTAACTTTAGGAAAAATATACTACGATATAATAAACTGCAGTGCAAATTTAATATTAATAAAACGTTATTATAAATTCGTTTTCTAGAAAGAATATAATAACACTAATTAGGTTCCCAATAGGGACCGCTATTTGGGCTTTTGCCTTATATTAGGTGCCTTTGGCACCATTAACTGGGCCTAGCGCCTGTTTTTTATAAATGAATGCTTGAAGAATTATGTATTAACGAAGATTTGTGTATTTATTTTAGCAAAAAGAAAGATTGACTATGATGAAACATTCAATGTGGATCAAATCGAACAACTTACTAATCAGTTTAAATCGTTCAAAGAATCAGTGGGTTCAATGCTTGATGAACATCACGAAAAACTTAGCAAACACGATGAAGAATTAACAGCACATGGTAGTAAAATTAATAGTATGGACGATCGCCTCAATAGTGAGACTGAGCACAGCCGGAAAAATAATATAATTATTTCTGGCTTGGAAATGGATACTGGTAGCGATGTTACCGAGCAAGCTATTGATTTTTTAAATAATTCAATTTTGAAGGATGCTAATTTACGGTCTATAACGTTGCAGGATATAAATGTGTGTCATTACCTGCTGCGAAGTGGCGCTGAAAAGCGTAAAATGGAGCTTGCTACAGATGGAAAAACGATTCCGCAGCGAATAATTGCATCGTTTGTTCGATATAATGTGAAATCTCAGGTAATGAGTAGCTTAAAAAATTTGAAAAGCATGAATAACACGTTACGTGCGAAAGGAACACAATTGGTTTAATTAGAAATCACCATGAACCCGGCAAAACCAAAAAATTCAATATTTGCATAAGATTAACAGAGTATTTGGTTATAAATATAGAGTTTTGGAAAATGGAAAAGTTCTATTAATTATTATTTGAGGAAATAAGTACACGGCTGAAAATTTACCTGATTTTATTATTGGAAAAGTTGGAATTTTTAAGCATTAATCTAAGTTTAATTATTGTTATATATTATATTAATTTTTAATTGTTATTCTTAATAATTATTTAAGTATTACTAATTAAAATTAATTTATTATCATTATTATTATTATTATTATTATTTATGTTGTTACTTTGTTATTTCTAGTGTTATTTGAAAACAAAAACCACAAAATTTTCAAAAAATTGTTAATTGTTGGATTATTGTATTAATATACGTAATAACAATATAAAATATTACACAAAAATCGTTAATTAAAAGTTAATTATAATTCAAAAATTATAGAATTATTAAAAAATTGTTCAAACTATAAAATTACTTAAAAATAGTTTATTGTTAAGTTAATTTAGTTGTTAATTATTTAAATATTATTTAGTGTTGAAATGTATAAAAAATTACTACAAATGGTTAATTTTAAATAAGTGTAATATTAATTTATTTATATTATATTTAAATTAATAAATGTAATTACATTTCAATATTAATTTAAGTTATCTTAAATAGTTACTTTTATTAATTATTTAAGATTAATCTAAAATTTAATTACCGCCATGATGGGTAATGCCTCAAGCTCACGTGAATAAAACGTCACATAAAATAATTCACAAATACGTGAATTATAAGAGCAAGGTATGGTGGTGGTGGTGCTAAACATTACCCAAACCCAATTGCGTACAGTACATCCATTCTGTTTATGTACATTTAAAATATAACTAATTTTTTAAAAATTTATAATGGGTTAAATCCAAATAAAAAATTTTAATTTATTTAAAATGGTTTTATGTGTTGTATATTTATTTATTTATTTATTTATTTTCTACCCATATATACTGTTTACTGTAAATTATACATTACTTGATATTTTTAGAATCACATATGGCTTCCAAAGAAGATTCTAGATTTTTCGTTAAAAAAGAGTTGGTTCCGTTTCTTGTGAGTTCAATTTCGAACCTGTTTGAATGTATTTAACATTTTATTTACAGATCCCTGATTTCAAATGAACATCGCATACTAATAGTTATGTCACATGGGTACGGGATTAACGTTTTGGGGCAATCGGGTCATGTTTTGTCCAACGTCGATTCGACATCAACACAAATTTCTGTTACCGTCATATGATACGGACAGACAGATGTCGAATATCATATGATATTCCAATACAAAGCACGGGCACACAGATGATCTTAACATACAACTGTTCGAATGTCACGTGACACTATCAGACAAATGTCCGAATATTATTATAATATTCCAAATTAACAGCATCCGCCAAAATTTGATGATTCCCGCCAAAATTTAAATTTCCCGCCAAAATTTGAATTTCCCAAAAAATTTATTTTCTCGCCAAAATTTGAATTTTGTTGTCAAAAATATAATTTTCCAGCCAAATTTCGAATTTAACGCCAAAATTTAAATTTACCGCGTTATTATTAGTATTGTTATTTGCATTGTCTCGTATCATATGATGTTACTCAAACGTTTACCATGCGCGCACTCCGCACATCCATCGTCCCCCTACCCTATTTTAACAAGTCTGGCTATACCGTTATTAAGAAACTATGCGCGGGCGTGGACATTTTATCTCTAAATATTTAAGAAATGTCCGCATTTAATTTTAAATAGAAAGTTTCGAGACTGTCAGACTTTATCGTTAGTCTAAAATTGTCGCAAGAAAGCGCTAAGTAAGATAATCAATTTACCGCGTTCTTTTGTTATTTTTTGCATGTTATCTTTAGGACACGTACGAAAAATGGCAAAGTATTTTGGCAGTATGTTTTTTCACGCGCTAATATAATTTACCAAAGAATTATCTTCCCAGCAAAATTTGAAATTTCAAGCCAAAATTTGAATTTCCCGCCAGAATTTAAAGTTTCCCGCCAAAAGTTGAATTTCTGACCAAAGTTTGAATTTTCCCGCCAAAATTTGAATTTCCCCTCTAAATTTAGAATTTCCCGCCTTACTAATTTAAATTTCCCGCCAAAATTAAATTTTTCCAACCAAATTTGAATTTCCCGCCATATGTACATTTCTTCGTCAAAAATTGAATTTCCCGCCAAAAAATAAATTTTCCGGCCAAAAGTTGAATTTTAAAGCCAAAATTTTAATTCCTCCGCTAAGGTGTTCCTAGTGTGTCTATCATATAAAATATTGTCCACTACACTGTTTTTCAAACATTTCAATGTCTTTGACAGTACTGCACAGTGCACATCAGTTTTGTCCGGATTGAGTTTTACTACTGGGAAATAAAGAATTTCCATAAAACATAAGCCGGACAAGCTATTGATTTTCTTTTGGGAGAGACATTTTGTGTGCCGAGTGCACGTGTAATAACGTGTGAGTGACATGATACTAACGGCACATGACTGTTTAGTATTATATGATATGCCGCTATACGCAAACCTTGTTATGTAGCAGACTCAGTAGACATTTTTGAGCGAAGCGAAACACCGAGCGAACCTCGGAGTTTCGCGAAGCGTTTTATGTTTTGTACTCTAGGGTCGAAAGGTGGATGTCCGTCCGTCCGTCTGTCCGTCTGTCCGTCCGAAAAGAATCTCAGGAACGGCTGAACCGATTTTAATAAACTTTTTTGCTTGAAAGCCAATTATCCTGGGGTGTTAACTTCGCATTGGGGTTTTAAAATTTTAAGCCATTTATTAGCTACAGACTAATTTGCATAACTGATTAAGCTTAAATTAGGACTTTCTACATTATTTCGATAATTATTACAGTTACAAGCAATCTTATTTCAGCGTTGAAGGGTTTTTGGGTGCGAGGAATCTGCATAGAGTATTTACAAACCTCCAAAACCGATAATTGAGTAGTTAGCTATCAGATAATTTGCATATTGGCATAGTTTATAAGCCTAAATTGGGACTTTTTACAATGTTTCATTAATTATTAAGGTTAAATGCCATATAATTTCAGCACTAAAGGGTTTTTAGGTTTGAAGAATTTGAATAAATTGTTTACAAACCTCCAAAAAAGGTTTTTGGGTGCGAGGAATCTGAATAAATTGTATAAAAACGTCTAAAATTGATGGTTTAGTAGTTAGCTAATAGATAATTTGCATATAAACATAACTGATAAGCCTAAATTAGGCGTTTTTGCAATACTTCACTAATTAGTACGGTTACAAGCAATCTAATTATAACAATAATGGATTTTTGAGCGCGAGAAATCTGAATAAACTGTCTACAAACCTTCAAAACCGATTATCGAATAGTTAACTAATAGCTAATTTGCATATTTGCTTAATTGATAAGCCTCAATAATAGCTTTTTAAATTATGTCTCAAATTATTAGGGTTACTGAAGGGTTTTTAAGTGCCAGGACTCTGAATAAATTTATTACAAACCTCCAAAGCCAATAAATGAATAGTTAGCTAATAACTAATTTGCATATTAGCTTAACTGCCTACATGTGTTTGAGCTTCGCTCAATACATGTAGTCCCATTACGACTGGTTAAAATGATCATATGATATTGACAGACGATGTAGGGAATGCCATGTGGTATTGAAAGGCAAAATCTGACCAATACATGATGGTAGGAGACAACTGTTTTTAGAATATATTGGGTTACATCACAGACAAAGTGTTACCCAATACGTAGAATGTGGCAAAACGTGACCCGAGCTGCGCTATTTATAACGTGATCCCCGCATTATACCACTGGACAGTAATGCGAATATCACAAGATATCCCAAAATTCTACCAAATCACATGATATGCAGGACAATGTAATTTGTGCGCACTAATGAAATAGTTAAAAGCTGGATAGTGTACTTAGCTTTAATTGGTCACCCACGTTATACTTTCTACGCTACTGTAAAGAACTGTACCCACATGCGAATCCCTAAGTTCCTACTATAGTGACTCGAATAAGATGAGGGACTGTCATTTATTTGGCCTCTCCAGAGGGCACTCCCTGTTTCGGTTACAGACTGTTATTTATTTTCAGCGATAATGCAAGGTTATATTTTGGAATGTTATTTCCAAAACTTAAGTACGCTTTAAAGTTTCGAACTGAACTTCATTTGGTCATGGAGTCATTTATGCGCAACAATTAGGGATAATTGACATTTATGGACTCTAATTAGGGTTTAGGGACGCTATTCGCTTACGGACTCTGATTAGGGATACGGACTCGTATTGATTAGGACTCAAAATGGGGACCCCCTTTCTTAATTCTTCCTCTTTTTCGGGTCACTACAGTAATTGCAGTGTTTATAAATTACATATTCAAAAGTCAACCTCACTATGTGTACACCCTGGCTGACAATAGAGAGCCGCTCTGAACGTCGTATACTTTATCATACTATATCGCACATACAGATGCCACTTTGTCAATACGTTATAGAAAGAACAGCTGTTTTGTCCTGAGTCTGCCAGAAGGACATTCGCTTATTGCATAACACAAAGCCTGTTCGAAGGGACTCTGTCAAGCAATTGTGCAGAGTCTGTTCGAAGGAACTCCTACTGTCAGACACTGTCCAAATAGTGTCCACATTGTTCCTAAGTTAGCTTCTATTTTTGTTTCCGGCTTAAATTTTTCCTAAACATTTTCCCAAGTGCAAATAATTCAAATTTAATTTTAGTATCATATGACATTCTAGATGACATTCTGGCTTACCACAACTGTGCAGACATATCAAGCATGACATTTGATATTTACAGACATTTTTCAGTATCATTACAGTGAATGTCACATGAGGGTAGCAGACAATTCAAATTTTCGAATTTGACAGCGGATCAACGTACAGATAAAATGTTACCCGCTATCGTATTAATAGGTACAAAACGTGTTTCAGATTACCCCAGTTATAACGTTTATCCAGCGTGTTTAGAAGGCGATAAGGTCACCTCGCCATTTGTCCGAGCCGACGAGACTTTTTCTGCCTAATTTGTTTGTTTCGATCATTTTTCTAAAGAACGTTAAAAAATTTCTGTTTGCGCATAAACTAAACGTTTATACTGGCATTTTCAATCTGTAGTCAATTGGTTTTCGCAATTCTTTGTGAAAAAGGTAAGCTATATGTACAATACTGCGCAACCCAGATATACAGCTGTGATTTATACATAAGCTCAATTGTCACCTGCCTTTAAATTAGTCAACAAGCAAAACAAGTATATATTGACCCAAATCAAAATGGCTCACGACATTAACTAGAGAAGTTTGATGTATTGGCTGATTTGTTTTAGGCAACATAAATCAATGTATTCAACAATACAACGATTTCAATACTTTTAATATTGATAACCACAACTTTTAAAGTTGGTAAACATTTGTTATAGAATAGGTTCGCAATTGTATAAGCCTTCTACCTCATATATAAAACATATATCAAAGTTGTGATAAAAATTATATATTAAAAGAAATAGTTGAAAACCAAAGGTATTGTTCAAACACCAGGAGTGTGCCGAGAGAGGAAAGGCGCCGGGCCACCCCCAGTCAGAATCGGGGAATGTAAATAAAACTATTAAGCAACGCTACGATTAAATGTTTGCACGTCTAAAATCCGGTCATACAACAAATCAAGGATCTCTTAAATTCTTTTTAATGTTTCAGAATTAATCGTCTAAATCCTCATTCAAGTCTGGCTTTGATACTGTATCTCTTAAGCTGTTTGATGAAATTTGTTCATAAAATTCTTTATATTGCAAAAGAAATACCGGACATAGCATTCCATTTGGAAGTGACCAACTACAAAGTATTTGTGTTCAATAGTTTCAATTGGAAGTTAGCTCACGGTATGATGCAGCGCTGCGGACACTCTGCTATTTCTGTTTTGGCCAGAGCAAGAGTCTGAAAACATGCGGTTGCTGCGAACATCAGAAGAAGCCGTCGTGAGGCGGTGAATGGTAAATTGTTAGGTTGTACACTGATAGCTTTTATAATAGAAGACGGTAAGAGACGAGTTTGGCGTTGGAAGTACCGCCGTCGAAAGTCAAGCATGAAATTGAGTGATCATTGTTTCCTGTTATTTGTTCGTTTTTATGCTACGAGCTAGGTTTTTTGACGTATATGTTTGGTTAAAACGTCTTCAAAATTGTGTTCTGCTCGGGAAACGACGCATTGGTTTTTCTTAGTTCAAGAAAGCGACAAATTGACTTCGGTGTTGGATATTTCTTCGCTGACGCACTGTGAGACAGGAGCGTCTTCTCGGTTTAAATGCCAATATTGCACTTCACCGTCAATCACTTCCAGTCCAAACATTGTTAAGTATCTTCTGTACATAACACTATTTGACAACGAATGATCCAGGTACATACGTTGGGTAGTTAATCTGCAATAATGAGGTTCCCTTTGTAAATAGCTAAGAATGTGGTTTTTCACGCGTTCACGGCGCATATCTCAGATTTTGTTCACCGGTTTGTATCTGCCACGTCAATCTACCGCCAGAGTTTCTGCAATCTCAGCTTTTTTAGCATACGGCTGAAACGAAAATACTCAAAGTAGCTTAGAAAAAGTTTTGACGTACTCTTGTGCGATGCAGTCGCAGTGGCAAATAGTGAGTTCTCAATATAAGTCTTGGATCTCTGCTCGGTTGATTGTTTTTAGACCGGCGTCGCTTAATATAAATAGATACAGTAAATTCTGAAGAAATTACTGTTGCATATAGTATGATTTGGAATGACAACCGCTGTATACTTGCTGCCTCTGTGTTTCGACGAATTTTGTATCACATTTTAAAGCACACTTGCACTTTGATGGAATTACTTGAATTTTTGTATTTTCTTTTACGTTTTTATGTTTCAGGTCTTTGTGAACGTCTACGTTTAGTAACTTCACCCTCTATTTTTGCAGCAGGTCGTTTTTAACACATTGCTTTTCGCTTGAACCGCGTTTAGACCGGTTCCATCCAAAACAGACGTGTTGGCGTCTTGCCACTAGGTGCAATTCACTTTGGGCTTAACAGTTTTGGATATATCACACAATTGAGCAAAAATGGTCTTAAACAAATTGGGTTATGCAGCGACGATTTACTAATGCTTCCACAAGTGCATGAACGTTGGATGACTTTCATGGCTAAATCATGCTTATCCCCAGTAGCAATTTGTTTGTGTTTAAGACTAAAATATATAGGTATTTTCATTATGTGCAGGAGTTGGTTTTGTTGTTGTACCTATGTGCGGCTCTATGATTTTAACTTTACATTGCTCCTGGTACTTGTTTTGGCTGGCGCAAATGAGGTTTGAGATCTTGCGTCCAGGATACGCTGAAGAGTGATACTCGAATGTTTCCGCGTAGATACTGAAATATTTTCATTTTGAAGGATAGGTAATTGCAGAGAAGTTTGGGGTGGGTACGAGAAATGTTACTATCATTTTGAATAAAACTTTTCAGCAATTAATGAAAGCTAATTTGCTACGCAGTACTTTTAAAATGATGCAACGCTTAGAACTATATTGGCGTAATGACTAACCGTAAGGTTTCCTGTTCTATATTATATTTCCACATTTATTTTGCGCAATGAAGTTTATTGCCTTATTATGGCCGTTTTTTACATACGTCAGTAGATATTACATTAAACGGCACTCGAAGGATATGTTAGCTTGCGGCAATTTTAAAAAATTTTTAAGTAAAGCTGCATTACTCAGCAATGAATGGGTACAAATGCTTGTCATGAAACGATTCAAATACGCCTGGAATTTAAACTTATGGCCTCCTTACGGATTGTCATTGAAAAAAGCCTAGGCATTGATTTTCGCAGTAATAAATTTAAGTTTAAGTATAATCGAGTTGCCCCTTATAGAAAAATTTAGAAAATGGTAATTCTTAGAATTGAAACACACTCAAAAACCCCAAACAAATCAAAATAGTGGCTTTTGCGGATCTCTGAGGATTTATCGAGAAAAACTTTGATTTAAAACTAATGGATTTGGGTCAAAACATAAATTTTGTAGTTTTTAGTGGTTTTGAAAGTTCACAAACCAAGCGCTACGCAGTACTTTTAAAATGATGCAACGCTTAGAACTATATTGGCGTAATGACTAACCGTAAGGTTTCCTGTTCTATATTATATTTCCACATTTATTTTGCGCAATGAAGTTTATTGCCTTATTATGGCCGTTTTTTACATACGTCAGTAGATATTACATTAAACGGCACTCGAAGGATATGTTAGCTTGCCGCAATTTTAAAACTCTTTTAAGTAAAGCTGCATTACTCGGCAATGAATGGGTGCAAATAAATTTACGACCTCCTTATGGATTGTCATTGAAAAAAGTCTAGGCATTGATTTTCGCAGTAATAAATTTAAGTTGAAGTATAATCGAGTTACCCCTTATAGAAAAATTTAGAAAATGGTAATTTTTAGAATTGAAACACACTCAAAAGCCCCGAACAAATCAAAATAGTGGCTTTTGCGCATCTCTGAGGATTTATCGAGAAAAACTTTGATTTGAAACTAATGGATTTGGGTCAAAACATAAATTTTGTAGTTTTTAGTGGTTTTGAAAGTTCACAAACCAAGCCACAAACTTAGGCTCCACGACAAAACAACTTTTTAGTCAAGTTTCGCGACTTTTACTTGCAAAATTTAACAGAAAACCTTGATTAGTCACGAGATCAATGGTACGCGCAGAATCTGTAAAGATTCCATAGTCTTTCATCTACTGTAATTAATCTTTAAAATAGCGCGTATATAAACGCTTGGCACTAGTCGTCGGGAGCGAATGTATTTGGGGAAGTGCTGTTTAATTGTATCGGGGTTTTACTACCGCCGGTTTGTTTGAACTATCTGTACCTCATTACGCGGCTGTTGAGGTTCACTTGAGTTAATTTTACTCAAAAAAGAGGCGTTTGTGATCGGGCCAACTTGGAGAATAGCGTGTGTTTTAAGTAATTACTATGAGAATTGGATTGACGAAAGCGGGTAACGCGTGTGTATGTATTTTGTACTGAAAGTATGGGTGCGTGTTTCGAAACGAAATTTTGTCGTATAGTTAAGGAGTTACAACTTGCAACTGTACTTTTGGTTACATTAGTGTGGGTACTGTCGAATCAGTATTTTACGTGTGAGCCGCGCAGGTTGTTGAGCTGTGTAGCTGAAATTCTGATCCTGTAAAGGTACCATATTTGCCTATTTTATTTTTACAAAGAACGGAATCGTGTATTCGAGAGTAACTTACGTAATATTGGTCTATTTTTGTGTGAATCAAATATACTAATTAATTTTTGAAAAATTATAGCAATTGAGCTGAACTAAAAATCTTGTTGAAGTTTCACAGTAAATTGAAAGAAGTTTTGGTGATTACTTCTGCGACATTGAATAGATTAGTAGTTTCCAAAGGATTGACATTGCGTGATCAAGAAATATTTATTGAACTATTAATAATACCACCTGTCGAGTCTCAATTGGCTATCGCTTAAGCTAGAATTCGCAGTAAAGATTTAGGAGTTTTCAGGATTTTATCTCGCTTAGGTAGGCTAAGAATTCTAGCAGCAGATTTAGATTACCAAATTTCGTTGTCAGTTTCTGTTTTTACTGCTTACTTTGGTTAATAGTGAACTACGATACCCAGCCGACCTAGGTCAAGACAACATTTGGTGCTGTGAGCTTTGTAAACTCAAAAGAGCCAACCCTTTCCCAGATTTGTAATTAAATCTGGCGAACCCGCAAAATTGACTAGGTATATGCCGGATATGAAACACTATCCGATGCTCATCACTACTGCTATTATACTTTTTCGTATTTTAGAACACGATGAAACACTATCCGATGCTCATCACTACTGCTATTATGCTTTTTTGTATTTTAGAACACGATAATAGAAGGAAGTTTTCAATTCAAGAATTTTTCATAATGGAGACCCTACAGTTTCTTTAAGAAATTTAGAGAAAGATATAGGGGATGGGGTGCAAAGGTATACGTACCTGATCTGCATGAGTAAGACGTTGACGCTGAAGCAAATCTGCATTACGTAGAAAAGACGAGTTGCATAGCCGGCACCGCGTATATGGTTGCTTAATTTATGCGGGGTTCCCGTTATAACAGGAGCATCCCGGAACAAGTTTTGTCAATGTTTATTCAACAGTAACATAAATTGTGATCTGAATAGCGGCTATGCTGACACAATGTGAATATCGGATGACATTGGCTTAATCCCTGATCTCCAGTAATCATCGTATACAAACAGCAATATGCCACGTGGTACCACGGACATTTTATGAATATCATATGATATTCCAAAATTCTCCCAAATATCACATGATATTATGCAGGACAGTGTAGTTTGTACACACAAGTCGTATATCCGGATTTCTCTTATATCCGGGTTTGTCTATTTTGTTTAGGTAAGTACATGAACACTTCATATTACGCTGTTTACGGATAGAACACCAGTTTTTTAACAGTTATAGGTATAAAAACATAGACAAAAATGGATTTTTAATAAGTGCTCACTAACAGTTAAGTCAAAAAATACTTTTTCTTAGGTAAACCGAAAGTGCTGTCCAGATAAATGACCTAATGACTTACTTGCATTTGTCATTAAACTTCACTTTCTTTAACTGACCTGTTTGACTAATTTACGACATCACACTGTCACTCAGTACGAACTCTCCTATATCGGGAAGTACGGGAACAGAGAAAATCCTCAAGTATTCGGGTTTTTCTTTGTATCCGGGTTTGTCTATTTGGTTAGCTAGACCACTTTGAAATTCTCCAGGTGCCAAGTGGTGAGAACCGGGTGTTGTAACAATATCCAAACATGATTGATTAAAAACGGACAACTCGCACTTCGCAAAAAGGTTACATACATATGGACATAAAATGCAGCTACGTAAGGATTTGCCCTAAAGCAGAAAATCCAGCACAATTAAACAAAATAATACATGGTCATAATTTGCATTTAAGCAGCTTAGTGCTCAGCTATAGCCACTATGATCGCGACCATTGGCGAGTGTGTTTAACAATTGAATTTAAAAACAAACGTTTGTACAAAAGCTTGCAGCAAATAACTAGCACTCAAATAAAAAGACGTGAAATACATGCTCATCGCATGCCCAATGTAGTCTCTTGCTTTCACGAGCTCCAAATTATCTAAGTCCGCTACTAGCTGCTGGAGAACATATACCGAACAAAAATTTTTAGTTCAAAATCAAAGGTTAATTCCACGCAGTTTTTGGTTATGTTCTTGATATTTACATTTCCGTTTGTTAGCTTGGTATATTCCAATAGAATTTTTATGATATTTTAGGCGCAGCTGTAAATACAGTTTTAATATTTTGCCACGAAATTCAGTTTATTTAACAGTACATATACTGCTAGACAAATTGCAAAATATTTTTATTCGCAACTGAGCAAACATTTAATTTTCGGTGATTTTACGGTTGTAGGTAAAGCATGGAATCGCAGTATCCTACTTAAAGAAGATAATTTAGGCATAAGCGTCAGTTGAAATTGAGAAAATTTACATCTTGTTTTTGATTGCGCACATCTTATATTCTCTTTCGCAGTTTTTCAGCACACGTAAGTTCGACGTTTAACAGATAGTTTCGTTCAAGTTCAAGTTATATTGAAGCTATTTGTGACTTTAAATTTTTTTGCAATAATTTGAAGTAAAGTTGCGTTTTTGACATGGATTTTTATATGCTTAAAAATTTATGGGTCATCTACGTTAAAATGCACACACGGATATAAAAATGTTCCACCAACATCATAGGAAACAGCACCAAAATACATATCCTGCGTAAAGGCAAGGTACAGTTTTACACGTGTAGTTAATTAGTGTTAACTGTCCAGACTCTGTCGGAAGAGAATACGGACAAATATATCTCTGTAGGATGTCAGTACATTTATAACGTCGTGCGTTATTACACGCGCACACATATATAAACACACACATCATTCAAAGCAAAAAATCAAGCCCCTTCAGAGGGACATTGGACAATATCAGTTCCTGATAATGATTTCAGGACGGGTGAATATGCATGCAGCAAGCATATTCATTGTCTAACCGTTCAGATAATGACATATGGATATGTCTTTCAGTGTATAAAGAGAGTGGGTAGGGGCAACGCGGGTGCCCAAAAGGGAGGACCATTTTTTACAATTATGAGTTCGTTTCAACGTGGATGACCCATTACTGCGCTAAATTTAGCACAAAATTTAACGTTAACTTGTTTGAATTCTGATCGTAAATCGAATCTTTTGTACGGAAGTTTTAGAGTAAACCAGGCGAAATACATATTTAAAGTAACGTAACAATTAAATTTTAAGTTGAGGTCTTGTTCATAAAGTTTGAAGCACTTGCATTTTGTTGTTTTTACTTAGCGGACTAGCGAGTTATGCGGGGTTCAGGTTAAAACTGGAACAGTACGGGACACGATTCGTCTCTGTCAAATATTGGGTAACATTTTGTCTGGTTATTCATTCTATATCACCAGCTAATATCAAGTCCAAATCATACTTTTGCATGGCAATGTCATATGACGTCCCGTTATTGAATGCCAACCTTATAATACAGTTTAAAACATATCTACACATGTACTACCTACATATTTTGTTACCGTGAATTTCGAGCGTCATATGAAATTGACAGACAAGAAAGTTAGTATCACACGACATTACGACACATGGTCTAAAGGTTTCAGTTAGGCCATCAGACATCTTGCTGAAGTTTACTCTAATATCTGCGTATGTTTGGCGCGAAAATTTTGATTTTGGCTAAAAACTCAAATCTTGGCGGCAAATTGACTGGAAAACCATATTTTGGCGGGAAAGTTTAAATTTTGGGCGGGATAATTCAAATTTCGGCTTTAAAGTTCGAATTCTGAAAGGAAATTAACGTTTCTGCGAGAAATTCAAATTTCCGCGGGAAAATTAAATTTTTGATTGGAAATTCAAATTTCGGTGGGAAATTCAAAAATTTATGGTTGAAAACTCAAATTTCAGGGGGAGAATTCAAACCCTGGTAATAAATTAAAATTTTGGCGCTAAAATTCTGATTTTGGCAGAAAATTCAAATTTTGGAGGGAAATCCAGGTTTTCACGGGTAATTCAAATTTTGGTATAATAATTTTATATTTTGAGTGAAATTGAAATTTTAACGAGAAATTCAACGCTTAATCCTTATTTCGAGTAGTTCAGAAGAACTCAATACGATGCTTTCTGGTAGTCAAACAAATGGCATGTGACAGTTATCATTGTTCGTGGAGTGTCATACGATTTTATAAAGCTGTTTGCTGAATGTCATGATATTTGCACTAAATTTGGAATATTATAACCACTATAGTGTCCTACGATATCATGTGACATTAGCACACACGTATGTTTAGTTGAGAGTAGGGGATTGTACATCAGTGTTGAATGACACTCAGATATGGTTGACCAACTTTATAGTTGATGTAAAATCAGAATGGAGCAAAGTATGTCCCACGCTGCCTCAGATTTAACGTGAACTCCGCTTTATAGGAGCCTGATGCTTGAGCTAGAGAATGATCTTACGTCTTCAAGACTTGTAGTACCGCGTCTTGGTCGAGTGATTGTTACATACAGCCTATTGTTTACAAATTTGCGTACACAGGTTGCGCCAAAGGTGCTCATAGTCTGCTGCACATGACTAGGGGCTAACTGAGCATGTAACTGTTATTTGTAGCTCAATCCATTATGTGCAACAAACGTCTTATGTTCGCTTTCCTGATAGTCCTTGTATTGTTTACGGAGAATGCGATGCTCGGTAATAAAAAGTCATCTCAGTAACTTGTGGACATCATGTGACAATTTTCAATTGTGCCATATTCGGGCTTGTGATTGCAATTCTTTAAGTTCAGGCTATTTAACTCACCATTATCAAAACGTGACGAATTATAATATTTAACACAAAAGATTTCATTTTAAATTTAAAGAAACTTCTGTATATAATCTGCAACATTTGTGGATTCGCTCAGTTTGTAATTTGAAAAACTAATAAATTGTTTTTTATAAAGTTTAACCATGTAGGATTTCTTCAGGTTATCACACACAAACTGATGAAATAGTGCAATCTTTGTTTTACAGTTGTTCCGCTCAAAATAAGTCTTGTAGTGGTTTGTTAGTGTAAAATTATAAATGGAATAAGATCCCTTGCGAATTTTTTACACGCAATTGAAAAGACGAAACCATAATTGGTTCAGCCGTAGGCCCACATTCACAAATCTGTCTTCAACAAGGTCACTACGGCAGTTGAAAACGTCAAATTTGGCTCATTATGGGTCATCCACGTTATACTGTCTACCCTACTGTAAAAAATTGTACCCACATGCGAGTCCCTAAGTTCCTAATTGCAGTGTTCATAAATTATAGTCCAGAAGTCAGCCACACTATGTGTACACCCGGCTGACAACAGAGAGTCCCTCTGAACAGCGTATTCTTTGTCACACTATCGCACATCCAGAAGCCGCTTTGTCAATAGGTTATAGAAAGGACAGTTGTTTTGTCCCGAGTCTGTCAGAAGGACATTCGCATATTGCATAACACAAAGTCTGTGCGAAGGAACTCTTATTGTCAGACACTGTGTCCAAGCAGTGTCCACACTGTCCCTACTCCCTCCAGAGAGAATACCACTATAACAGACTTATGTATGCCCTCTGCAAAGTCCAAATATCCTGAAAACAGTATTGTTTTGTACCTCCCTTTTAGACAAGTGGATGGATAATTTTTACAGTAGCGTAGACAATATAACGTGGATGACCCATTAGTAGGAGCAAACAAATGCTATTAATTTGCCAAATTTTAGCAGTTCTTTATCTTTTGTTTCAAAATTTATGAGTTCATTCACCGACTGAACATTAGGTTCTACATATATTTGATAATATGAGCACTACATACAGCTATATTTTTAACGTTTTGTTATATATTTTTAGCCGACGATTGTCCAGACCCGGATCAGAAGCTTAATGAATGTGGCGTTGAGCTGGGAAAAACTATTCCGCGTGAAAAATTGGATTGCATGATGCCTTGCTTAAACAAACTTCCGTCCATGCCGGACTAAGTTGCTGACATGTAAGAGTCCTCTCTAAGTTAGAAAGTTTATCTTCTTATTACATATCTATTTAGCTATTAATTTAACAAAAAGATGATGAATATATAGACTGCTCGCTAATCAAAACTTTGTAGCTCATAAATAAAAAACCACAGGCTAATAGATGTCAGTTACAGCGTAAAAATATGCCTAGCTAGTGAAAATAAATCATATTTCAAGAATACAGCTAAAGGAAATAAACTTGCTGAATTTGGTTTAACAGACAATTTTGCGTGCAGTACATGAGGCGTAAATAACGTTGTCTAAAGTATTTTTAAAATTTTTGTTGTTTTTAAATTAAAAACTATCTTAAATATTAATAAAGCGAAGATGCTTGCTTTGTAGAGTCAATAATGTTACGGTCTAAATTAAATTTGATTAAAAGCTAAGAGAAATCATATTTACAACAAATGGGCAGTGGCGTGGTGACAAGGGGTACGTAGTTAAGCCATGTCGATCCCCAGCTTTTTTGCGCGCGGGGGTGGACGCAACGCAATGATACTAAAACGGGAGCCAAAAATCACTTGCAGCACCAACTTGTTGGCAAATTTTCAGCAACAATGGTTCTACCCAATGTACAGAGACTAAATGAAGGAGGATGCTGGCTTCTCGGTCGCAAAGTCGCATATCCCCGTGTCATTTTTGTTTTGCATCAAATGTTCTCATATAGATTGTTTTTACATAAATAAAAAGGACGTACAAAAACTTAGTGTTTTAGGATTAAAGACATATCGAACAAAAAACGTATCTAATTACAACAATTTTTGAATATCCAGGGAACACGTTACAAGACATTTAAAAGGAAATTTATACAAAACTTAAATTTGGGTGTGAAATGATCAGATGACGTCATGGAAAGCTTAACTATGCAAAACTTTCAAAATCGGGCAATTTTTGAGCGAACACCTTTCGAGCAAAGATTGCCAAAACAAACGGTTTTTATTTCTAAATCAAAACAAACATATTTTTACTTCTGGTGGTAGGAGGGCTAGCAGTTGATGCCCTTGTTGAATTCGCCAATATGTTCTAAGAAGCAGACCGTTATTTTAGTATCAAATCTTAACACAAATAAATTTCGGGTTTTCTTTGTTCTGATAACAAGCCCGGTTGTTTTCCAGTTTCTCCTGGAATCTGCCAGTTTCTACCCTCTAACTTCTTCTAGCATGTCATCTTGCTTAAAATACTCCATAGACACTAGACCCCAGCAGTGGCGCAGGAAGTAAATTATGATAGGGAACAAACACAAATGACGTACCTAAACAAACATTTTGCAATATTGGCTTATGTATATATTAGGAGCGGATAACTTTTCCATGAAACTGTTATGGAGTAATCATACATATTCGGACAATTTTTTGTTAGACCTAGCAATACATTTAGGCTGTTGTTATGTACAACTTAACATAAAAATTTTGGAACATTTCTAGATTGGTTTTATTGAGTGACCTTAGTTTTAAAGATTTTGGACCGTTGCGGTGAGTGGCTGGGAAATGCGTTTAGGTTTAGAAAATCTTTTTACAAAGGAAAGGATAGCTCGGTTATATCTCACCACGAAATTTTGAACAAACAAAGAAAAGGCACTTTCAGGCTGTAATGACTTGCTCATTCACAATTAAGCTTTAATTAATGTAATCTCCTTTTTAAAATAAGGTTCTTATCACGCCCTGGTTATAAACAACATGGATGAAGAAACAAAAAGTTCTTTTATGTTCAAACTAACTCGGCCGGAATTTGATGTATGAACGGAATAACATTACGGTGATTGTTACTGGCACGTGAATTACTTATGATAAGTTAAGGTATTTTTGTTGGTCTATGCCGCTTGTCGTCCGCCTTTTAAACTTGTGCTAGAATTGTTTTAAGTTCTGAACGAAACATCAAGTTGCGTAAGTGCGGGATAGGTCCGCCCAGAGTCATCGCATACAGGATGTCACGGATCCACAAGCACCTACATATGCGTCCAAATAAATCGGATCGAACACCAGCGATCACCGGGGCAAACAATTCATTTAGCACCATTGAATTATAAACTTTTCTGGCTGTAACTATGATTTTGGATAAATTTTCATTTCGGATACACTCCCGCATATTTTTCATATCCGGATAAGAACAACCAATTTCGCACGGTTTCTCGCGATGTTTTGTCGCTGTTTTGCGATTAATTTACTGAGGTTAATATAAAAATTTTTGTTTTTTCTGTTTTTTCAATTCATTCAGAAATAATAGAAAATACCGAAAGAAAACCGTTTTTGTATTATTTTTTCCGGTGCCCAACACTGTACAAAGCATATCTATTCTTTGTTAGTCGTTTATGAGCACATTAATAGGATTACAGTCTCCCGGTGAATACCATAATATACTCGCTGTAATTTTAGAAAATTAAATAATATTCGCATATATAAATGTCCCACAATATCCTAAGACATGCGACCCCTTGTTGGCATGTACACCCGATACGAGGGCCCGAATTTTCATGTTGACGTCTAATCATCATGGGACAAACCGTTTTCCGTATGACCAGGTTTTACGGTGGATCTCGATTTATTTGTGTGTGCAACTGCATGTCCAGACCATGTCATTTTTACGGCTGTGTTGCTTTCTCGCACGACTGCAGAAGAGTAGGATTAGATTTTGGACTATTGTTTCTTATTTAAGTCCTACGAAAAACAGTTATTTTCACGCTATCAAATATGCTGAATCTTGAGTTTACATACACGAAATGTGGTACAATATAATATACATATTGGCATAGTCTAGGTAGGTATGGTCGCTTTCGACTTTATCGGATAAACTAACCAGCACGTGGCAGTACTTCACAATGCACAACTGTACTTCTACGTATTGATCTATAAACACCCTCTGATGAATTAAGTCAATTGATAGGTCACAGGAACTGGTTATACTATCTCTACTAGGATCATCGCGCATTTTTGTGCAAAAAATTATATGTTCTCAATATCATTGATCTCGTAGTTATTTCACAGAAATTATTTTTTCGGGTTTAGTTGAGTCGTTTCATTATGGCTATTATCACCACTTAGTGATGCTGTTGCTGGTCGGGAACGCCCGTTTGTTGATATTAAATTTCTTTCATTAGAGTAATTATCACATTATCTCAATCCAACTTTATGTTGAACTACCATTGGATTTTGCTGATGTCGTATACCCAGCATCTGTATGCCTAACCAAAATCGACCTAACGAAGTACAGTTCGGCCTCGAACAGAAAGTTTCATTGAGCATTATTGCTCCAGTAAAACCAGTATACATGCTAACTTGAAATGAGGACCAATTACTAATGGGTCATCTACGAAATACTATCTACGCTGCTGTAAAAAATTGTCCACACACCTGGCTTTAAGGGCGGGACAAAACGAGGATGTTCTCATTCTCAAGCTATAAAGACTTGATAGAAGGTGTAATTAGCTAGTGGGTTTTGGCAGCAGGTCCTTCGAAGGGACTAAGGGCAATGTAGGCACTGTCTGAACACAGTGTCTGACAATACGACTTCCTTCGAACTGACCCTGTATAATCGCTATGCAAAGTTCCTTCGGACAAACTTTGTGTTATGAAATAAGCTGATTCCCTTCCGATAGACTCTGGACAAAACAGTTGTCGTTTAAATAACGTATTGACAACTTAGCATTGGTAAATACGGCAACGTGACTGAGCATAGGTCGTTTAGAAAGTGCGCGTTGTCAGCAGGGTCTACACAAGAATTGAGTGACATTTGAACATATAATTTGGAAACAATGAAACTACCGACTTAGAGGCTTTTATGTGGGGACAATTTTTTACCGTAGCATAGATAGTATAATGTGGATGACCCATAACGCTAACATTGGTAATGACAGAGGCAAAAGAAGATGTATGTATCACATGAAGCACGCTTCGACGCGGTGGAACAAGCTGCTGCCTGAAGAGAATACCTAACTAAGACAAGGGTGCTTTGGTAGCGAATTCAAAACCTAGAAAGTGCAAACACACTGTTTGCGAAACACGTGTCTAAAATATAGCTAAACTAGGTAAAAGTGCCCCTAGAAGGGACAGATTGTGATATGTTTCGCTTGAAGCATGTAAAATAATTTGAACAAGGGTTAGTTAGACCATAGATCAGTAGGTAAAGCTCATAATATTAGCTCCATAACTTCTATGAAAATAGTTGTCATCTATATCTTTGACGGCTGTCTTTCAGTGTTAACACGCTTGCGGTGAAGTGAAACAAGAAACATATGGCCCAAGGGACATCACCTATCAGCTTAGTTTTAGCCTTTGTTGGGTTATACAATGTTCAGTTTATAAGTGATCTAATCTAGCATTCTTCATTGGAAGAGGATATTTTTTGAGTTTTAAAATATTTATGTTTCTAAAACTTGATTAGTAAATATTTCAATATTGCAAGATTACAAATTGCGTCTATTGATTATGGAATAAAAATTTCACGCATACGTGCTCGACTATTTTACCTATCTTTACCGTGACAATTTTATGATGTGAAGTCTAGAAACTTTTCCAAATTGTGTTCTGTGCCGTGACATATTTAAGTTATTCATCTAGAAAATAGCATTCAAACGTTGCTAAATATTTCAAAGAACATATTCTGCTGGCGCTCAATTGAGATAACTTTAAAAAGCAACTGACTGTTATACGAAAGGCATGTTGAGAGTTGTATTTTAGAACGCCTTGAAAACCCAGTGTCGATTTATAGCTTAGCAGATGAAAGTTCGTTGGGCCCATATGTTTCTTGTTTCACTTGACCGCAAGCGTGTTAACACTGAAAGACAGCCGTCAAAGATATAGATGACAACTATTTTCATAGAAGTTATGGAGCTAATATTATGAGCTTTACCTACTGATCTATGGTCTAACTAACCCTTGTTTAAATTATTTTACATGCTTCAAGCGAAACATATCACAATCTGTCCCTTCTAGGGGCACTTTTACCTAGTTTCTTTCTTTTACATGGGATACGGCGAGGTTTTATGCTAAGACTACTTCTAAGCGTACGCCTAAGTCTGACACGTAATCTATTGCACGGTGTCACTAGCATCCCACAATCCTAGCATCAAAAATTAATTTCGACTAGCTATGGTAATAAATATTTCTAATACAAGTATTTTGTAAAACTAACAAAAATCAAACTTTAAATAACAGCTTAAACGAGACGTTTAGCCGGCAAAATTGTGTATGGTGTCGAAGCGGCTAATTAGGATATTCTATACGCAAGTTACCTCATTCCAACTCTGCTTTCCTGCAGAGAACATTCTGCAAAACTTTCAAAAAGCGTGCATTCTCGATGCTTGAAACATATATTGTAAACACTAACGTGTTTCAATGATAGCATAAGCTCAAGCAAAAAAAATAGTTTAAAATTTAAGACTTGTCTATATCGGTATAGTGAGGCGGCCAATAGTGGATCCAAATAGGGCGGCCGGGCGTACGCCCCCACACAAATTTTTATGTGATGAGATGACAAGGTCTTTACCTTGCAATTGTCATCCCTCTGAAAAAAATTAATTAGGTCCCATCTTGCAATTTTATTCCCTTAGAAAACTTTTTTGGTGAAAAGTTGTGCTTCAAAATGTTTACGAGGCTGCCCCGACAGAAATTTCTGAATCCGCAGGTTAAAACAGGGCACCGCTAAAAGTAACATGGACTGATGTTTGTACGATTTAGCGTTAGTATATTATAATATGGTTCGTTCATCTTGCTACGTAAAAACAACTCATGTGTATATATTTGGAGGGAAGGGTGACATTCGATGGAATCTGTGTTGCATTGAATTAAATCAGACGGAGACAACCAAATCAACTTAACCTCAAATGGCCAAAGCAAGTAATGAGAAACAAAAATTGAGGTTTGGAAACCCAAAATAACGCAAAATCGAGTTCCAGATATACGAAACTAAATTTTTATCCGGATAACTATCCGGCAAGAATTGCCGGATATCTGGATATGAAAAATTAACCGATACCCAACACTATATATTTTCGTATTTTAGAACACTATAATGGGAGCATGTTTAACCCTTTCTCACATGAATATTTTTTAATTCCCCTGACACCTACTTTTATGCTAGGATTCAAACTCCAGTGACTGGAGTGGGAGGCGTATACCATCACCACTCAGCTACAGGAGCTTGACGCTCGAGCCCGAGGGGGCTCTCACGTCTTGTGGTAATCCAGTACTATGTATACGTGTTGCAATTGTTAAACACGGTGCGATATATATTATTGAACGTATATGCACTGCTCTGAGTTGCCTATAAGCAACTCAATGTGAGAAGGGGTTAATATTGGAGAGTTTTTTATTATGGAGACCCTACAGTTTTTTAAGAAATTTAGAGAAAGGTTTAATGGATGGGGTTTGTAAACCTATACGTACTTGATTTGAAAGAGTGAGACGTTGAGCTGAAGCAAATGTGCGTCGCGTAGATAAAACGAGTTGCATAAACGGCGCCGCATATATGGGTGGTTACGTTATGCGTGGTTCATGTTCGGGCAGCCCGGAACACGTTTTGTACATGTTCATTCGCCATCAACATAAAATGTGGTCTGAATAGCGGTCATGCAGACAAAATGTGAATGTCACCTGACATTGGCTTAATCTCTTATGCAGGACAGTGTAATTTGTACAGGATGTAAGAGAGTAGTCTCCATCGGAGAAGAAGTCTCTTATATCCGGATTTCTCTTATATCCGGGTTTGTCTATTTTGTTCAGAAGTGCAGGAACACTTCGTATGACACTGTTTACGGATGTAACATCAGTTTCAGTTATAGATATAAAAACAGACAAAAATAGATTTTCAAAACGATTAAGTTAAAATTACTTTTTCTTTGGTAAACCGGAAGTGCTCTCCAGATAATTGACCGAATGACTCAATTGCACTTGTCATTGAACTTCACTTTTTTGACTGACCTGTTTGACTACTTTACGACATCACACTGTCACTCAAAACGCACTGTATTATATTGGGAAGCACGGGACAAGAGAAAATCCTTTTTATTCTGGTTTCTCATTATATCCGGGTTTCTTGTATCTGGATTACAAGTTATCCGGACCGGAGATGAAGATTCATTTTCGGATTTCTCATCTACTCGGCTTTGTTTATTTTGTTTAGGTAGACCACTTTGAAATTCTTCAGGTGCCAGGTGGTGAGAACCGGGCGTTGTAACAATATCCAAACATGATTGATTTAAAACCGACAAATCACACTTCGCAAAAAGGCTCGATACGTATGGACAGGAAATGCAGCCACGTAAGGATTTGCCTTAAAGCAGAGAATCCAGCACAATTAAACATAACAATACATGGTAATAATTTACAATTATTTCCTCCACTGGTTAGTTGTTGTGGAACATATACCGAACGAAAGCTTTTTTAATAGTTCAAAATCAAAGGTTAATTCCACGCAGTTTTTGGTCATGTTCTTGATATTTACATTTCCGTTTATTAGCTTGGTTTATTCCAATAGAATTTTATATTTTAGGCGCAGCTGTAAATACAGTTTCAATATTTTGCCACAAAATTCAGTATATTTAACAGTACATATACTGCTCGACAGATTGCAAAATATTTTTATTCGCAACTGAGCAAACATTTGATTTGCGGTTATTTTAGAGTTTAGCGTGGACTCGCAGCATCCTACTTAAAGAAGATAATTTGGGCCAGAGCGTCAGATGAAATTGAGAAAATTTACAATTTGTTCTTTTGACTGCGCACATCTGCTTTTCTGTTTTGCAGTTTTTCAGCAAACGTAAGTTCGACGTTTATCTGAAACTTTCGTGCAGGTTTAAATTATATTGGAACTGTTTGCGACTTTAATTTTTTATACTAAAATTTGATGTAAAATTTGGTTTTTGACATAGTTTTTTATAAATTGAGACATTCATGGGTCATTCACGTTAAAAGGCACACGCGGACATATAATTGTTCCACCTACACCATTGCGAACAGCAACAAAATACAAATCCTACCTAAAGGCATGACACAGTTTCATATGTGTAGTTAACTAGTATTAATTGTCCAGACTCTTTCGGAAGGAACTCTGGTCAAATACATGACTGTGGTGTGTCAGGACATTGATAACGTCTTACGTATGTCATTCCCACGTTACCGTTGGTTTGGGTAGCACACGAATTGTCCGCCCTGTTTATTTTTTCTGTTGACGCAATAGATTATCGCAGTAACTCTGAGTGGACACAATTTTAGCTAGCTACCGTGTCCATGCATAGTTTTCGTTTTCCGCGAAATGTCCACATATAGTTTTCGCTTTGAAAAAATGTCCGCATACCAAAAGTAAGAGCTATATTAAAAATTTACGCCAAAATTGGAATTTTCTTAGCAAAATTTGAACTTCGCCGCCAAAATTTGAATTTTCCCGTCATCATTTGAATTTTCCCGCCGTAATTTGAATTTCCCGCCAAAATTTGAATTTGCCACCAAAATTTGAATTTTCCCGTCATTATTTGAATTTTCCCGCTGTAATTTGAATTTCGCGCCAAAATTTCAATTTCTGTCAAGATTTGAATTTCGCGCCAAAATTTGAATTTTGCAGCAAAAATATGTGTTTTGCCACTAAATGTTAAATATAGTACCAAAAGTTGACTTATCCCACCAAAATTTGAATTTTATACCAAAAAAATTAATTTTTCCGGCAAAATTCAATTTTCCCACCAAAAACACAGTGGAGACAAGTTATTTGCCGGATAGGCAAATATAGGGTCACCGCAAGACAAAAATGGTAAGTATTTCATCTGTGGGCATTCAGACTTTTAGTTGTTTGAATAATTAAACTAATTGAGTCGCCTTAACTTTAGGCGCTAAATACAGTTTTTAAACATATTTACACATATATTACATACATATTTTGTTACCGTGCATTTCGAACGTATATGATATTGAGAAACAAAAAAGTTAACTGTAATATGTGTATGATATCAGCGTATTTTGGTTATAGAACTTTAATTTTGGCGGAAAACTCAAATTTTGGTGGCACATTACTTTAAATTTTAATCAGCGGCGAAATTCTAATTTTGGCGGGAAAATTCAAACCTTGATGACATTTTAAATTTTGTAGCGAAAACTTAGACTTTGGCGGCAAAATTCAAATTTTGGAAGGAAATGAACGTTTTGGCGGGAAATCCAAGTTTCAGCAGAAAATTTATGGCTAAAATAACTCAAATTTCGGCGGAAAAATTCGAACCTTGGTGTTAAATTTAAACATTGATGATAAATAAAATTTTGGTACAACAAATTTTGATTTTGGCCAGAAAATTAAAATTTTAAAGGTAAATTAAAATCTTCGTGGGAAATTCAAGTATTAACTCAAAATTTTATATTTTGGAGGGAAATTCAAATTTTACCAAGAAATTCAACTCTTAATCATCGTTTTGAGTAGTTCAGAAGAATTCAATTTGACGCTTTCTGGTAGTTCAACAAAGGGTATGTGACAGTCATCATTGTCCGCGGAGAGTCATACGATGTTTTATGGCTGTCTGCGGAATGTCATATTACTTGCACTAAATTTGAAATATGCGACTGTTTTGAGTGCGGGCTCTGCGGATTTTGGGTTCACTACTCATGTGCCCTTAAGCCCACAGACATGAAGCTAGTCCCCGCGATAGCAGCATACAATCGACTGCTCATCGTCTGCTCTCGTTGCGAAAAAATTGCTGAACGAATGCGGGCAGAGAATCTGTCGGGATCGTCTACCGTCGACCGCATCGACCGCCTCGAGCAACGATTAGATTCGCTGCAACGCGATGTGACTACGGCGATCACCACAGCTGTGGAAACCGCTGTTGACAAAATCTCGACCGCAACAAACGACGCCGTGGTGGCTGCAACTACGATTTCGACCACATCTGACGATGCTGCAGGTCCATGTAACTACGCAGATGCTGCCCGTCGAAATGCCGGACCACCCGGGCGTGTAGTTCAAGCCGCACCATCAAGCGACGACGACAACCATCGCCGCGCTATCGTACTCGCCGGTCTTCCAGAAAACGGCGACGACCTCAATGATGCCTCACAACTAGTCAAATCCCTCGACCCGTCTGCTACAATATGCCAGGTATTTCGAATGGGTCTTCTCGATCCACCGAACCGCACATCAAAAAATGCTGCAACTAACTCTCGCACGTATCCACGATTACTGAAAGTGCAATTACCGTCATCGAGCGTCGCCAAATCGATCCTTCAACAGGCGCCAAGTTAAAAACAATTCGCAATTCAAAAACATTTTTATTCGGCGTTCAATGCCATTGAGCGAACGTAAAATTGCAGCGGCTCTTAGAGCGAAAGCCAGAGAACTGAATGAACTAGCAGAACAATCACCCGACAAAAATGAACATTTCGTCGTCATAAATGAAGAACTAGTTGTTTTCAAACAATGCGATCGCAACAATGATGGTAAGCTTGTGCGCGGTCACCGCCACAAGGTTGATTATACTATCTCCAACAATGACAACAATGTGACTGTTCAGGTAAACTAAGAAGGGGAGTGAAATTGAATCTAAACAGCGTTAAACATGTAATTAAAGGAAAATATTTCAATGCTCGTAGTTTAAGTAATAAATTGCCTGACCTAGAAGCTCGACTTGAAACTGAACAGTTAGATATTGTTGCCATTACGGAGACGTGGCTTAATAATGAGATACCCGACTCGCTGATAGTAACTGCAAGCTTCAATGTTGTGAGAAAAGATCGCGCTGGTAGGAGAGGTGGTGGTATTGCTCTGTTTATATCTAAAAAAATTAAAAATGTTGTTACCGAGTATACAATGTTAAATTGTGACGTTGAATTATTATCTGTTGATCTATTAATACCATCAAAACATCGAGTTGTGTGTATCTACCGTCCACCTAGCTCGAGTATATTGTACTCTGCCGAACTTATAAAAAATATGAAGCATGTATGTGACGTTTCTTGGCCCGTCTCATTATTTGGTGATTTTAATTATCCTGAGATAGATTGGTCAAATAATTTTTGTCCGAACAATACTGAGATTTCTAATTTTTTCGAGGGAATCCAAGAATGTGGGTTAACACAATTAGTTGACTTTCCAACACGAGGTGACAATTTGTTAGATCTAGTTTTTACCACGTCACCGTTGAATATACCCGTTGTCGAATGTGGTGACCATTTTGTTTCTTCGGATCACGTATCGATCGATTTCAGGTTGACAGGCAAACTTGACGTGCAGAAGCGTGGGCCTTCCAAATACGATTTTACAAAAGCAAACTTTCTGTCCATTCGCGCATATCTTAGTAGAATCCCCTGGGATACTTGTTTCATTAGCCTTTTTACAGTAAAAGATAAATGGGATTATTTACGGTGTGTTCTTAATATTTGTTGTGACATGTACGTTCCCAAAAAATATACAGTTTCTAAAAAGCAAAAATATCCTTTATATCTCAAAAAGTTATTATCGGAAAAACATAAAGCTTGGAAACTTGCTAAAAAGACCTGCAATTACGAAAGTTACAGAAAACTTAAAACAAAATGTTCTAAAGCGTTACTATGTTTCAACAAAAATCGTGAACACAAAATACTTAATGCAGGCGATCCAAAAAAACTATTTAAGTATGTTAATAATCGATGCTTCGCTCGAGGTGGTATTTCAGGTTTAAAAAATACTATAGGTGATATTATTACTGATGATAAAGAAAGAGCCAGTGTATTTGCTAATGTTTTTTGCAATGTTTTTATTCATGATGACGGTTTGATTCCCTATTGTTCACCGTACTCTGGGTTAAATTGTTTATCGTGGATTTCGTTCACTCCATCCGTGGTCTTAGATTCTTTGAAAAAACTAAAAAATAAAAACAGTCATTCACCTGATGGGTTCTCACAGTTTTTCCTTCGCGAACTTAAAAATGAACTGTGTGTTCCTTTAGCGCATATTTTTGAACAGTCTTTTATCACTGGCGTTTTACCTGACGACTGGAAATGTGCCGACGTAATAGCAATTTACAAAAAAGGGTGTTCGGCGAATCCCCTAAATTACAGACCCGTTTCACTTTTGTCTAACTGCTCAAAAGTTATGGAAATGATTATTAAGAATGCTATAGCCAAACACTTGACAGACAACAATCTGTTATCTATACATCAACATGGTTTTATCTCTAAACGCTCTACGTGCACACAATTACTAGAGTGTGTCCAGGAATGGGCGCTCTCACTAGATACGGGTAACTCTATAGATGTAGTTTATATCGATTTTGCAAAAGCGTTTGACACTGTTTCACATCCAAAATTGATCAAGAAATTGTCTAGCTTCGGAATAATAGGACACTTAGCACTATGGATTAAAGCATATTTTTCGAATCGAAAATTTAGAGTTAAGATAAATGATGAAGTTTCTGATTATTATCCCCAAACTTCCGGTGTTGCCCAAGGAAGTGTACTTGGTCCTGTTTTATTTTTGATGTTTATTAATGACTTGATATGCGATTTATGTGATGTTTCTGTTAAAATATTTGCCGACGATGTCAAACTCTATGTTAATGTATGTCCTAGCAATGCGCAACATAGTAGAGAATTTTTACAACAGTCACTAGAAAAATTAGTCTGTGGGCTGCTAAGTGGCAACTTTCTATATCGCTGCCAAAGTGTAACGTTTTACATCTCGGAATGCATAACCCCTGTTTTCAATATGGTGTTGCTGATATAGGGTTACCCACCGTTACTCAATGTAAGGATCTCGGGATTTATGTTAATCACGATTTAAAAAGTACGGTGCATATAAACACCATCACGGCTAAAGCTTATAAAACGATAAATATCCTTTTCCGATGTTTCCTGACGAACAATAAGAATATACTTCTTAAAGCGTATACAGTTTATGTTAGACCTTTACTGGAGTATGCATCACCTGTTTGGTCTCCTTGTTATCTCACGAATATAGATACTATTGAAAAGGTACAGCGTTATTTTACTCGACGTCTTTTTACTCGTTTAAAATAGCTGATTGTTCGTATAAATTACGGCTTGCTCAACTGAACCTTGAGCCATTAGAACTTAGGCGATTACATAACGATCTTACGATGATGTTTAAATGTATCAATGGCGAAGTTGATGCATGCAATCACTTTTTTACATTATCAGACGTTATCAATACTAGAGGTCATTCAAGGAAGCTATTGTACCCGAAATTCCAAACAAACTATATAAAGCACAGCTTTCGTTATAGGGTTATCAAAGTTTGGAATCAACTTCCTGAGCAAGTAGATAACAAACCTTTAATAAGAGCGCAAACCTCAAAAATGTTTAGAAAACTGCTAATTAAAGTTGATCTAAATAATTTTCTACAATTTGATCGCAATCTTTGAATTTTGTTACTGATTATCGTGTTTATTTTCCTTTTATTTTGCCAGTTGTAAGAGGCAGTTTCACTCCCTTACTGGCTTTATTGTCTATTGTATTTTTGTATTTTATTTTACACTGTGTTGTAATATACTTACTTGTACAATAAACTGTGTGTGTGATATTCACTATTATGTCCTACGATAACATGTGACACTAACATACACGTATGTTTAGTTCATACGAGAGCAGGGGTTTGTGCATCAGTGTGGAATGATACTCAGATGTTGTCTGTTTACCTTATATATGGTTGACCAACAACGTATTGCTTATAAATTTGCGTATACAGGTTCCGCTAAAGGGGCTCATAGTCTACTGCACATAACAAGAGGTTAACTGAACATGTAACAGTTATTTGTAATTGAATCCACCATGTGTAACAAACGTGTTATGTTGGCTATGCTGATAGTGCTTGTATTGGTGATAAAGAATGCTATGCTCGGTAAAAAATTCATCTCAGTAACTTGTGTACATTTATGTAACAATTTTCAATTGTGCCATATTTGGGTTTGTGGTTGCAATTCTTTAAATTCAGGCTATGCAACTCAACATTTTCAAAACCTGTCGGATTATAATATCTAAAAACAAAACATTTTATTTTGCATTTTACGAAACTTCTGTGTACATTCTACAGCTTTTATGGATTCACTCAGTTTCTAATTTGAAAAATTAATAAACTGTTTTTTCAAAATGTTTAACCATTCATAATTGTTTACAGGTTATCACACGCAAACTGATGAAATAATTCAAATTTTGTTTTACAGTTGTTCCGCGCAAAACATATCTTCCACTGGCATGTCAGTGTAAAAATAAAAATGGCATAAGATCCCATGCGAATTTGTTTTACACGCAATTGAAAGGACAATAACTTTAATTGGTGCAGCAATTGGCCTGTATCTCAAATCTGTCTCCAACAAGGTCACTACGGATATTAGGTGCTACATATATTTGATAATAGGGGAACTGCATACAGTTATCTTTTTAACGTTCTTGTATATTTTTAGCCGACAAATGTCCAGATCCGGAGCAGAAGAGAATTGAATGTGGCATTAGCACGTCGGAAGAAATGATTTCACTAACACAAATGAATTGCATGATACCTTGTATAGACAAATTTATAAACATAGAGTCAAATAATTTGAATTTAGGTTAATTTATTAGTCTAAATTTGGTCATATGTAATAGTTATTCTAAGCGTGGCAAATATTTTTATTTTCTTATTACATACGTATTTAGTCGTTAATTAAGCAATGATGAATATATAGACTGCTCGCTAATGAAGATTTTGTAGCTCATTAATCAAAGACCTCAGGTTAATAGACATCAGTTCCAACGTAAACGTATGCCTAGCTAGTTTAAATAAATCATTTCAAGAACCACCTAAAGAAATTAAACTTGCTGGATCTGGTTTAACAGACAATTTTGCGTGCAGTACATAAGGGGTAAACGTTGTCTATAGTGCTTTTTAAATTTTTGTTGAATTTAAAATAAAAACTTTTTAGATATTAATAAACGAAGATGCTTGCTTTTTGCTCGATAAATTCTGAACGGAACTGTTGAGTTGATCATGTTACTGTCTGAATTAAAAAGATGCCGGCTTCCCGGTCCCCAAATCCTATACCCCCGTGATGTCTCTGTTTTGCTTTCAGGATTCTTATATATAAACTGTTCTTAATTAAAAGACGCGGAAAAACTTTGAAAAACGTGTCTAAGAATCCTAATTCAGACTCTAAATTCGAAACTAAACCGTTATTTCATCTTCCTACATTCCAGTAACTATGTTATTCTAAAACTTGTAAATTTGTCTACGTACTTTCTTCTCATTCCGGGAATTTTGTGCGAAATTTTTCTGAATTTCGGACGCAGAGATTTCTGCCTGACAAGGACCGGGATATATAATAGTGAAAAATGTTCACGACCGAGACAAGTAAACAAACGTCTTTTTATTCCCAAATCAAAGCTATATTTATTCTTATTGAATCCGCCAATGTGTACTAAGAAGCGAGTCGTGATTTTAGTATCAAATCTTAACACAAAATTTAAAATTTCGGTGGTTGTTTTCCGGTTTCTGCTGGATTCTGCCAGTGTCTTCCCAAACACACATGTCGGATTATTCACGACGCGGTCATTTAAACACCTGAAGCAACTGTCAGCAGCGTTGGTTGGTAATGCCTCTAAGACACAAAACCACAATCCAGTCCGCTTATCGCAATCCTTATGTTTCACTTCATGGTAAAAACCAGTACTTAAAATTCGATCGTAAGTCACATAGCTGGAAAGGGCCAACCTTAACAATGCCGACTGCGCGCGCAAATTAAACCACACATTGACAACCTTCATTAGTGGCAATACGTTAATAATTTTTGTCTGAGGTATTTCTAACACTAACCCAAAACGCGTATTTCTGATATCAGTTAAAACAGGGTACACTTTTACAAAATGAAAAAATATTCCAGGGTCATGAGTATAGACAGTATCAATTAATGTTTTTCTGTCTTATTGAGAAGTTTAATTTGCGACGCAGTTAGCAATGCGGATGTCAGGCTGTCCTGATCACTTGCGGTGACCAGGTCATCCGGTACCCTCCGGATTCCCAAAATAAATTGGATAATTTGTGATATAAAATGCATGGGCCTCGTAAACTGGGATAAGGAACACTCAAATGCGGCGCTTGCCTGCTCAATGTACTTATAATGTCACTCACACGTTACCATACGTTCATTTGGCACACGAAATGTCCCCTCCCAAAAGAAATTCAATAGCTTGTCCGGCTTATGTTTTATCAAAACCCTTCATTTTCCAATAATATCACCGACATTCGTGGACATCATAGAGTATCACGGAAACTCTATCCGGGCAAGACGGTTTTGCAGAGACACTGTCTAGGACATTGAAATGTTTGAAAAACTGTGTAGTGGACAATATTTTTATATGACAGACACATTAGGGACGCCTTAGCGGGGAAATTCTAATTTTGACGGAAAAATTCAATTTTGGCGGGAAATTCAAATTTTGGCGGAAAACTTCAAATTTTGGCGGGAAAATTCAAATTTTAGAGGCAAATTCAAATTTTGGTGGGAAAATTCAAGTTTTCGCGGTAAATTCAAATTTAGCCGGGAAAATTCAAATTTTGACAATAGAAAAAGAGGTAATTGGAAACCAACAAAATATAAAAAATAATTTTTAGTTTAGATAAGTGGTTATTCCAATTGAACAATTATTTACAATATGATATTATATATGCAAAGAAATATTTATTTAATACAATTATACATTTAAATAAAAGTAATTTATATATTTATTTTTGCTATTAACAATAATACCTTTAGTTTAGATAATCGATTTAATTTAATGGATATTTTATTGGATTTAATTGATTATAAATACAATAAAACTAAATAAGAAACATGAGTGCTTTTATATTCGTTTTGATAATTATTTGTTTGATAGGATAAATTTTAGGAAATTATTTAAGGATAAAAATATTATGAAATTATGGCCATTGAGTAATTCGGTTAGCTTTAACAAACTTAAATGTCCGAAGGTAACATTTAGTGATACATTGAATATAAATTTGTTAATAATTTAGATTATAAACTAAGAAATAAATTTAGTTTCATTTATAAATATATTGATGATATAACTGTTATTAAGAATGATTCATTGTTTGAGTGATATCTTTCTTATTCAGATTCATTAAAAAATTAATATTAAGAATGCCAATGCGAATGTTTTAGATTTAGCAGTTAATATAAATGACAATAAAGCTAACATTGATTTGTATGAAAAACGAAGGATTTCTCATTTAAAGTGTAAATTTTCCTCATTTCACAAGTAACTTATCGATATAAATATTTAGGTAATTTAGGTAGTCAAATTATTAGAATATTTAATATATGTTCTGACTCAGAACTAGCTATAAACCAGTTAGCTTTACTATGGTTTACGTTAATTAATAGAGGATATAGTAAAAAATTTCTTAAAATTAACTTTAGGAAAAATATACTACGATATAATAAACTGCAGTGCAAATTTAATATTAATAAAATGTTATTATATATTCGTTTTCTAGAAAGAATAAAATAACACTAATTAGGTTCCGAATAGGGACCGCTATTTGGGTTTTTGCAAGCATTAATCTAATTTTAATTATTGTTATATATTATATTAATTTTTAATTGTTATTCTTAATAATTATTTAAGTATTACTAATTAAAATTAATTTATTATCATTATTATTATTATTTATGTTGTTACTTTGTTATTTCTAGTGTTATTTGAAAACAAAAACCACAAAATTTTCAAAAAATTGTTAATAACAATATAAAATATTACACAAAAATTGTTAATTAAAAGTTAATTATAAATCAAAAATTATAGAATTATTAAAAAATTGTTCAAACTATAAAATTACTTAAAAATAGTTTATTGTTAAGTTAATTTAGTTGTTAATTATTTAAATATTATTTAGTGTTGAAATGTATAAAAATTACTACAAATGGTTAATTTTAAATAAGTGTACTATTAATTTATTTACATTATATTTTAATTAATAAATGTAATTACATTTCAATATTAATTTAAGTTATCTTAAATAAGTTACTTTTATAGTTTATTGCAGTGCCGGACATTTTTTGTACAGTTTGCGCATTACGTTAATTTTAAATAGAAAGTTTCGAGAACTGTCAGACTTTATCGTTAGTCTAAAATTGTCGCAGGATAGTGCTAAGTAAGATAATCAATTTACCGCGTTCTTTTGTTATTTTTGCATGTTATCTTTAGGACACGTACGAAAAATCGCAAAGTATTTTGGCAGTATGTTTTTTCACGCGCTAATATAATTTACCAAAGAATTATCTTCCCAGCAAAATTTGAATTTCCCGCCAGAATTTAAATTTTCCCGCCAAAAGTTGAATTTCCCCTCTAAAATTTGAATTTCCCGCCTTACTAATTTAAATTTCCCGCCAAAATTTAATTTTTCCAACCAAATTTGAATTTCCCGCCATATGTACATTTCTTCGTCAAAAATTGAATTTCCCGCCAAGAATTTCCATAAAACATAAGCCGGACAAGCTATTGATTTTCTTTTGGGAGAGATTTTGTGTGCCGAGTGCACGTGTAATAACGTGTGAGTGACATGATACTAACGGCACATGACTGTTTAGTATTATATGATCTGCCGCTATACGCAAACCTTGTTATGTAACAGACTCAGTAGACCTTATTGAGCGAAGCGAAACACCGAGCGAAGCTCGTGTTTCGCGAAGCGTTTTATGTTTTGTACTCTGGAGTCGAAAGGTGGATGTCCGCCCGTCCGTCTGTCCGTTTGTCCGTCCGAAAAGAATCTCAGGAACGGCTGAACCGATTTTAATACTTTTTTGTTTGAAAGCCAATTATCCTGGGGTGTTAACTTCGCATTAGGTCTTACTGAAGGTTTTTGGGTGCGAGGAATCTGAATAAATTGTATACAAACGTCTAAAATTGATGGTTTAGTAGTTAGCTAATAGATAATTTGCATATGAACATAATTGACAAGCCTAAATTAGGCGTTTTTGCAATACTTCACTAATTAGTACGGTTACAAGCAATCTAATTCTAACAATAATGGATTTTTGAGCGCGAGAAATCTGAATAAACTGTCTACTAACCTTCAAAACCGATTATCGAATAGTTAGCTAATAGCTAATTTGCATATTTGCTTAATTGATAAGCCTCAATAATGGCTTTTTAAATGATGTCTCAAATTGTTAGGGTTACTGAAGGGTTTTTGAGTGCCAGGACTCTGAATAAATTTATTACAAACCTCAGATATCACAAAATTCTACCAAATCACATGATATGCAGGACAATGTAATTTGTGCGCACTAATGAAATAGTAAAAAGCTGGATAGTGTGCTTAGCTTTAATTGGTCACCCACGTTATACTTGCTACGCTAGTGTAATAAAAAATTGCACCCACATGCGAGTCCCTAAGTTCCTACTATAGTGACCCGAATAAGATGGGGGACTGTCATTTATTTGGCCTCTCCAGAGGGCACCCCCTGTTTCGGTTACAGACTGTTATTTATTTTTAGCGATAATGCAAGGTTATACTTTGGAATGTTATTTCCAAAACTTAAGTACGCTTTAAAGTTTCGAACTCAACTTCATTTGGTCATGGAGTCATTTATGCGCAACAAATAGGGATAATTGACATTTATGGAATCTAATTAGGGTTTAAGGACGCTATCCGCTTACGGACTCTTATTAGGGATACGGACTCGTATTGATTAGGACTCAAAATGGGGAGCCCCCTTTCTTAATTCTTCCTCTTTTTCGGGTCACTACAGTAATTGCAGTGTTTATAAATTACATATTCAAAAGTCAACCACACTATGTGTACACCCTGGCTGACAATAGAGAGCCGCTCTGAACGTCGTATACTTTATCATACTATATCGCACATACAGATGCCACTTTGTCAATACGTTATAGAAAGAACAGCTGTTTTGTCCTGAGTCTGAAGTCTGTTCGAAGGGACTCTGTTAAGCAATTATGCAGAGTCTGTGCGAAGGAACTCCTATTGTCAGACACTGTCCAACTAGTGTCCACATTGTTCCTACTCCCTCCGAAGGAACACCGCCATAACAGACTAGCTATATGCATGCCTTTTGCAAGATCCAAATATCTCAAAAACGATTGCTTTGTACCGCCCTTGCAAACAACAGTGTGGACATTTTTTCACAGCAGCGTAGATATTATAACGCGGATGACCCATAAATGATTTTGAATGCTAAGTTAGCTTCTGTTTTTGTTTCCGGCTTAAATTTTTCCTAAACATTTTCCCAAGTGCAAATAATTCAAATTTAATTTTAGTATCATATGAGATTCTAGATGACATTCTGGCTTACCACAACTTTACAGACATATCAAGCATGACATTTGATATTTACAGGCATTTTTCAGTATCATTACAGTGAATGTCACATGAGGGTAGCAGACAATTCAAATTTTCGAATTTGACAGCGGATCAACGTACAGATAAAATGTTACCCGCTATCGTATTAATAGGTACAAAACGTGTTCCAGTTTACCCCAGTTATAACGTTTATCCAGCGTGTTTAGAAGGCGATGAGGTCACCTCACGATTTGTCCGAGCCGACGAGACTTTTTCTGCCTAATTTGTTTGTTTCGATCATTTTTCTAAAGAACGTTAAAAAATTTCTGTTCGCGCATATAACTAAACGTTTATACTGGCATTTTCAATCTGTAGTCAATTGGTTTTCAAAATTCTTTGTGAAAAATGTAAGCTATCTGTACAATACTGCGCAACCCAGATATACAGCTGTGATTTATACATAAGCTCAATTGTCACCTGCCTTTAAATTAGTCAACAAGCAAAACAAGTATATATTGACCCAAATCAAAATGGCTCACGACATTAACTAGAGAAGTTTGATGTATTGGCTGATTTGTTTTAGGCAACATAAATCAATGTATTCAACAATACAACGATTTCAATACTTTTAATATTGATAACCACAACTTTTAAAGTTGGTAAACATTTGTTATAGAATAGGTTCGCAATTGTATAAGCCTTCTACCTCATATATAAAACATATATCAAAGTTGTGATAAAAATTATATATTAAAAGAAATAGTTGAAAACCAAAGGTAATGTTCAAACACCAGGGGTGTGCCGAGAGGGGGAAGGTGCCGGGCCACCCCCAATCAGAATCGGGGAATGTAATTAAAAACTATTAAGCAACGCTACGATTAAAAGTTTGCACGTCTAAAATCCGGTCATACAACAAATCAAGGATCTCTTAAATTCTTTTTAATGTTTCAGAATTAATCGTCTAAATCCTCATTCCAGTCTGGCTTTGATACTGTATCTCTTAAGCTGTTTGATGAAATTTGTTCATAAAATTCTTTATATTGCAAAAGAAATACCGGACATAGCATTCCATTTGGAAGTGACCAACTACAAAGTATTTGTGTTCAATAGTTTCAATTGGAAGTTAGCTCACGGTATGATGCAGCGCTGCGGACACTCTGCTATTTCTGTTTTGGCCAGAGCAAGAGTCTGAAAACATGCGGTTGCTGCGAACATCAGAAGAAGCCGTCGTGAGGCGGTGAATGGTAAATTGTTAGGTTGTACACTGATAGCTTTTATAATAGAAGACGGTAAGAGACGAGTTTGGCGTTGGAAGTACCGCCGTCGAAAGTCAAGCATGAAATTGAGTGATCATTGTTTCCTGTTATTTGTTCGTTTTTATGCTACGAGCTAGGTTTTTTGACGTATATGTTTGGTTAAAACGTCTTCAAAATTGTGTTCTGCTCGGGAAACGACGCATTGGTTTTTCTTAGTTCAAGAAAGCGACAAATTGACTTCGGTGTTGGATATTTCTTCGCTGACGCACTGTGAGACAGGAGCGTCTTCTCGGTTTAAATGCCAATATTGCACTTCACCGTCAATCACTTCCAGTCCAAACATTGTTAAGTATCTTCTGTACATAACACTATTTGACAACGAATGATCCAGGTACATACGTTGGGTAGTTAATCTGCAATAATGAGGTTCCCTTTGTAAATAGCTAAGAATGTGGTTTTTCACGCGTTCACGGCGCATATCTCAGATTTTGTTCACCGGTTTGTATCTGCCACGTCAATCTACCGCCAGAGTTTCTGCAATCTCAGCTTTTTTAGCATACGGCTGAAACGAAAATACTCAAAGTAGCTTAGAAAAAGTTTTGACGTACTCTTGTGCGATGCAGTCGCAGTGGCAAATAGTGAGTTCTCAATATAAGTCTTGGATCTCTGCTCGGTTGATTGTTTTTAGACCGGCGTCGCTTAATATAAATAGATACAGTAAATTGTGAAGAAATTACTTTTGCATATAGTATGATTTGGAATGACAACCGCAGCATACTTACTGCCTCTGTGTTTCGAAGAATTTTGCATCGCATTTTAAAGCACACTTGCACTTTGATGGAATTACTTGAATTTTTGTATTTTCTTTTACGTCGTTATGTTTCAGATCTTTGTGAACGTCTATGTTTAGTAACTTCTCCCTTTATTTTTGCAGCGATCGTTTTTTAACACATTGCTTTTCGCTCGAACCGCGTTTAGACCGATTCCATCTAAAAACAGACGTGTTGGCGTCAGAAGAACAATAGTCATGTTAAGAAAACTGTATCAGTAATCAAATGCTTCCAGAGCCCTAGATCGGCGGTTACTTAACGTATACGGGCAATACGTGACAATAAATGCGTGATTTGCACCTTTCTGTAGTAACTGCAATATTTTGAAACCTACACAAGCTTGGAACTAGCTTTCTATGTGTTAAATTATAGTAACTCTAGGTACACTGGAGTTGAGCTATTTTTCCACAAACATGTGGTATGCATTGTAACATACGATGTTATGAAAATTTAATATACGACTTTATACGTCCTGCGTTGAGGTACAACACTTTGCCACTAGGTGCAATCCACTTTGGGCTTAACAGTTTTGGATATATCACAAAATTGAGCAAAAATGGTCTTAAACAAATTGGGTTATGCAGCGACGATTTACTAATGCTTCCACAAGTGCATGAACGTTGGATGACTTTCATGGCTAAATCATGCTTATCCCCAGTAGCAATTTGTTTGTGTTTAAGACTAAAATATATAGGTATTTTCATTATGTGCAGGAGTTGGTTTTGTTGTTGTACCTATGTGCGGCTCTATGATTTTAACTTTACATTGTTTTGGCTGGCGCAAATGAGGTTTGAGATTTTGCGTCCAGGATACGCTGAAGAGTGATACTCGAATGTTTCCGCGTAGATACTGAAATATTTTCATTTTGAAGGATAGGTAATTGCAGAGAAGTTTGGGGTGGGTACGAGAAATGTTACTATCATTTTGAATAAAACTTTTCAGCAATTAATGAAAGCTAATTTGCTACGCAGTACTTTTAAAATGATGCAACGCTTAGAACTATATTGGCGTAATGACTAACCGTAAGGTTTCCTGTTCTATATTATATTTCCACATTTATTTTGCGCAATGAAGTTTATTGCCTTATTATGGCCGTTTTTTACATACGTCAGTAGATATTACATTAAACGGCACTCGAAGGATATGTTAGCTTGCGGCAATTTTAAAAAATTTTTAAGTAAAGCTGCATTACTCAGCAATGAATGGGTACAAATGCTTGTCATAAAACGATTCAAATACGCCTGGAATTTAAACTTATGGCCTCCTTACGGATTGTCATTGAAAAAAGCCTAGGCATTGATTTTCGCAGTAATAAATTTAAGTTTAAGTATAATCGAGTTGCCCCTTATAGAAAAATTTAGAAAATGGTAATTCTTAGAATTGAAACACACTCAAAAACCCCAAACAAATCAAAATAGTGGCTTTTGCGGATCTCTGAGGATTTATCGAGAAAAACTTTGATTTAAAACTAATGGATTTGGGTCAAAACATAAATTTTGTAGTTTTTAGTGGTTTTGAAAGTTCACAAACCAAGCCACAAACTTAGGCTCCACGACAAAACAGCTTTTTAGTCAAGTTTCGCGACTTTTACTTGCAAAATTTAAGAGAAAACCTTGATTAGTCACGAGATCAATGGTACGCGCAGAATCTGTAAAGATTCCATAGTCTTTCATCTACTGTAATTAATCTTTAAAATAGCGCGTATATAAACGCTTGGCTTTAGTCGTCGGGAGCGAATGTATTTGGGGAAGTGCTATTTAATTGTATCGGGGTTTTACTACCGCCGGTTTGTTTGAACTATCTGTACCTCATTACGCGGCTGTTGAGGTTCACTGGAGTTAATTTTACTCAAAAAAGAGGCGTTTGTGATCGGGCCAACTTAGAGAATAGCGTGTGTTTTAAGTAATTACTATGAGAATTGGATTCACGAAAGCGGGTAACGCGTGTGTATGTATTTTGTACTGAAAGTATGGTTGCGTGTTTCGAAACGAAATTTTGTCGTATAGTTAAGGAGTTACAACTTGCAACTGTATTTTTGGTTACATAAGTGTGGGTACTGTCGAATCAGTATTTTACGTGTGAGCCGCGCAGGTTGTTGAGCTGTGTAGCTGAAATTCTGATCCTGTAAAGGTACCATATTTGCCTATTTTATTTTTACAAGGAACGGAATCGTGTATTCGAGAGCAACTTACGTAATATTGGTCTATTTTTGTGTGAATCAAATATACTAATTTCTGAAAAATTATAGCAATTGAGCTGAACTAAAAATCTTGTTGAAGTTTCACAGTAAATTGCAAGAAGTTTTGGTGATTACTTCTGCGACATTGAATAGATTAGTAGTTTCCAAAGGATTGACATTGCGTAATCAAGAAATATTTATTGAACTATTAATAATACCACCTGTCGAGTCTCAATTGGTTATCGCTTAAGCTAGAATTCGCAGTAAAGATTTAGGAGTTTTCAGGATTTTATTTCGCTTAGGTAGGCTAATAATTCTAGCAGCAGGTTTAGATTACCAAATTTCGTTGTCAGTTTCTGTTTTTACAGCTTACTTTGGTTAATAGTGAACTACGATACCCAGCCGACCTAGGTCAAGACAACATTTGGTGCTGTGAGCTTTGTAAACTCAAAAGAGCCAACCCTTTCCCAGATTTGTAATTAAATCTGGCGAACCCGCAAAATTGACTAGGTATATGCCGGATATGAAACACTATCCGATGCTCATCACTACTGCTATTATGCTTTTTTGTATTTTAGAACACGATAATAGAAGGAAGTTTTCAATTCAAGAATTTTTCATAATGGAGACCCTACAGTTTCTTTAAGAAATTTAGAGAAAGATATAAGGGATGGGGTGCAAAGGTATACGCACCTGATCTGAATGAGTAAGACGTTGACGCTGAAGCAAATCTGCATTACGTAGAAAAGACGAGTTGCATAGCCGGCACCGCGTATATGGTTGCTTAATTTATGCGGGGTTCACGTTATAACAGGAGCATCCCGGAACAAGTTTTGTCAATGTTTATTCAACAGTAACATAAATTGTGATCTGAATAGCGGCTATGCTGACACAATGTGAATATCGGATGACATTGGCTTAATCCCTGATCTCCAGTAATCATCGTATACAAACAGCAATATGCCACGTGGTACCACGGACATTTTATGAATATCATATGATATTCCGAAATTCTCCCGAATATCACATGATATTATGCAGGACAGTGTAGTTTGTACACACAAGTCGTATATCCGGATTTCTCTTATATCCGGGTTTGTCTATTTTGTTTAGGTAAGTACATGAACACTTCATATTACTCTGTTTACGGATAGAAAACCAGTTTTTTTAACAGTTATAGGTATAAAAACATAGACAAAATTGGATTTTTAATAAGTGCTCACTAACAGTTAAGTCAAAAAATACTTTTTCTTAGGTAAACCGAAAGTGCTGTCCAGATAAATGACCTAATGACTTACTTGCATTTGTCATTAAACTTCACTTTCTTTAACTGACTTGTTTGACTAATTTACGACATCACACTGTCACTCAGTACGAACTCTCCTATATCGGGAAGTACGGGAACAGAGAAAATCCTCAAATATTCGGGTTTTTCTTTGTATCCGGGTTTGTCTATTTGGTTAGCTAGACCACTTTGAAATTCTCCAGGTGCCAAGTGGTGAGAACCGGGTGTTGTAACAATATCGAAACATGATTGATTAAAAACGGACAACTCGCACTTCGCAAAAAGGTTACATACATATTTTTTATTATGGAGACCCTACAGTTTTTTAAGAAATTTAGAGAAAGGTTTAATGGATAAGGTTTGTAAACGTATACGTACTTGATTTGAAAGAGTGACACGTTGAGCTGAAGCAAAAGTGCGTCGCGTAGATAAAACGAGTTGCATAAACGGCACCGCATATATGGGTGGTTACGTTATGCGTGGTTCATGTTGGGGCAGCCCGGAACACGTTTTGTACATGTTCATTCGCCATCAACATAAAATGTGGTCTGAATAGCGGTCATGCAGACAAAATGTGAATGTCACCTGACATTGGCTTAATCTCTTATGCAGGACAGTGTAATTTGTACAGGATGTAAGAGAGTAGTCTCCATCGGAGAAGAAGTCTCTTATATCCGGATTTCTCTTATATTCGGGTTTGTCTATTTTGTTTAGAAGTGCAGGAACACTTCGTATGACACTGTTTACGGATGTAACATCAGTTTCAGTTATAGATATAAAAACAGACAAAAATAGATTTTCAAAACGATTAAGTTAAAATTACTTTTTCTTTGGTAATCCGGAAGTGCTCTCCAGATAATTGACCTAATGACTCAATTGCATTTGTCATTGAACTTCACTTTTTTGACTGACCTGTTTGACTACCCTGATTTACGGCTATCTTCATGATTATTGGCTCTAGGTGTGAAAGCTTAAAACTGTTAGCTATCTCAAGACCAGTACCCATAATTGAGGTTAACGCCGTTAACAATAACGGAACAAAACGTTTGTTTCGTTGACTATTCACAATTGTACAGGTAAAAGGTTTATCATTGCATAAATTTCTCATTAAAGACTCATAAAACTGGCGGTCAACCGAATCCACATAACTCTCAGATGTTTTAGATAACTCCGCATCTCTAAGTTTGCGAAACAAAACCTGCTGAATGGTACAGTTACAGCGCCGCGAAAGTGGTCCATCGAAAGTCAAGGGCACACAAGGCTTTATGCGACCATGACCCAGATGTATCACTACCGGAACGTATAAAATTGAAGCAATGTAGTAGTTAAACCTGTCAAAAACAGAAAAGGTAGATTATGGCTCACCAAGCGCACAATTGGTAACGTGAACCCCGCATTAGTTTAAAACAATTGGGCATACAGGCACCAAAAACTCTCGGCTTACTCGCTTTAGGCGTTGTCTCGTATTCGATATTCGTAGTTGATTTTGTATAATACTACCTTGAAAAGTACTATTGGAGCCAGCTACACCATTGACTGTTACAGTTCCCACAAAATTCGGATATAATTTCTCTATTAGCAGGCCATATTGCTTGCGCAGCATGTCCAGTTCATTTTTAAGTTTTGTAATTCGGTCGGTTCCAATGGGGTGGTGAATCGGTAACAGGTCCCGAAGTGGCTACAGTTGTAGCTACTACATTCTTAACGGGTTGGGCAGGTGGCAGAGCGGGTAAGTTGGGTATATTGGGGCGTGCAATTGCATTAAACTGTGATCTATAACCATAAGTTCGGTTAATTGGGTTTCCAAAGCGTTGCGTGCCTTGAAACTGATCCCCCGATCTTGCAAAGTTACCGTCACGTAACTTGCAGGGCATGGCAATATGCCCTATTTTTCCACAATTATAGCAACGAGGGCCACGAGGTGAAAAATTCGGTGTAAAATTTCGATTTGGATTATTTCCGTTATTTCTTGCGGTAAAATTTCGATTTGGATTGGGCCTGTAGGTGGCTATGCCACACTTAAACCTATTTCAAACTAAAAACTAAAACTAAAAATAAAACCTTATATTAAAACCACACCTTAAGGGAGTCCCTGGCTCCACCTAGTCTCTCTTAGAACTTAAGTTAGGCTTAGGCGTTGCTACAAGGCGTAGAAATTGGTAAAACTATGCTATGGCGGCTGTGTCCGCAATGTAAACTTACCTGGGCCCTGCGTGGCCATTTAGTACTCGTTGATTAATTGTGCATAGTTTGTTGGCCTGTTTTGCGATTAAGGACATAGCTAGGCTATGTCAGCACCAAAATGGTGCTTTAGTATTGAGTGTCTCCGGCGTGTTGTTGTTGTTGTTGTTAGTACCGGATGTGTGGCTCTGGACCTCAACCGCATTGCGGACACCCAATTGTGGGTGTCGGCAAAAATGCAAATGAGGTCGAGATGCCGATTTGGGTAGCCAGGACCGGAATCAGTCTTGGTTTTGCTTTCCTACAAATCGGTTGTTATTTTTATTGGTTGGCGGTGAGCGGTTTTGTACATTGTTCTTGTTGAATTACGGTTTGGGCGTTGAAAGCGGAAGTTTTAATAAGTAAGGTCGAACTGATTTAAATTAAGAATTGTCACGGTGGCATAGGATGTGAAGGAATTACGGCATCACGGTGTTAATTGGCGGTGCGCAAGGCGCGGTATTACCCAGTATAGAATACTGGTGGCATGTGTTAAAGGAAACTTGGGGTATTAAAGGAAACCTGGGAAAAAGTAGTCTAATAAATCTAACGGGGTTAGATTTATTATTCTACAACGGCTGGGCCAAATCTAACGGGGTTAGATTGGTCGGAAATTTGGTGTAACTCTAACGGGGTTAGAGTACACGGTTTAACGGGGTGTAATTCTAACGGGGTTAGAATTGCACGGATTCTGGAAAACGGCAAAAGTATTGGGTACGGTAAAGCCAGTGGCTGGATTAAATCAGATTCAGACGTCGGCTTTAAGGATTCCGGCTCGGGTTACCAGTTAAATTGCATAACCTGTGATTTGCTGGCCTTAATCTTGGGTATTTTGTGTCATACGGGTTGCGGGTTGGGATTTATAATAAACATTTACCGGCCGCGTTTTACTAAATCAGAGCGATAAGCATACATCGAGGAAAGAACTATACAGGCGATACAGGATACAGGCTTAAGTTTAAATCACGAACTTCTCACATGGTGACCACGATGGTCTCGATGCTGATTTAGTTGGTGGTCGGTGTGAAAGGAAATAGTTGGAAAAAGGAGAAAGGAATTTCTGGGTGTAAAAGGAAAAGGCTGTTATTGGAAATACAGGATCTGAACGATCGTGTAAAAGGCTGTTATTGGAAACACAGGATCTGAACGATCGTGTTGTGGAAAATAACAGGGAGTACAGGCTGAAAAGGAAACTGGGCTGTGAGTATCTACTGCGCGAAAGGGCAACAGATACTGACATTACTGGATAGTACAGGCTAAAGGCTGTTATTGGAAATACAGGATCTGAACGATCGTGTAAAAGGCTGTTATTGGAAACACAGGATCTGAACGATCGTGTTGTGGAAAATAACAGGGAGTACAGGCTGAAAAGGAAACTGGGCTGTGAGTATCTACTGCGCGAAAGGGCAACAGATACTGACATTACTGGATAGTACAGGCTAAAGGCTGTTATTGGAAATACAGGATCTGAACGATCGTGTAAAAGGCTGTTATTGGAAACACAGGATCTGAACGATCGTGTTGTGGAAAATAACAGGGAGTACAGGCTGAAAAGGAAACTGGGCTGTGAGTATCTACTGCGCGAAAGGGCAACAGATACTGACATTACTGGATAGTACAGGCTAAAGGCTGTTATTGGAAATACAGGATCTGAACGATCGTGTAAAAGGCTGTTATTGGAAACACAGGATCTGAACGATCGTGTTGTGGAAAATAACAGGGAGTACAGGCTGAAAAGGAAACTGGGCTGTGAGTATCTACTGCGCGAAAGGGCAACAGATACTGACATTACTGGATAATACAGGCTAAAGGTGTTATGAAATACAGGATCTGAAGATCTGTAAAGGCTGTGGAAGACGTGGAACGATGTGTGGAGATAACAGGGAGTACAGGCTGAAAAGGAAATCGGGCTGTGAGTATCTACTGCGCGAAAGGGCAACGGATACTGACATTACTGGATAGTACAGGCTGGGAATTAGTTCGACAGTTATACTTGAGGCTGTGCCGCAAGTACGTGGAACTAGTTCAGGAACAGGCGAATTGGAAGTGAAAATTCTCGGGGTGAAGAGACGAAAATTGGAAAAAACGGTCGGAAACTGGTGAAATTGGCATACTTAGGAACTATTGTGTTCGTAAGTACCGGGTTAAAATTTGAAACGGAACGGCTACAGGCATCGGCAGTATTGGTCAAAAACATCTGAAAAATTGTCAAAAATTCAGTTGTTTTTGGACCTGGTGAAGTGAAAAGGTGCGAGAAAGGCAAAAAGGATACGGCATTGAACTCAGGGCATATCAAGGACGGAAGTAAACCCTTAACACTTGCGCTATAAGGGTTTACGGAAATTTCGGTTGGCGTCGGCACGAGATCTAGGTACTTGTAACAAGTAGCTAGCTAATAAGGAGCAATCTCGGGTGAAAACCGGAGCTGAAAGTTGGCCTGACGCGAGATAGCGGCTGGCAAACGTGAATAAAAGTTGGAAAGGAGTTCAAGGAACGATTCAGGAGCATTTTGCTTGGGGCTACGCCACAAGTTTTCGAATCGGGTGCCGTATTCAGTGAGTGAATAAGGCTGTGAAACGAAATCTCGGGAGTAGCTAAGTGAAAAGGTCGAAAAATCGTCGAAGGTGCTTGGGGCTGAAACATTTAGGAACTGTATAGTTCGTAAATACCCAGAGCACGTTCTTGGAAGAAATTTTGAATCGGGCGAAAAGTTTCGGGCCAAAAATTACGAAAAATTGGCCGGTCAGAAAAGTGGTGTTTTATATATATAAAACACAATAACACTGGTGTGGGAAATAGTTTACAGAGATTGGCTGAAAGTGCGATTTCGGAAAAGGAGAATGCCGTTGTACAGGACCCCAACTACGGCGGTAGAACAGGAAGCGGTAGCAAGGGCTACGGCGCGTGAAAGCAGGGTGACAACACGAAGTATGTCACGCGAGCTTCAGGCAGAACCGGGTAAAGAAATCGAGGAGATTTCGTTACCGAGTACAATGTGTCGTCAGGAATCATTCGAATCAGTATTCCAGACGAATGGGAATGGCATATCCGGGCAATCGACTATGATTGCGCGAGGAGCACAGGTGACGGAGACAAGGGCGCCGGATCTAACGATGTTAGACGGGCAGTATACCGGAATGAGAGCGCAAGAGGATGCAGGCATACGGCAAGGGAGTCATAGACTCGCTTATGCATCGGAGGGAAGCACAGGACATGGCGGTGTTGTAGATTCAGGCATGTCCTATCCTCGGATGACAGCGGAATATCAGAACGAGAGACAGGATCTGGAGGATTCGGGCGTATGTCGACCAGAACCGAGATACGCAATACCGAATCCGGCTATGATGGAAGGAAATAGTTCAGAAACAGGTATGAGATGGACTCAGGCTTATAGCGGGACGGAACCGTCACGCAGGATAAATATGATTAGGCCGCATCCACAATTAGAAATGGATGGGCCGTTGGCAAACTGGTCGGTGGAACAACGCATGTCCATGGGACATGGGTTACAGCGACAACAGGCTTCCACCCAGGTGCAAGGTATAGGAGCACGGAGCCAGGATAGTGTGAAGGCAGTGGAAGAAGATAGAGGTCGCAGTCCGGGGGTGCCTCAGGCACGCTCGAGGGCGACGTCTATTCAGGAATCAGAAGAGGAGGAGGACGAAATCAAGGAATTGACTCGGGCATTCGAACGGGGTCTGAAGTCGAAACATAGTGAGAAGTTTCGAAAGTTGTGGAGTAAATTGGAAAGTGAAATGGGTCAGAGACCGGAGTCAAGGCAGAGTCACAGATCAGGCAGAGTGAGTCGGATGTCGAATAAGGACGACGTTAACCGGCAATCTGTGACAAAGGAGTACCCGGAAGCTACGCGAATGCATGGAGCGGGGGAACAAGCCTGCTCGATGTCGATGGGAAATCAGGAGATGCCGAAAGGAGGGGTGGCACCCCACCCTGTCCCTATGGGCTACCGACAGGCGAGTTATCCGGTGTTGACCCAACCATTGGCGGGGAATGCATATCAGGCATTTCCGGCACAACCAGGAGTGGCTCCGCAAGCGAACGCAAGTTGGCAAGAACCGGTCATGCAAACACCGAGGATGACGGGTTTTGCGGAGATGCCACAGTTACAGGCAATGGGGAATATGGCAAATCGGGTACCACAGTATATGGGGTACGCGAATCAGGGTGCACCACAGATCGTGGTGAAAATGCCGCAGAAATTGCCGTTGCAAAATTTCGAAGGCAAGTCAGACTTTGGAATTTGGTACAGGAAATTTGAACGGGTGATGCAAACGGCTAAAATTGTCGACAGCGAGTCCAAAATAAATCACTTCAGGAATCATGTGAAAGGACTGGCTGATCAGTATTTGGATATTTTGGAAGAGCGGTATGGACCATACGGCTCAGAGGAGTTCGGGCAATTAGTGCGCGAATTCCAGGAAAGGTTTGGAGAATCGACGGACCTGTCGAATAGAATGGCAGCGTTCCAGAGGATCAGGCAAAAAGGGGACGTGAGCGAATACGCTGACGAGCTGCAGTCTTACTGGGTAAGATATTTGGAGAAACAGTTTGCGAATACGGAGGAGAGCAGGGACTTGTTGTGTCAGACATTTGTGAACAACTCGTTCCCGGAAATGAAACAACGGCTGCAACTGGGTATAGTAGAGTCGTTTGAGGAGTTGCGGCGCCGTGCCTTGAAGTTGCAGAGGCAACTTGAAGCTGACGGCACGTTGAACGTGAAGGAAAAAGGGAGTAAAATGGAGTTGAAGCAGGAACAGCAAACGGGTGCGTCGAATGCACAACAGGCAAGGCAAAATACTGGCGCCGGGAATACGCGGCGACAGCAGGCAGGACGTGCTCGTGTGAATAATCAGGAGCAAACGGAGGCACAGGGTTCAGGACAAGGTCAGCAGGTTGTATCTGACCAGGTGCCACGGGATTCAGAGCGAGTCAGAAAATTAAGGGAAGTCGGGTCGTGCTTCTTTTGTGAAGGACAGGGACATATCGCACGCGAATGTCCAGTAAAGGCGAGTAGACAGGGTGCGAGCGGAGCCGCGGTGCAGCAGAATAATGCTGGCAACGCTGGAAACAGGCAAGGACAGGCACAAGGAGGGCAAGGAGGGAGATTCCCGCCTTGCGTTCATTGTAACAGGACGAATCACCCGTCGAATGAGTGTTTTTGGGCAAATCGCCTACCGATACCGGGGTTGAACGCACCGTTACCCCCGATGACGTCGGCGAGCAGTAACCAGGTACAAGGCCCAGTGATATTACAGAGGCAAAAGGAAGTCCTGGGGCCGTGTATATCGTCACCTACGGCCGCAGCGCAGGATAGTGGGGCACCTAGTATACGGATACGGAAAATTCATGAGGATCCGTTGCCTTCGGTTATGAAGGTGGCGAAGTTACCTGTTATAGCTAATGTATGGACAGAGGCAGAGGAGCTGCGTCTGGAGGAAAACCGCACACAGCGGATCGCGTCGGTGAATGTAACGGAGATGGAGGTTTCGCAAGTAGAACCTACATCGTCAGGCGAGGCTCAGAAGCGATCGAGTGTGCCAAGTCGGGGGGCGTCGACAGCGACGTCACCTGTAGAGATAACAGATGGAAAGAAAAAGAAATGGAAAAAGAAGGAAGGCGTAGTAGAGGTGAACTTGGATGGGTCAAGCGAGGAGGAACAAATGGATACGGAGACGGTAGAGAAAGGAGCAGAGCGGATGGATATACCATCGGCAAGGCCAGGTGTGGACCAATTGTGCACACCAGAGGCAACCGGGAAAGGAAAAGGCGTAGGAAAAGGGAAACAGTTAGTGGGTAGCGGAAGCGCATCGGACGGCGCTTCGGTTACGACGATTAAAAAAGAATGGAAGGTGCTGGACCCGGAGGCGTATCAGGAGGGGAGGTACCCACGGATGCCGACGGATACTTCATCGGTCGTGGAAGGTTCACCCTTCCTAGCGCAGCCGTGCGTAACTCCTCCTCCCCCGCCGTTGCCGGAAGGAGCGGCTGGAGACCAGCGGCAGAGGGCTCACGAGCATGTGTCCGGTGCGGAACAGCTGGTGAGGCGGACTGAGGAAAAGGTAAAGGAGAAGGAAGCCGAGCGTCAGGTGATGATGGAAAAGTTGAATAAGGCATTGGAAGAGGTTATGACGCTCGTTGGGGAAAAGAGGCAGCTGGAGAACCAGGTGCAAGAGTTGGCTGAGGAAAACGACAGGCTGAAAAAGAGAGTTGCTGGAGATAGATGGGAAGAGTCACCGGAGCCGTCCGACGACAGGACGTCTGCGAGTCAAAAGGGAGCGTTGAAGAGACAGAGGTCTCTAACGCCAGGACAGGTGAGGTCGCAGTCGGAGTCAGAGGAAAAACCGAGCACGAGTCTGGGTCAGCCACCGGCACCGGGATATATCGCGGTGCGAGGGCCGGATGGAAAGTTGAAATGGAGGTTTGATAAGGACGCGAGGAAAAGGGCAATGGCCCAGAGGGCGCGCGTTAGTCCGAAGAGACCAACGGGCGGATATGTACGACCGGCTGCAGGGTCGGTGGTAAGTAGAATCGGACCGAGGCAGGCGAATCCGGTGTACAGTGCATCGGCTGTGCGATCACAGACAGCGCCTGGGTACCGAGGATCCGGAGCAGTAACGCAGAGGGTGGTTATTAGTCCACCAGCTGGGTCGGCAAGGGTACGGCCACCAGTCCGGCAAGCGTCGGGCGAGCGGTACCCTGTACGAGTTGGCGGTCACATGGGACAACCGCAAGTGGCGCCGGCACGTGGTTATTACAATCAGCAAGTGGAGAACGTACGGCAGGCGATGCGAGAAAGTCGTCAAGTGGAACGACAGCAGCAGCAACAACGGGCGTCGCGATCAGTGGCGCGCGATAATCAGTGGGTGACGCAGGAGGAATTGGACGCCTATTATGCGGACGTCCCTCGTGAACTGCGTCGAAAACACTTTTAACGGATCGGTAATAGACTTTTATGGTGGGTATTAATTCGGTGATGTTTCGGGGGTGATGCTACGGGGTGCTAGGATTGTACTGGTACGCTGGGTAATAATCGTGGATGGACTTTATTTGGATAGTAATGGGGTCGCTAGTGGGTAATGTTAACGGGTGCTGGGGTACGCTGGTACGCGGTTTTCCGTTTGGTTTTTATTGGACGCATTGGCAACATTGTCGAGGGTCGTTTGATGGTCTTGTTATTGTTATTTGGCAAAAACTTTAAAAATAAAAAGTAATATAAAAGAAAGAAAATGATGAAAAATTGTTGTTGTTATTGTTGTTAAGTTTGTTATTGTGGATTTACGCTTTTTAGCGACGGCAAAAAAGGCAGTAAATAGGGCCATAAAATTTTGTTCGATGCCAGGGTCGGCATCTGTGCCGAAGGGGGGATGTAGGTGGCTATGCCACACTTAAACCTATTTCAAACTAAAAACTAAAACTAAAAATAAAACCTTATATTAAAACCACACCTTAAGGGAGTCCCTGGCTCCACCTAGTCTCTCTTAGAACTTAAGTTAGGCTTAGGCGTTGCTACAAGGCGTAGAAATTGGTAAAACTATGCTATGGCGGCTGTGTCCGCAATGTAAACTTACCTGGGCCCTGCGTGGCCATTTAGTACTCGTTGATTAATTGTGCATAGTTTGTTGGCCTGTTTTGCGATTAAGGACATAGCTAGGCTATGTCAGCACCAAAATGGTGCTTTAGTATTGAGTGTCTCCGGCGTGTTGTTGTTGTTGTTGTTAGTACCGGATGTGTGGCTCTGGACCTCAACCGCATTGCGGACACCCAATTGTGGGTGTCGGCAAAAATGCAAATGAGGTCGAGATGCCGATTTGGGTAGCCAGGACCGGAATCAGTCTTGGTTTTGTTTTCCTACAAATCGGTTGTTATTTTATTGGTTGGCGGTGAGCGGTTTTGTACATTGTTCTTGTTGAATTACGGTTTGGGCGTTGAAAGCGGAAGTTTTAATAAGTAAGGTCGAACTGATTTAAATTAAGAATTGTCACGGTGGCATAGGATGTGAAGGAATTACGGCATCACGGTGTTAATTGGCGGTGCGCAAGGCGCGGTATTACCCAGTATAGAATACTGGTGGCATGTGTTAAAGGAAACTTGGGGTATTAAAGGAAACCTGGGAAAAAGTAGTCTAATAAATCTAACGGGGTTAGATTTATTATTCTACAACGGCTGGGCCAAATCTAACGGGGTTAGATTGGTCGGAAATTTGGTGTAACTCTAACGGGGTTAGAGTACACGGTTTAACGGGGTGTAATTCTAACGGGGTTAGAATTGCACGGATTCTGGAAAACGGCAAAAGTATTGGGTACGGTAAAGCCAGTGGCTGGATTAAATCAGATTCAGACGTCGGCTTTAAGGATTCCGGCTCGGGTTACCAGTTAAATTGCATAACCTCTAATTTGCTGGCCTTAATCTTGGGTATTTTGTGTCATACGGGTTTCGGGTTGGGGATTTATAATAAACATTTACCGGCCGCGTTTTACTAAATCAGAGCGATACGCATACATCGAGATAAAGAACATAACAGGTGATACAGGATACCGGCTTAAGTTTAAATCACGAACTTCTCACAGGGGGCCCGCCCCGCGGCGCGGGGCGCGATGTATTTTTTTTTTTTTTAGATTTTTTCTTTTTTTTTTTTTTGGTTGTCGGCTTTTAGTACCTCCCCCCCCGCCCCGGCCTGTGTGTGTTTGTTTTTTCTTTCCCTTTCTTTAAATAAGAACCAGCTAAATCCCCCCGTAAAACGGCGGGGGGGTGTGTGTTACCCCTTTTTAGCGGGCGGTGCGGGGGTTTGTCTTAATCCTCCCCTTTATCTTTTTGGCCTTCCTCTTTGCGCGTGGGTGTATCTTTTTCGACTGTGTCTATCTGCACTATTTTTTTTTTTTTTTTTTTTATTTTTTTTTTTTTCCTCCCCACCTGACCGTTAAGAGGTGCTACAGGTTCCGAAAAAATTGAGTCCTCGTCACTGGTGTCTGAACATCCCCCACTCCTTAATCTGTACCCCGCCGTATTGGGGGAAATTGCGGCAATCAGCGTAATGGGTAGCAACCAGGCTCGCAAATCAGGGATTCAAATTCACTACCCAGATAAAAATTAGGTTGTCTCGGTGGAACCTCCAAATGTAATGTTTCCGTCAGCTATAATAAAGTACGTCGTTTTCTTTCAAAATCGGGTAATTTATTGACGCAAACTCCCATACATAGGATACTATTAGGTTCAAGTAATATATCACGCCGACTGCTATTTAAAAAAGGGTAGAGTCCCAGCGGGAATCAAACAACTGCGGAAATCTCCTGCGTAACCATACAAAAAATCACTAAAATCTAAAATCATCGCAAGGCAAACTGACAGTACTCAGTATAAGTGTAAAATCATCACCCATTTTCTGAAGACTTAGGTTTATATAATTCTTTGCAAGCCAGCTGACATTTTACAAAAATCTTACCGGATCACACTTACCTTTCCAGACTAGAATAATATTTTTATAAATTTTAATTTCAGACAAAACTTAGATAAAAAAGCCAGGAATTTTAATGATTAATGGACAATTTAAAAAACTGATTTTTAAATTCGCAGTATCAAAAATTAACAAATTCCCGAGCTAAATTACGGTTCAGACTGTTCAGACGCATAGTTTCTCGAAGAAAGGTCCATTTTTTCAAGTACATTTGCTCACTGTTCTGATTAATAGTGCAAAAACACCCATTAAGTTGACTTTCCAGCTCGCCAATACAAATTATCGGACTGCTTGCTTTCATTTTGGTCGACATTTCGCTGTGTTAAATAAACATAAGACACGTTGAAACCCAACGGCAATAGGGATTCGAGAATCTAAACTAAAGTTTTAAATTTGAACAATGCAAAAACTGTTGTTTAAGAATGCTACTTACTTTGTACAAGGTTCTGATGTGGATGTAATGTTAACGCCATGCTCGTGCCCCCTTTTATTCTTTCACAAACGCAGCTAACTTAACCTTTCAATGTATTCAGAGACATTTGCCTGCTATGAGCATCAGCAATATAACAAAAAGAACACTCAAAGTAGACAAAACATGCTTGGTTGTTCTGAATATTATTTCTGGCAAAAAACAGAAAATAGGGACGTCTCTTCTCTACGATACGTTTAGCCTGCACCTATTTAAAATTTCAACTCTCCGCTATATCACTACTACAAAATGTAAGTTAAATTTAAAACAAACTAGGTATACAGTAAAATTAAAAGAAACTAAATTTAGGGCCCAACTAAACCGCAAACCCAGGTGGCGAGAAGAGTGTAACCAGGAACAACAAAAATATCGGAAATGAGAAACGGGTGTTAAGCATAACGTTTTAAAAATGTCAAAGCTGTTAACGCGTACAGGGAAGACTCGAAGAATTAAGACGACCTATATAATTGGATCAAAAAACACTTACGGGTTTTATGCGGGGTTCACGTTATAACTGAACACGAATTTTTGTTTAAAAAAGCGGTAAAATGTTATGGGTGATCACGTTATACTGTCTACGCTACTGTAAAAAATTGTACCCACCTGCGAGTCTCTAAGTTCTTCATTGCAGTGCATAAAAATTATATATCTAAAACTCACCGACCCCCTGTGTACACCCTCCTTAGAACTGACAGTCCCTCTGAACGGCGACACTGTTACATTATTTGTCCAGATTCTGTCAGAAGGGAATCCGCTTGTTCCATAATACAAAGTGTGTCCGAAGTGATTCTGTTAAGCGTAATTGTCTAACACGGCGTCCAATAAGTGTCCACATTGTTTCTACTCCCTCCGAAGGGCTGCCGCCTTAAAAGACAAACGATGCATGGACTCTGCATAGTCCAAATATCCCAAAAACAGTGTTGCTTTGTACTGCTCTTGCAAACAGGTGGTTGGACTCTTTTTTTAAAGAAACCTAGACAGTATAACGTGAACGACCCACTAACCAGACAAGCTATACCTGCACGATAGAGTACATAATTAGCATTGCAAGCCGGAGGATACACTGTAAAAAATGGTGAGTCAAATTGACTCTCTCCGAAATAGGCTCTACGGGACTAAACAAACTGAGTCCAATTCGACTCCGCCAGAGACAAATTCGACTCACTAAGTCGCACAATTACTCTGGCGGAGTCGAATTTGACTCAGTTTGTGTAGTCCCGTAGAACCTATTTCGGAGGGAGTCAATGTGACTAAACATTTTTTGCAGTGTATCTAACAAGCTATCTCCTGACACTTAAATAAAACACGTCCAGACGCAATTGATTTCCGTTTTGAAATTCCTAAGATATCTGACATATTCGAAACAACAACCGGCAAAATTCAAATTTTGGCCGAAACATTCAAATATTGATGGGAAATTTAAATTTTGAGGAAAATTCAAGTTTTGGCGGGAAAATTCAAAACTTGGCGCGATAAATCTAATTTTGGCAGAAAAGTTCAAATTTTGGCGGAAAAACTCAAATTTCCGCGGTAACTTCAAACTTTGGGTTACAATTTCAAATATTAGTGGGAAATTCAAAAATTGACGGAAATTAGGACAATTCAAGTCCTACAAAATTTGCCAATTTCTTGCATTCTTATGGGACCAATCACCAACTGGATATAGAAACTACATATATTGGAAAATATGGGACTAAATACAGCTATATTTTATCTTTTTTATTTGTATATATTTTTAGACAACGAATGTCGTGATCTGCAACGGAAAGTTCACGAATTGGTATTGAGCTGAAGGTGGTCATTACACGGGAACACGAGAAATGCATGAACCGTAGTTTTAATATTGAATTCCTTTCATAGCGTAAATTGATTCACATGAATATTATTCGTTAATCTAATTGTGTCAAATGTAATACACGTTTTTAAGCCTGCAAAATGTTTATCTTCCGATTTAATATATATGCAGCTATTAATTTAACAAACAGATGATGAATATATACGCTGTTCGGTAATGAAAATTTTGTAGCTCATAAATCATGAGCCTCAGGTTAACAAAAGAAAAGCCTAGCTAGTCAAATGAGTTATAGCTTAAGAATCTAGCTAAAAGAATTCCTGAACCTGGTTTCACAGGTAATTTTGCATGCAGTAATTAACTTTGATGGTATCTGAAGTAATATTTTAAATTTTAGTCGGTTTTGGATTGAAAATTTTTTAAATGGTAATAAAGCGAGAAGACGTTTGCTTACTTACAGCACAAACATGTTGGTAACGTTTCAACGCTAACGGTTCTGCGTATTCTACTGAAACTAAATGTTGCTGGCTTCTCGGTCGCGAAGTCGCATTCCCCCTACCAACTAACTTTTGCTTCCAAAATTCCTATAGATAGACGGTTTACATAATCAAAAATGACACGAGAAAACGAAAACTGTGCGTTTTATATGATCTATACATTTTGTACAAAAATGCGTGTAATTACAAATGTTTTGAGTACCCAGGGGACACGTTAGAGGACTCGTAAAATCGAATTTATAAAAAGTCCAAATTTGAGTTTGAAATAATCACCAATTACAACACGCGCCTATATTTGAACCTAAACCCACTTCAGCGAAGGCGAGTTTATTTCGGTCTTACAACGGTATTCCCGCGCCTTCGAAATGAAACCAATCTGTGCCAAAACCTTTTCCAGTTAGAACCCTGGAACGGCACAAGACGCCACCATCCTAAGTTAAAAACCAAAATTTAAAACAAATATTCTCAAACACGTTTTTTGAAATCGCATTATTGTACTTGGAATGATTTGCCGGTAGATGTCAGAGGTGTTGAACTAATAAACGCAAAAGTTTTTGCAAATCTTTTGGAAAAGGTTGACTTCACTCACAAATTACAATACGCACGAGACCTTGATTAGATATAAGCGGCCTTGTTCCCTTTCTAATCTATTCCTTATTAACTTGTTTTATAATCTGCACTATAATTCCATGTTAATAAATTGAATTGAATTGAATTTCAGAGTTTGTATAATGATCAACAAGTCTAATTTCAATTTATATTTGCCGTCTTGAGTCCTATTAAACATTTTTAGAAGTTTGATTCTTGAAAATATAAACACTTCACATGATAAGAATCTATGAACGTCACTTAATGTTAGCCACACGTCATCATTAGATTTAGTAACAAAATTGTGTTTGGCTTCTATCAAGCAGTAAAATATGACTAAACTCCCTAAAACACTCGCAACACCTGCGTAAAATTTTCAAAACCTCTCTCCAGATGGCGATCAAGACTATGGATGTAAATGACACCGTATAATTGGAATATCACCACTTCAAAGTTGGCAGTTTTATTTTGTTGTTATGTTTCGTATACAGAATAGAATTAGTCAAATAAAATTTGCTTCCTCTAAAATTAGCCTGCCCTGTCAAGTTTCAGTCTAGCTACATGCCTGGTAGGCAATGGGTGTAAAAGGAATATGCAGGGTATACAACCCCAGAAAATCTAGATGGATGTTGAAAACAACCTATGTTTCAGGCTTTTGATTTTAAACATTCTGCATTCGCGCCGTAAGCCCAACATACTGCGTGCTTAACTATTTTTCAGAAGATACATGAAAGGATTTGAAATGACTTACAAGCCCAGATTAAACATTTCTTGCACGTACCAAAATTTTTCATATGGGCTGAACCTGCCTGTTCCCCTTTATCTGTGGGGCCCCCCGACAGCATAGCAGAAGCCAAGTGTTTTCTCGCTCGCTGAAACTACTTAGATTTTTACTGTCCCGGTAAAAAATTTTGGCTTGTATCTGCATTAATTAGAGTGTTTGGACTGGCAAATACAACGTATATAGTTAAAACCCGGCTGGCGATAACTTCAATATGTTGCAGTGGTTGTGGTGTTCGAAGTAGGAAATAATCAATCGATTAGGGTTCGATTCGGCGTCTCCGAGTAAAACAAGTGCCGACGGAAAGTACTACAAACAAATTCTATCCTTGAAAGGCTAAATCTGCTATATCAGTACAGAAATGGGTTTGCAATAACCACTGAAAGATTGGTATTACATTTGTATAAAAACCTTTGGTAAAATGTACACGGTGACTTTCCCGATGTTAAATATAGATCATGTTGACATATTTCCAAATATAATAGATACATATCTATCTGTAAGGTGTGATATTAAAACAAAACTTCACACAATTTATGAAAAAACAGCAGTTGATATTATAATTTACTTTTAAAACGAAGTAAAAAATATTGTTGTTTAATAGTCCATGTGCAGTATAAGCATTTTCCCACGCCTAAGCCTATTAAGCCTAAGCCTAAGCGTATGGATGAGCCAATTCCTAAGCCTAAGCAAAAAAATTAGCCTGAAGTTTAAACTGACTCTATTTATAGCCCCTCCGGAAAACGATCCGGCCCTGTTCAATACATGGACCGTTGTTTTTACGTCAAGTGGGAAAATATGGACGAGAAAAAGAAAATTTACTCTTATTTAAGAGATTGTTTATCCAAATTTTAAGCAGTCTCTTGTGATGAGTAATGAAACAATTTGATACGTTTACGTGATCTTTCTTTCAACAGCCAGATATTTAATTAACCAAAAGTAGGTACGAACGAGAATCTTGACTCCGAGCGAGAGGTCCGAGGTTTGATTTTCGACGTGGCCATAGGTTTCGGGAAAATTAAGGAGAAAAACCAGTGGTATTTCTGAATTAAGTGATGTATAAAAAAGTGAAAGGATTGATGGTCTTCTTGTCAGTCTAAGTCAGAAGCGGGACTTCAGACCTTATCAACTAAGCAGCTGGAACAAGAGGCCTACAGAGGGGGATCGAACTAGCGGCTTAAGGATTCTGAGCCAAGCGCTCTACCACTGCACCACGTAGCTCGCCTCTACAACTACTCTTACTGTTGACAATATGTCGACCGTATGCTGCCGGCTAGCATACATACAGTGCACAGCCTGTGTTGTATGTGCATATATAACGGACACGCATCTCTCACATGCGAATATACACGCGGATTCCCCGTAGACTATTGCAAGATTCTAAAACCATTTCCAACCATCTTCGTACCAGTGCCTCGCTTTCTCTTTCTTCAACATCTCCCATTGTCCCACCCAATCTTCATTCCCACCCCTCCTACTCGTGACTTTGATTTTTGCTGCTTTACACCAATAACTTAGTTTTGAAAGTAGAGAAGGCGAGAACTGTGCAAATTCTCCCTCCTTCCTTCTCCTCACCTCATCCCTAAAATGAAGAGTAGGAGGAGGGTGTAAATTCCACCTTTTTACACTCTTGACAGGAATTATTTTCTGCGAATTATGGGGATAATGATCTTGGAGTCGATTGACATATGAACCATTATGCCGCACTAAACAAACGCGACACATTTTTAAAAACTTATAGCGCTCTAAACATATACTGTACCAAACACATGTCACTTGTATAACATATTGGATAAAAATTCGGCGATCTGAGCTCATACACATGACTTTAACAAGTATTAACATGGATAGATCGATGCCTTTCATGAACATCTATAGCGAACTTAAAATAGTAGCATGTTTATTGGATTCATCAAAATTGTCGGTACACTAACAAAAACAAATAAAACGTTATGCATGCCACCAAATGTTGAAGATTACGCATACAACGAAATGTCCTCCAAATATCCCAAAAACAACTGTTGTTTTGTACTGTCCTTGCAAACAAGTTGATGGACTATTTTTACAGTAGCCTAACCAGACAAGCTATACCTCCACGATAGACTACATACCAAACACGTTCGGGCGCAATTAATTCTTGTTTTGAAATTTCTAATATATCTGACATATTCGAAACAAGCGGCAAAACTCAAATGTTGGCCGAAAAATTCAAATATTGGTGGGAAATTCAAATTTTGAGGGAAATTCAAATTTTGGCACAAAAATTAAAACTGGCTTTAAAAGTCAAATTTTGGCCGAAACTTCAAACTTTGTATAACAAATTCAAATATTGGTGAGAGTTTCAAAATTTGAGGGAAATTAGGACCACTCAAATGCTAGTAAATTTGCAAAATTCTTTTAACAAAATGTCGCGGGATACAGTAAAAAGTTAGTTTTTCTACACGCCACCTATCCGGAACAAGTTTCGCTCAAGTGACCTGTTTGTTGATTCATCAGATTTGGCAATATATACCTGCTTAATTTGATATATATACCAGACATTTTTGCTGTTTGTATTTGCAGTAGTTGCGATGAAAATGAATTGAAAGCAGACGAAATTTCTGTTGTCTCAACCGAGGCCTAATTTCACTTACGAAAGTTTTCCTGACGAATCCTACGCCTTTGGTCTAAATAAAATAATTGCTGCATATATTATCTTTTAATTTGGTTGTTTTTGATTAAATTTATGTAAGAACAAACTACAAATCGGGTTAGCAGGGTTTTGCACAAATATAACCTCAAACTGGTGGCAAACTATATGGCAGATGGCATTTTTAGACATATAAGACTTTTGTAGAAAGTATGCTATGGTGATCATGCGTTATTAAATCTATATGTATACTTTTAGTGAAAAAGTTATGTGATTCTAGTATCATTTTGGCATCAGGCTTAACATTCATTAACATCTTGGCCTTTGGTGACGCACGAATGCGTATTTTTTCAACTTTACCGTTTTTTCCGGTCGACTCAATTTTTGCGAATATAACCATCTTTGCTTATTGGCAATTTGCAAAATATGTTTTAGAACTAGGAAATACAAAGTTAAAATTTGACACATTTTTTGCAGCATGTATTAAAATTATGACAACAGCACTTGCGGCTGTTTGTATTTGCTCAGCACACGCAATTTCTGTTGTCTCACCGAGGCTTAATATCATTCACTTACGAAGTTTTTGCTAACGAATCTTACTTCTTTAATCTTAACAATAAAACTATTGCTGCATATATTATCTTTTAATTTATATAGTTGCTTTAAATTTATCTATCATTTTCATTTGTGTAATGCTTTAATTTTAAACTAAAATTTGATTAAATTCATGTATAACAATAAAACTACAAATGCCGGTAACAGGGTTGTTTGAAATCAGACCTAATAGCTTATGTAGCCCGAAATTAGCAGATAAGTTCGTTTTCAATAAAATAAACTTCAATTTAATTAGAAGTAGTATTATATTATGAATACCAGGGTACAACTGGAGGTCTGCCTCCGGCTCTGGCTCCGGCAGAAAATAGAAAATCGGCCTCCGGCTCCGGCCCCGGTGGAATTTTTGCCGGAGGTTCCGGCAATTTCAGTAGTAAAAATTTGGTAGAATTTAGCAAAATTTAACTGTTCAGTGTGTTTCGCTTTACTTTTGTCGCAATTTTTTAGAAAAGAATTCCCTAAATTTTCCAGAAAATTAACGTAACACCAAATAACTTAACAACATATTGCAGATATTGGCCAAAATTGACCAATTAACCATTTTTATTACATAATTTCGCCTCACCTCCGGCTCCGGCAAGTTTCGTTGACCTCCGGCTTCGGCTCCGGTAATTTTCACCTCCGGTTGCATCCTGATGAATACTACCGAATATATATTTTCAGACCAGTATACTTGTATGCAATTGGTTTATGGTATAGCTTTTAGGCCAAAAGTGTGCGGCTGCGATGATAATGGTTGTGAACCACAAAATTGTCGTCAATTATAAATCAATTTTACCTTACTAGTTTGTTTTTGAATTCAATCCTGTTCGACCAAGATAACGCATAATTTATGCTTCGCGTGGTGTTTAGAAACAAAATTTAATATTTATTTTCGTATTTTGTTTTGAATAAACTATGTTATTCTGAATATAAACGCCAGCTATATACTCGTTACCTTTTGGTTTATTTTAACTCGTGGTATATTAGGAATGGTAAATGTGTGTTTCCAAAGATCCGTTTTTGAGTGGTGCTGTACTTCATAGCCCGCCGCTAAAACTGCTCTCAATTTAAAATGTTTTGTTTACAAATTGATCGGCTGCAGTGTTGTCTTGTACCGTGCGGAAACTTGAACAAAGCATAGAGCTACCCAAAATGTTGCTCATAATAAGAGTGAGTATTGGCTGTAAGTTTTAAAAAACTAACATATTTGCCTGAACTATATAGCGCCAGAATTCTATAGCACAGTCTGAGAAGCAGTCAATTGGTTTGAGCCGGAGGTCAACGAAACTTGCTGAAGCTGGAGTCGGAGGTGAGGCAATTAGTTAATTTCAGCTAATATCTGCAATATGTTGTTAAGTTGTTCGGTTTTACGCTAAGTTTCTGCGAAATTTCGGAATTTTTTCCTGAAAATTGTTATAAAAATAAATTGAAACGCGCTAAACAGATAAATTTTGCAAAATTATGCAAAATTTTACTACCGAAAGTGATCTGGCAAAAATTTTAGCGGAGCCAGAACCGGAACTGGAGGCCGATTTTCTGCCGGAGCCGGAGCCGGAGGCAGACCCCCGGTTGTACCCTGGTGAGGAGGCTCACGGTTTATATTTAACATTAAGATTGCGTACTGAAATACAGTATTGTACTACACTCTTATAAAAAACCTGAGATCATAACGCGAAAAAGCTGTATCCAAGTAAAATAGGAAGAGTAACTACGTAAAAATAAACCCATTACCTAAATTTTACAGAAAACATACTGGTTAGCAACATTAATGATTGATATAATAGTTTTAATTTGCTACAGAAGAAAAGGTGTCCACAGCAGGGGTCATTACCCACGGATAAAACCTCTGGTCTCACACTTACCTATCGGTCAATTGGGTTTTTTGCGTTTTTTCCATTACTATAGCTGGCATTTGCTTGATAAATTTACTAACAGTAAAATGTGATTTTTAGATAAACAACTAAAACTGTCATAAGCCTAATATACCTACCGTAGTTATGCGCGCATACATTCAAGTTACCTTTGCTCTTCTGGCATACACGACGTTATTTTGTTGCGTGTTAACCGACAATTCCGTAAGTTTTGCACAAAACTTTTTTATTATGCAAGTTTTATTGGGTTAAACACGCAAAATGTTTTGAAAAACCTGTCATTCTAGCAAAAATATACCCAAACCAAAAAACTCGAAACTATATATTTAAGGTTCATACTTGAGCTGGATTTGTAAACTTAAGTACAAATATGAATCAAGTTGATTTCGAATCTCACAGTTTGCTTTTCGAAACGCAAGTAAAAAAGCTACGTTAGAAGCTCAACAGGATATTTTAATATTTCCAAGCTTCGAGAAAAATATTCTTTTTTAAACTATTACACAATCAGGCGTATTACAAAGTTTGCGTGTTAAAATAACAGGACGATTCGGCTCAGAATGTGATCAAACGATCTATGGTTAATGCTAAGCGCAACTGGATGCTCGGTGCAATTAAACGGCAAATCGAAAGCGGTGAAGCTGCGAAACGGTTTTGGATGGGCGGTGTTAAAAGACAAGTTGAGAATGCTGCTTATGTAAAACGCTCATTGGTCGGTGCTGTCAAAAAAGAAGTTAAAAAAGCTGCCAACATAAAGCGTACATGGATTGGTGCTATTAAACGACAGGTTAAAAGAGCAGCCAATCAAAAACGTTCATGGATTGGTTCCATTAAACGTGAAGTTGAAACAGCTGCTTATGAAAAACGTCAATTTAATCCAGCAATGGCTGGTATTGGACGCTGAAATTTTTAATGCTGTTCTGTCGAAAGCGTAACATTTTAAGTTTAAATAAATTACATTTTGTATGTGCAAGTTATGTGGTGTGAACGAAACCTAACTGTTTACACAGGTATTGAGTGTCCAGTTCTAACGAAAATATACAAGAAAAAGATACGAATAAAGTGGGGATGTCAGACAGTTCCTTCGCTATGTCGTATTTTACTTGAAACTAGATTTGTTAGAGCCGTCTGGTGGTTTTTATAACAGCTTCAATCAGCAACAAAATAGGTTACGCATGAAAAACTTAGTCAGATTTTAAAAAACATTGGTAAGTATAAAAAATAATTTAATCACCTGCGAGAAGAAAATCAGGTATATCTGAAACGACTGCAAAACTTAGCCTCTTATATACATATTGATTGAGCTCAGCTGGTTATATAATTAAGTAACTTTCTTACCAAAATTTAAGCTTTCCGTTAAAATTTAAATTTCCCGCCAAAATTGGAATATCGCCGCAAAAATTTGAATATTTTCGACAAAAACAAAACATTTTCGCCGAAATTGGAATTTCACGCCAAAACATGAATTACCATCACAGTTTGAATTTGTTGCAAAATTTGCGAAATTTGCGTACCATTGGGGAATTTTATGTTTCACCCGTTACACCGGTGTCGACAGCAAATAATTGTCAACCAGTTTGTATTAAAGCAGTTAGTTAGGAATTACTTTTTGCAAACCCCGCGGACATTTACACCGTTTATTTAAAACAGTAGGTACGTTGCATGGGCTTAGGGCACACATTGTGACGTGAGATAGACATAAGTATGTATTTAAACGCCTATAATATTAAGCCTTTTGAATACACCTTGCTTTCAGTTGCACATAATCAACTATATGAAAAAGGAGGATATAATAAAATTGGCCAATTGTTAATGACTATTTAGTAACGCAATACTTTAACCTGTCAAAAATAATTTCAATTCGACTCCGCGACCCCTGGCATACTTTTTTGGGGCACACCTGCTCTTTGGTAATATTTTTCATGAGAAAAGGCTTTAAGATTGAAAATGTATAATTTTAGTCGTCTGAAATTAAAGTATATAAACGTGAAATTTAAAATAGATTATATATTGTTCAATGTCGATTGTGAAAAGTAATTTCATAATAGCTTCATGTTTTGCTGTACGTTATACAGCATAAACTCAAGACTAATGTTCTACTCTTGAATGTAAACATGGTATTCAGGTTCAGAGCCGGCAAGAAAATTTTACACTGAAGCTTTGATGTCGTGTTTCAGTCTGCGTAGTATCCGTACTTCAGTCGTTTTCAACTAAGCAGCTGGAAAAGCGGGTTGCGGGTGATTTCGAACTACCGACTTTCTGCGTGTCATGCAGACGTTGTTACAACTGCGCCACGTGACCGCATGTCCAACTGCTTCTATCGTCGACTATATGTCGACCGTATCGTGCCGGCAAGCATGCTATATGCAATGTGCATTGCATATGTTGCATATGCACCAGAACAAGCATGTCTCACATGCTTACATCCTGTTTTATTTACGCACTGCTTCCAAGCAGGTTGCTATACCGAAATCAAAATCAGGTCAGCATGATCTGTTCTTTAAGGCGTCTGGCGATAGCTGCTGAGGCAGATTTTAGTAGCCTTATATCATTTATAGTTACGAAACGCAGTACATGTCGTTTAAGCGAAATTGAGATCTGCAAACAACAGTGATTTAAAAACAAATTGATTGCTGGGAACGCCAAGTTTTGGAAATAAAACCAAACATTCCCTATCGGGCAAACGGTTATATTACAAAAGTTACCATTTGTGCAAATTTAAAAGTTTAACACGCAGCGCAACTTACAGGCTTTCGCGTTATGAATAGTGTCAAAGCTTGCTCTAAGCTTTATTTGCGTTTGGAAAACTATGACAATATTGTTATTTTTAAGCTTTACACGTATATCTCATTATGGTTGTGCTGTTTTATGTATATAATTGCATCACGTCCGGCTGGTAGATTTATCAACAATATCAAACCATAATTGGCCATGTCCTTAAACTTTCGGAACCTTTAAACTCAATACGATCTATATACGGCCCATGTATAGAACAGGGCCGGATCGTTTTCCGGAGGGGCTATAATAGAGTCAGTTTAAGCTTTAGACTATTTTTTTGCTTAGGCTTAGGCTTAGGCTTAGGCTTAGGAATTAACTCATCCATACGCTTAGGCTTAGGATTAGGAATATGCTTATACTACTGTTCCGGCGCTTTCTATACATGGGCCATCTATACGTTTAATATCACTAAACAGTGCAGTATTTGTCTTAAGTACGGTACACTTTCTGGGTCTAAACCAACTGGTATAGACAAAGAAATATAAGACATTAAGTTATAATGAAATCATTGCATCAAAGATAATTCGTCGTTTGTGGTGTCGAACATTTTCAACATATTTAAAACAAGAAACCCCGAAAGGTTCAGGCAGACGAGGTAGACAAGTCCTGACGCAACCCATATTAAACAGTATGGGTTGCATACACAGTTTGTGTCTTTGAAATTCAGAACCGCTGCAGACTTGAACAAAAACAGAAAAAGCAAACATATTTGATTTGCTTTCGAAGTCGTTTTTATGTAAACCTAAATTAAGGCCGTTCAAAGTAGCTGCAAAGACACGCTGCTCACTTATGTTGTTGCGTACCTTTCAGAAGGTTTTTTAATGAAACATGAGTGAAAGCGCAGTGCTTAAATTCGAAAACATTAATTTGTAGCCAATCATAAATACGAAACATGGACGGCACCTGTTGCTTTTTGAAAAGATCTAAATTGTCAATACTTAATACAAAACATTGGCTTTTCTTTGTTTACTTGTTTGGTTTTGCATCAATAATATAACCGTTCTTCTTACACCCTTAAAGTTTATTCAAGTAGCAATTTGAAAAAAGAAATCGAGTCTTCAAAATTTATCGTCGCTTTGTTTCACTCTAAATTTCAATGAGTTAATTAATCAACTCAGACAGAAAGTTATTTTTTTCTGAGTTAATAACAGGAAACTTTAACTCACTCCGAGTTGAGTTGACTCTCATACTGAGTTGATTTAATTCCGGGAAAGTTGATTAATTAAAACAGAATGAGTTATAAAAACTCACAATGAGTTCTGATAGTCCTAACTCAGACCGAGTGACTCAACTCAGTCTGAGTTGAAATGCACTAAGTGGAATTTACAGCGACGGATACATATATTTTAATGAATTCGAGGCTAAACTTTGAAAACAGTAACCAAGCCGTGAATGAAACCCGCCATACCCAGTGAAATTCAACCTACTAACCAAATGATACAGCGACGGATACATATATTTTAATGAATTCGAGGCTAAACTTTGAAAACAGTAACCAAGCCGTGAATGGAACCCGCCATACCCAGTGAAATTCAACCTACTAACCAAATGATACAGCGACGGATACATATATTTTAATGAATTCGAGGCTAAACTTTGAAAACAGTAACCAAGCCGTGAATGGAACCCGCCATACCCAGTGAAATTCAACCTACCAATCAAATGATTCATGTCGTATTTGTAAAAAGGTGCTTATTGCGGAATATTGCCCTCATCTTTGTGTTGTTTACGAGAATACAAGCTCCAGTTTACGTAATACGTAGTTTATGTATGAAGTCAAGAAATTTTGTATCCGTTTGTTGTTATGATTTTTCAAAATTAAAGTGTATAATTGTCGCTGGTGTCGAAGTTTTGGATTATCACAAAACCTAAGTTGAAGTCTTTCAATCTATGTATGTTTAATTGGCAGCCTGGACACCTGCTTCTATAAGTTGGCCACATAACACCAGCTAAATTCTGATCCACATAAATTCTGTATTACTGTGTAAATGTATTGAAAGTGCTTCTACACTGTAAATTCTAGTGAGTTGATTTTAACTCAGAATGAGTTGAATTAATCAGTCTGAGTTAGGACTATCAGAACTCGCAATTCTGAGTTGATTCAACTCATTCTGATTTAATTAATCAACTTCCCCGGAATCAACTCAACTCAGGGTAAGAATCAACAAAAACTCAGAGTGAGCTAAAATTTTCAGTTGTTAACTGAGAAATTACTAACTTTTCATCCGAGTTGATTAATTAACTCATTGGAATATACAGTGTATAAAGTTGTCAAATATGTTGCCGTCAAGTTTCAGGTGTTAATTTCACGTTAATTTTCTTTTCATCTCGTTAACCACCAACACCTCCTGAAGCATTAAACACAATGGAATATATTATAGTCTTAGAAAATTTAGAGAAACATCTAGCAAGGTTTTAGCCCCGCCCGCTTATCAGTCATTTAAAACACTACGATGTCCTGTTGGAATTATTTACCTCCTAGCACTATAAGCTATCACGGGTCGGCGGATAATTTATTCAACGTTCGAATTGTACGCTTTAAGCAAACTAAACTGTGAAGTATATAATTCAATACAGAAATGATAACTCTATACTTATTTTAACCGTATGTAGCTTAAAAAAGCTCCGCTAAATGTGTATGTCAAGATTAAGTTAGAAATAGATTTTGGGCAATAACATTTATCAAACATTTTTAATACCTGGTGCCGACAGGCTGCAACCGGAGGTGAAAAATACCAAAGCCGATGTGGTCCCAAAGGCAGACAACATTTACCACATCGGAGTCGGAGGTAAAGAGAAGTTTAGACTGTTAATTATTAAAATAATACAACAACTTCCTACTCAGAATTGTACTCAAAGTTAAAACCAAACGCACCGAAATGTACAATTTTCGTAAAAAATATAAAAAATTTCACTACTGAAACAGTCTGAACCTATGGCTGAATTCTTCTAAAGCCGGTTGTCGATTTTCTGTCGGAGCCGAAGCCGGAGGTAACCTCCGGTTGTGCCATGCATTTTGCATAAATGCGTTAACAGGGCTTTTTCTGCCAATGCTCAAGTACACAAAGTTTCATAATTTAGTCTCTAGAAGCATTTAAGCCGTTTTGTTTTAGTGTTATAACGTACAGAGAGCGTAACCAAGGCATCGTCACTTTGGGAAAGCACAATCTCACAAAACAATTATTGACACCTCTGTACTCCATATATTAATGTTAAAAGTGTCTTCTTGCGTCAAGAAGTTGTCGCATAAAATATTGCACCTCTATTGTTTCGTTTGATTATGCTCTTGAAATCACCCTTATCTTTGTTGAGACAGAAAAAACTGTACGTATCTAACCTACAATAATCAAGTTAGCGTCGCTCATACCTGAGCGTTTGCCGAAACTTGCGAGCACAGGTGCGATCGAACGTTTAGAACCACTTCTTGCGTCGACGGTTAGTTTTTTTGCGACTCGTTTTCCAACAGCAGCCAACACCGGATTAAAATAACGCTTTGTCTGCACAAAATTGCGTTTTCTACCTGTCAGCATTGGTGCGGAAGAAAACAGTCGCTTCTGCAGCATATAAGATAATGAATGATACAGTACGACCCTTATAACACATACATTACCAAAGATTGATTGAATTAAAAATAGTTGAAACTAACTTGTCGTATAGTCTATAATAGAACATGGCGAAACAGTGATAATACTATGTTCCTAAGCCTAACCGTTAGCGTAAGGCTAAACCTATGGCTACGGCTAAGCGTAAGCCTCAGCGTAGCCAAAAGCATTAGTCTAAAACTTAAGTTTATTCTGTTGCAGTCCTGCGGAAAAGCGATCCAGCTCTGATCTTTACATGGGCCGCGATATGGGATCATTTTTTTGCTGTTTCATTTCTTGTCAGAGACCAGTTGTAAATTAACAATATCAGAAACGAAAAATGACGCATAGGATTACGATTAGAAAAATAACCAATTTTCAGTGCTTAAACAACGAAAACAGAAATTTTCACTGTTCTGTAATTGGATAAAAAATTTATCTCAGCATGCAAAATTTTCATAGGCCACAGTCGGCCAAGAGTTGCACTTTTGCATGAGCCACTTAATAAATCGGTCACCTTCGTAGCAGACGTGCTGTTCACAAAATAACACCATCTAATAGTTTGATGTGATAAGAGAATTTTAGAGCCACCATTGACAATGTTGTGAACGGTGCATAATAAGCGATAAACGGAATTTAGATGTTTTCCACAAAAAATATAACATTAAATGATAGGCTTCGACTGTTTAAAATACATTTCTTACCTGAACAAGTTCCATTTGTTCGTTTGCTTTAGCATACAAAACCATGCACAATAATAGGCAAATAGCAGCTTGGACACAAACGCGCATTGTAAAGTTAATATTTAACAAAGTTCGAAAAAACTCTAAAATAATTAGATTTGTTAAAACAAATTCTTCAGTAATTAACTCAGGCAAACATTAGTTTAGACTTTAGTCACGAATTTTCGTTACAGATGTACTGCAACTGTTCAAAATGAAATAAATAAAAATTACGATTCCAAAATCTTAAAAATTCCGATGCATCAGCCATTTTTTTAATTTTAAATGACCGGTAAATATTTGGACGCCTCAATTGTGTTGGCAGAAAAATAAAACTTTTTTGAGACTTTTAACACTTCGATGTCGGTCTTCCATTTCCGTTATTTAGGTATACAATATGTTTACACCCTGGTTTTTTGACATATTATGACACCATGTAAATTTTGAAACATTGTATTTGCGGGAACATTTTGAATGGAACAGCAATGAATGTATAATTAATGCTTAAACAGAAAACAAAAGCAATGTGATTTAGTACATTATAATCTTAAGCTTGACTCTATTTTTAAGTTTACACAAATGCCACTCTATTTCACACAAATCTATATAACTAAAGCTGGAATACCTCACATCCGTATTTCGCAGGGTACAACCGGATGTGAAAAACATCGGAAACAGCAGCAAAACTTGCCGAAGCAGGAGCCGGGGTTGAAGTCGGATGAGCTAAAAAGAAAAATTTTGTAAAAATATGCAAAATTTCACCACCGAAATTGCCGGAACTACCGGCAGAAATTCTACGGAGCGGCAGCCGGAGCCGGAGGTCGATTATCTGCCAGAGTCGGAGCCAGAAGCAGACCTCCGGTTGTACTCTTTAGTAGACGTTACTGTTCAAATTATTAAATTTACATAGAGATGATCACGTATTCGCTAACACTTTTGCGCATTGCGCAAAGTTGAACAATCAGTCACATTTATGACGTGTTACGTTTTAGGGATTGTCATCCAGAAAACACTTGGTTATAAAATTCTAATTTGAAATATCGTTTATATAAACCATTTGCTGATGAATTAGTTTGTTTTCATTTATGTCTTAAATTTTAAGACTAAAATTTTTGCACGACAAAATGCAAATTTGCGATAACACATATTTCTGCAAAATAACGATAAGGATACTATTTATTTCCTACAGGCACTATAAATATAACTAACCAGGTAAAAAATTGAACGGTCTATAATGCAAATTGGGAAACCATCCTCGTTTGCTTTAGCGTATGTGAAGCAATTGTACATCAAAATGTCGATTATAAAAACAAAGTTTTAATTATTCAAAAGAAAAATTTTAAAGCTATTCGTAACAGTAAAAAAATTGAATTTCTCTGTGTCAAATCCCGACAGCCTGGTGGATCTAAATTTCAATTCCACTTTGTACTTTTTAGTAGTTTTGTGCTTTTTAGAATGCGGCAAAACTTGCTATACTATGCAATAATTCGCCATTTTTCCTTGATCAGTAACTTTAGGAATACCTTGTGCTGGTTGTCGCGACGCAAATTGATTTTCAAGCCTAAAATATTTTCTACAAATCGTCAACACAATACAAAATGGCGCATGGTTTCACGTTCGCTTCGTGTGAAAAACTTTTCGTGCTGTTTTGCTTGTATTTTGACCACATTGCAAAAAATGGTGAGTCAACGTGAGTCTCTCCTAAATAGGCTTTTCTGGACTACACAAACTGAGGCAAAATTCGACACCGTCAGAGTCAAATTCGACTAACTGAGTCGCTCGGTGAGTCAAATTTGACTCTGGTTGAGTCGAATTTGACTCTGTTTGGGTAGTCCGGAAAAGTCTATTTCGGACAAACTCAATTTGACTTACCATATTTTGCAGTGTACCTAATTGTTTAGAAATGTCGGACCAGTTCTAAGTTTGTTCAAAAGGAATTCATTAAAAGAAACTCTGTACGCTATCGTTTTATTTCTTATTGAAAAAAGTGGCCAAAATTTTTATTAATCTTCATAGTAAAACTGATACTTGATATAAACGATCAAATAACCTCTTTTCATGGCACAACCGGAGGTCTGCCTCTAGCTCCATGTTCGGCAAAAAATTGACCTCCGGTTCCGGTAGAATTTCTAACTGGAGGTTCTGGCAATTTCAGTAATAAAATTTGATGGTCTCTGTTAAATTTGGTCAATTTTAAAAGCATTAATTGCAAATATTTGTTATGAGGAAACTTTTGCACGACTTTTGCGGGGTTCACTTTATAACTGGGGCAGTCGGGTCACGTTTTGTCACATGTCGATTCGACATCAACATAAATCTTTGTTACCATCATATGATACGGACAGACAATAGTCGAATATCATGTGATATTGCAATACAAAGCACGGGTACACGGGTTATCACAAAATACAAGTGCTCGAATGTTACGTGCCACAATCAGACATATTGGTGAATATAATATGATATTCCTTATTAACAGCATATATGATATGATATTAAGCAAGACAGACTTTGGTGTATGATATTTTTTTCAGGGGGCTGCCGCCCCGCTGCACCCCCAGCTAATAATGCAGCGTTCACGTTATAGCTGGGTCAGCTTGGAACACGTTTTGTCCAAGTTGATTCGACGTCAACGTAAAACTTTGTGATCCGAATAGCGGTTATGTAGACAAAATGTGAATGTCATATGACATTGGCTTACAAATCACTGATGTCAAGCGATCATCGTGTACAAATAACCATTTGTCATATGATACTGCGGGACATTTATGCGAATATCATATGATATTCGAAAATTCTACTAAATATCATATGATATTTATACAGGACAATGGAATTTGTGCACGCTAAATAAAACAGCAAAAAGTCGGATAATGCAGCATTAAATGATTTCACAAGTTGAATTAGCTTCCACGTTTCTGTTTCTCGCTAAGTTTTTCCCAAAATATATTCCTAAGTACAAATAATTCAAATTTGAAATTTTAGTATCATATGACATTCCACAGGACAATCAAGCTAGTTTACCACAACTATGCAGACATTTTCAAACATATCATATGATACTCGCAGACATAATTTGGAATATCATATGATATTGCAGTACAAACAGTAGATGTCACATCATAATAGCAGACAATTCAAATTTTTAGAATCTCATAGCGGATAAACGGTCAGACAAAATGTTACCAGCTATAGTCATAGGGACGAAACGTGTTCCAGGCTGCCCCAGTTATAACGTGAACCACGCATAAATAACAGTCCGTAGTCGAATAACAGGGGAGCACCCTCTGGAGAAGCGTAAATAAATATCAGTCCCCCTCTTATTCGGATCACTACAGTACCGTACAACGCATAAAGATTTTGTATTTATTTGTTCAATTAGCTATATATTGTGTGCTGAGGAACTTTAGATTGGATACGCCGACACTGGAAAATTTTAATAACAAAACCATTTTTAGTATGAAATGATGTAAATTTACTATGATAAACTGCAAAGGATATAGGTACAAAAACCACATTGCATACTGTTGAACAGTACAATATCACTATTATAAGCAATCTTCATGTTTCTTGTTGAGTTTCTTAAGCCCTATTCAAACGTGTAAGTTTTTCTAGCAAAAACTTGCACATTCGTACCTGTGAACGAGTTTACAAGTCGCTTGAATTTCTTGTACCTGCAGTCGATTGGTCAATCGGAATGTTCCTTTGAAAATACTTGCAGCTGAAAGTATTTTGTGGAAGTGGCAGCTGCGAGTTCTCGCTGCAAAAACTTGCACGTGTGAATGGGACATTATGCTGTGTCCACAATATAGTGTGTACATGTGGTGTGGAGCTTTAGTCGTGTATAATGCCCAATATGGAAATGCCGGTTTTCAGTTATAGAAAGTGACACGGAAGTTGGAATATAAAATTTTAATAAACTGCATATAAAATGTAGATCACAGTTTCCATTACTATATTTATTGCACTTCAATTTTTGTTTCTGTAATAAAGTTGAGATTATGCTTTTGAAAGTTGAAAGGAAAAGTTTAGCGTTTTTAATTTTCCTCATTTTATGGACTTTGAAATTTTACAGGTATGCGGGATTTGAAATTTAGTATTGTGGACGATGCTTTAGCAAGTAAGTTTCAGTTTTTACTACTAGAAAGAAACATAAAAGACCTATTCAAACGTGTAAGTTTTCGCAGCAAAAGCTTGTACGCGCAAATTGCGTGTGGATTCGGTCACAAAGCAGCTTTGGAATTCTCGCAGCAGCAAATAATTAGAAAGAATGCTATTGAAATATACCGCAATAAGAATTTGCTGCTTTGGCAATTGATGGCGTGGTGGGATGGTAACAAGCTAGGATCGAACACAAAAGGTACTGGTTTGATCCTCTGCGTGGTTTGGAGCTTTAAACATAACTAGTCAAGATAGTTGCACAAATTTGCAACTCGCATAATGTACTGGACGGACGGCTGGTATACTAAATCTTTAATATGAATCTTATTAAGTAATGTACTTCCTATATGCACAAATTAGACCGATATGTAGCGGAGACATGTAATAGTTATCTAAAATACCGTACTGTCGGACTTGTTTACTGCACGTTGCCTAAAATACGTATGTGGGTCATTCCCGCTTTAATATATAGATTTCTGATGAAGGTGATTCCGACCATATAGTTTTTACAACATGTTCATACTAATACAGTTATTATAAAACCATTTAAACACGCAATCTTTTCTTTCAATGGAACGATTAATTTAATATTTCAATTTGCACTGAACACGAATGAGCTTTGTGGTATAATGATATTTGTGTTGATAATATTCTTTCTGCCAACGATTGAACCAGCAGAGTATGCTGGTTATCCGGCAATCTTGTCCCATTTTTTCAATTTCGGATACGGTGTGTTCGGTGACATACCACTACTGCCGCAGACACTCAGAATAATAAAACTATATAGGGAGATTAACATCGATAACGCCGAACCTCTGAAATATTTGCTAGTATCGAGCAAAGGTGAGCTTTACAAAGTGCCATGCTTGTTTATGGAAACTGTATGCATTGCAAGAATACTGCAACTAATATAGTAGGCTTACCCCGGCTGAACAATAAAACACTCACGTAAGATTCAAGCTATCCTTCCTATTACTGCATTGACCCGAATAAGAGGGAGGTGGGGTAATAACAGGAGGCGGTCCCCATTTTGAGTCCCGATCAATAGGAGTCTGTATCCCTAATAAGAGTGCGTAAACGGATAGAGTCCCTAAATCCAAGTTAGAGTCCATCTCCAGGACTAAATAGTTTGAGTTCGAAACTTAAAGCGTACTTAAGTATTGAAAATAATAATCCAAAGTATAACCTTGCATTATCGCTCAAGCTTTTGATGCATGGCAAAAAACGTTTAATTCAACGGATAGTTGCAATACCGAATATATCAGTAACGAAGGACGGAAGAGGGTGGGTTAAAAATAAATAACAGCCCGTAACCGAAAGAACGAGGGTACCCTCTGGAGAGGCCAAATAAATATCAGTCCCCCCGTACTAAGCAGGATGGGGGGGCGGTAGCCCACCAAGCCTGAAACCGCTAAAAATGACTGAAATAGTTTTTAACAGCTTGGTGGTCATCAAGCTTAGCATCATTTTAAATCGCCGAGAGAGAAGTTATACAATTTGCCTTAATATAAATGAAAGATTGTGGCGGGGAAAATTTTTCCATTGTGGAGGGAAAATAGAAAAGTGCCTGAATCCTATAGGTTTTAAATTTCCGGCATTTCCCGTTTACCAAACAAAACCTATCGTTCAGTTTCCCCCACCAACGCAGGAAAAATCATAGGCGTTTAAATTTTCCAGTTGTCCCGTTTTCCAAACAAAATCTACTTTCAGACTTTCCCTACCGATCCAGGAAACCTATACCTTTTAAATTTTCCAGTTTTCCAAATAAAAACTATGCTTGAGATTTTCTCTACCAAAGCGGTTAAATTTTTCACTTTTCCCCTTTTCCAAACATACACAAACAGCCAGACAACCAACCAACCAAACTAACAGATGGAAAGTAAATAAAGAAACAAACAATCAAACAAACAAATAACCAAATGAACAACCAAACAAGCAAATAACGAAATAAAAACAAAACAATCAATCAACTAAACAAACAGGCAAACAAACAAACAAATAATGAAATGAGCAACCAAATATGCAAGTCACAAAATATGGAAGATTGCCAACCGAACAATCAACCAACCTTGCAACCAACCAAACAACCAACCAACCAAACAAACAAACTATGAAACAAATATATATGCTGAATAAACAAACTAAATATAAAAAATAAACCAATCAATAAAAAAGCCCACAAAAGAGCAAACAAACGAACAACAAACCAACCAACCTATCGGCAACATAATCACAACTGGTATTGTTGGCTTGTGCACTTATCCCCAATATTTAGTGTTTTGGCCGAGTTTTAAGGACTACGCGATGGCTTAAAGGAATACTTAGACTTTTAAGCTTAGACATTGGTAGCTCGTTTCCCAAGCCTAAGCCCAAGCCTGTAGTGTAAACGGCACAATACCTGTGTGTTTATACCGTATTAAAACCACTAATGGAAAAATGCTCAGTTAGTATTTGTACGCACCTGAATATTGGAATAATCGTCTGGTCTCTTTTTGGTAAATCATACAATTAATTTTTAGGCGCAGTATTTCGAAGCAGAGGAATAACTGTAGGAACGACCGAAAACGATGTTATACCTCGTGATTTGCACGAATGCATTAGACATAAACCCAGCTTTATTATAGCTCCATTGTGGATGAACTTCCTATATGGTACCAAAGGTAAGTTTTAGTCTACACTTGTACACTTCCACCATCGGCTTGGGTTCAGGTTCACGCATAGCCTTAGGCTCAGGAAAACGCTTTATCTATTTAGCTTAAACTTGAGGTTACTCGTACGCCAAAACCTTGACATTAAATGTGAGGGAGTGTACAAGAACATTTTATCTTTCGGTATATTTCCTTTAGCTTCAAGTTAATGCTAATTTCTTACACATACATCTTGTGTAGAAAGACACAAGATGGTACCCTGTTACCCACAAACACTAATATTGGAATACTTAAAATTTCTAACGAAATAAATTTAGACTGTGTTTTTGGCGGTCCAGTATATGAGAACCACTCAAAGTCAACGTCTACAGCGGCGGGCACCCTTATTTTGCTGAGAGTTCATTGAATTGAGGGGTTGGGGCTCTTTGAGATGGCAGTTTCCCTTGTGGAATTTCAAAACTGTCACATTATTTATATTGAAACGTGAAATCAAGTAAAAAGTTTCCCCCATATTTCAGCTCTTCTATTAGGGGAGATATAAACTGCCCAACATTCAACGGCACCAGGAAAATATCTCACAAAAACAGTTTTTTCGTATCTTTTCTTTTCTTAAAGGGATGAAAAAATGGTAAAAACAAAAAACTTTGTAATAAAATATATTAATTTTAATACACTCCCATGTTGTGTATCGCAAATTTTGAACTAAACTTTTGATTAAATTAAAGTTATTAGACTAAATATCCTGTTAATAGATTTTTACCAAAATCAGATCCGCAATTTTTTCTCCAGCAAGTTATTAGATAACATTTTATACATAAGACAGCCTTCTGTGTGCACCCTATGGTAATAATGTGTTATAAAACGTTGACATATACTTAGTAAAATAGCCATTTGATTCTCTTACTATTCTTTCGGCGCGAGATTAAGCATCCATTATCATTTTTCCCTGTGTTGAAGCACTAGTGCACGTTCTTCAATTTTTTTTGACTTGTTCCATTCGCGGATGTATTCTTCCATTAATAATATTATACGTACATTCTAAAAACTGATTTAACTTCACACCGAATTATCTCATTAGACTTAAAGGTCACTAAATGATAAATGATTTGTTTCCGAAATAGCTCTTGCAGGCATTGTAACGTCACGAAATTCAATGCTGCGAGAAGATTTGCAAAAATGTCAGTCAGATATTGAGAAATCGTTTGTACTAACTGAAGAAACTCCTATGGTAATAACCAACGCTGTAATCGTCACATGGAAACGCATGATACCATAGTAAGAATGAGCATGTCAGGGCCTAAAGTTTTTGGTGATTTTTGTTGAATTCAAGCGGCGCGGCTCTCAACGTACTGCGCTAGACTGCAGCGTATACGGAATTCTAAACAAAAAGCTTGGTTGTTGTCAGTGTAGGTAGGAACCGAAACTTCACACATTTTAACCAAGCAGGTGTAAAAGCTGGTCACGGGTGGTTTCGAAATGGCAACCTACGGATCGTTAGATAAACGTTTTGCCACACACGAAATAAATTGTCTTGAAATTTCAAGACTCCTACTTTCTTAAATTTTCAAGAAATTAATGTATTGTATTTCAGACATTAATAGCCTTAAACAGCTGAGAAATTTGTGTCTGAAATGGTTAAAACATAAATGTCTTATATTCAAGAAATTACTATTTGTAATTTATCAGAAACAAATTCCTTTATTTCAAGAAATAGTTATCTTATAATCAAGAATTTATTTTCTTATTTTTATGTATGTAAAAAATTACTCCGTTTACATACTTAAGAGAGTATATAAGTAATCTAATTTCAAAAATATTTCGGATTGAGCTCAAGCTACCCCAACCTAAGTTTTCGTCATAGACATATCTTAGGTGGCGAAATTAGCGAATTTGTTGGACCTTAACTCCCAACTTTGAATGCAACTTCTCTGGCAAATCTTGTTTCTAAGTAATAAGTGTTTTATTTCAGACATATTTGTCTTATATTTCAGACATATTTGTCTTGTATTGCAGAAATATTTGTCTTCATAATTCATGAAACACACTCTCGAATCTAAGACATTAAGTGTTGAAAATTTCAGATACAGATTTGTGAAAATTTTCAGAAACTAAAGTCTTGCATTCGAGACATATATGTCTAAGATTAAGGTATAATTGTCTTGAATTTAAGAAAATGTTTCTTGAATATCAGAAAATGTCTTTGTGTGTATTGGGCTACAGCAATTTTCAACAAAGCCGTTTCTTGACCGTCCACTCTATTTTCGTTGCATACCGCATTTTAAGCGCGAAAATATACAATTGCATCCACGGAGTAGCCCCCATGTCACTATATTAAGTTGGAACGAGACTTCAAACCTTTTAACTAAGCATCTGAAAAAGCTAGTTACATGCGGTTTCCAATTAGCGATCTGCGGGGAACCTCACACCTTTTAAGTAAGCAGAGGGAAAAGCGGGTCACGGGTGACTTCGAACTAGCGACGTACGGATTCTTAGGCAGACACTTTGCCATTGCGCGAGCCACGTAGCCTGCCTCTTTAACTGCTTTTTTTCGACGGCAATATGTGTCGACCGTATGCGGTCGGCAAGCATACTATACAATGCGCATTGCATATATTGCACATACACCAGGACAAGTATGTCTTTCACACATGCTTACAGTGGTTATTTTACAAACCGGACATCTAGCAGCCTGTTGGTTATTCTAAGCCTCGTCAAGTCTCTGAAGCTATTAATTTCCACCACAATAGTTTAATTTCGAGGCGGTTCTGTTCGGGCCTATATACGTATAGACATCCATGAATCACTACAGAGGCAAAATAGCGAATCAAAACTCGCGACGAAAACGAGGGCGACGCCAGATGTATTTCAAAACTGCGGTGGTTTATGTTTGAACTGATTAGGATGTTAACTCTTAAGGCAAACTGTTGGTAAGGGCGGCTGCTCCGAGTGTGCATATAAATTCCTTCTTCTAGCTTGATATGATAAGTTTTCAGCAAAACAAAAGACTCAAGACAAACTATGACCGTTCAATTGGCCATTTGCTACAGTCAGTCATTTACATTTGCGATGTTTTATTATTCGATCCCGAAATCTGAAATGTACGACGTATCGTTTCCTACACAATTTTGGTCTGGAATAAGTTATACTAATACTAATAGCAATGTGACTAATTTGCAATTGATAGAACGGTGTCAGCTTTATCAGTATGGCTTAACATTGGCCAATGCTCGGCGATATTTGATACAAATATATGGTAAACCACTTCCGGTAAAAAAAGTTAATTATGCCGATGTTCAAGTTAGAGAACTTATGCAATATATATACGGTACTACAACTATTCCACCTGGTACTACGATTGGCACAGCAATGCTAGCGACCACATCGGTTGAGATGCTTTATTTAGGTATGTTAATGTTCCGCGTATTGACGACGGTTTCTTTCTCCCCCCATAAAGTTCCGTTCACGCATAACAAACCTGAGCTTAAGCTTAAGCCTGAGATAAAGCTTAGTAATAAATAATACGCAGCATATACATGGGGGTAAGAGAGTATGTATTCGAAGATAGAATTTGATTTTTAAATTATCTAAGATTTAATAGAACATATTCTATGTGTAAAAGTGTTAATCTGAAAGAACTGGTGGTCAGGTGTTTTCTGCTATTTAGTTCGGAATTCGTTTATTGTAAATAAATATGCACACTCGAATACCAACTTTTGTCAGGATAAAAACGCCGAAGCAATTTGATTCAATTCGCTTCCGCAGTAAATTCTTCGTGATAGAATTTATATATGAAGAAATATTCAACGTTATATTTTGATGCTGCCGAAGGCATTTTGCTAATATTGGTATATTAATTAAAAACAATTGAAGTGAAAGCAACTTTGTCCAAAACTTCTTGTTCGACAACAGTAATAGCAAACGGTATTCGTACAATGCACGAATTAAAAAACCTATTTTACGATTTTTACATTACCAGATACGGTATGTGGTCCTGGAAGATTCTACTCATGGCACCTTCGCATGTGTATCAAAGGTAAAAGTGTTTCTCTACGAACAATTTTATTGAACTTTTAGTACTGTTGTTGCCATCACAAATATTTTACCGTATTTATCTACAAAATGCAAAACCTGCACCACACCAACCTGAGAAATGTTGACCTTCAGTTAATAGTTGTAGCCATTTCACTATCTTATCGAAAATGAAAAAAAATCAAATTTTGTGCTTTTTCTCTCGGTAAATATAATTCTTCCATAAATGAATTGTTTCAGTGGAACAGCAATGGTAATTAATAATGCTTCTATTAAATTTAAACGTAACACGTGTTGTTTTATGAGATTGCGGGCCAAACATGTAGGGATTCTAATCAGATATTTTAGTCTCTGACACACATTGATTAGAGCTCGAAATAGAGACCCCGATTTTTATCACCTCCTATAATTTGACATTACCAGAAGCGACGTGTGATCCGGGAAGATTCTACTCGTGGCATCTGGACAAGTGCGTCAAAGGTAAAAGTTTCTTGTGCACAAACAGTTTTTGGCTGTTTCCCGCTTTCACCCACTGGCTTAGGGCAGAGCGCAAACTTAGCCTTTAAGCGTCGGTTTGGAAAAAGATTAAGCCTCAGCCAGAGCCTAAGCCTTAACCGTAAACGTTGGGGGAAAGTGTACATTAAACATTGGAAAAAGCATCTCTGTATGCAGAGCGACCGAGAAGTCAAGTGCAATTTTAGCTAAATGTTAACACAAAATTATGGTGTTAGGCCAAAATGAGACAAACAATTGCTACGATTATTAATTAAAATTAATATTTCTGTAATTTTCAGAAGTCGCAAGTTGTTGTTACGGCCACTTCATTTGTGCGTTATGTGAAGTTGAAGATTACTAGATGTCCTAACGCATGTAAAAACTACCTTTTTCTCATTTCGATTGAAATATTGCGGAGATTTAATTTCCATACCTTCGCCTTTGCATTCTACATACAGTTCTTAATTTTGATTAAAGTAGGCGTTTTCATAAAACGATTCTTTTAAATGTTATAATCCAAATTGGGGCCCATGTTACTTTAAGGGGCGTCCACGTTTCTGGTGGGTCTATAAAATAGTAGGTTTAGATTTTAGATTGCATTTTTTGCTTAGGCGTAGGCTTAGGCTTAGGCTTAGGCTTAGGCTTAGGCTTAGGCTTTGGCTTAGGCTTAGGCTTAGGCATAGGCTTACGAATTCATTTTTTCAACGCTTAGACTTAGGTTTAGGCTTAGGAATACGCTTAATCTACTGTGTACGCCCCTTAAAGTAACATTGGCTCAAATTGAGATAAAATAGAACCAAGACTAGAAACAAACTATACTCACAATACAAAGTGAGAGCATAAGCATGTATACTACAATATTTGGCTTTCGTACACTTTCCCCACACAGTTTTAGGTTTCGCTTAGGTTTTGGAGAAAGTTTACCTAAACCTAATCCGGCAAAACATATTCCTAAACCTTCCATAAACCAGCGCCTCAACCTAATGCGTGGTTCACGTTACAAGTTGTGCGCTTGGTACCTGTTTTGTCACTTACCCATAGCAGGAGGTAGAAACAACCTATATGAATAGGTTGTAAGCTAGCTACTACCCATATGGGTACTATACGTTTGTAGCTATGGGTAGCTAGTCATCGGTTTGTTACCCATATGGGTACCTTGCGATTGTTTTAATAATATTTATAGCTAGTGTCATTTTTACAGTTTTTCAAAAGATAAATAGTAAAAACAGACTAAACCGAACTTGTAAAATAAAAGTTGCTGTATTGAAGCGTTTTAAAGGACAAGCTTGAAGGTTTATTAAGTTGGCATCTATATGGGCTACGAGCAGACATCTTGACTCTGCCCATATGTGTAGGTCAATTTTTCGAAAACCTAGCTATGCATAACATTTTATTTTCTGTTGGTATCCATATGGGTAGCAAAACGATTAGTGTGTACCGCTATGGGCACAGGGACAAAACAGGTGCCAAGCGCGCTATTGCTAACGTGAACCCCGCATAAGCTTAAGCCTGTTCTTTAACTGTGTGTGGAAGTGAACAACAACTTAAAATTTGATATCAGCTCGGTAGTATATATTTGCCAAGATTTTCTTGCCATGTTTTTCGTATATTCCATTTCCGTTATTTTTGACTACTTGTATTCAAATTTACCAGTTCGTATTAAACCATAAGTTTGACATTTATCAAGGGTGCATAATTTTTAACGGAAAATACCCATGTTAAACCTCACCTCGTTACAGTCGATCATTTACAATTATGTTTCACTTTTTAAGAAAGGTACCTGGCCGGAAATTCTTTTTTCCTAAAATCAGTGTTTATTTCATCTAGCGTTTGATAAAAAATCGCACAAATATCAGCCATGTTGGCAAAATCGTTATAGTTACTATTCTTTTTGTTCATGAAATTAGGAATTGTTTTCTGCCTATATATTGGAAAATTATTCTCTGTAAAGAGCATCACTTTTTAATTTTTATCGTAAGTAAGTTTGGAAATTGCCAGTGACAACTTGGTACTCTTACACACATTGCTGGCCAGCACAGTTTTCCGAATGCTCAGACTAGCTTTAGGTTTAGGCTAAGATGTCGGCTTAAGGATATTGATGAATTTAATCTAATAGGGGAAGTGTACAAATGCAGCAACTGGTACTATTTTAATCGTCTTTCTTCTCTGTTAAGTTTTTTGTCATTGCAACGTACCCGGGTCCACTTTTTGGCCATTCACAACTGTCATTTGGATCATCTTGAGTAGGCGTTTGCTTACTTGTTGCGTTGTCATTTTTTCGTTCATCAGAAGGATTCGGAATAAACGCAAACAGTTGATTTGCAGATTTGGCTAGCAATTGCATGCATATCTGTGACGGAGGATTGCCCAAATATTGAGTATGAACTAAACAACCTTGAATTTTTGGTTGACTCGATTCAATCGTTAAATTATTTTCGTTGAAACTTTCTGCGGAACGCGAATCTGCCGTTTGAACGAGCGATTGCAACTGAAGTTCGTTGGTTTCGAGTAAAGAGGTCGATGGTGATATAAGCGTTTCCGCAGCAAACTCAGGAATAAGCTCCAATGAGTTTTGGTGGCTTGATAGTCTGCGATTTAGTTGGTTCGATAAATGACCGTCATGGTCGCTGCCTGCTGGGCAGTCGACTTTTGCCATTTTTGATATACTTTAAGCGTTAAATACTGTTAAGTATGTAATTTATCTGTGAACTTTTCAAGCTAACGCTAAGTTGCTAGATTATTGAGGTACTAACTGGATATCAGCGTATAACCGCCGGTAATTCGGACTTCGGTAACGAAATTTTTTGTATTGTCAAAATTGTGGTTTTATCATAGCTGCGTGTTTGCGTAAAAGGCCTCGCGAAGTTGCAGTTGAAATTTAAATTCACCATTGCTCACTTCCTGCTTTTAATACAGTAAAAGCGTAAAGCATTTCTTTGCAGTTGAAACTTTATAAAACGCCACATACTTCATAGAATTGATATTTTTGGACACTTGTACAAATTCGCCGAAAACCTCATGTCTAACCCGAGGCCTAAACTATGAACTATGCCTGTGCATCATCCATAAATCTAAGCTGAAAGTAGTGAAACCTATTGACGAAAAAGCCTGCATCAGCAAGAGTAATTTTTCGCATTTGTTTTGAACGTGAAATATCAATCATGGTCCAGTAAACAAAGGTATAAACGGTTCTAGTGCAAATAAACGCAGTTTTTCCAGATGGTGAGAACAGATAACAGGATCTGTAGCGATTTAATTAAATTCTGCCGGACGGTTCGAAAGTATAATGTTGACTGTCGCGTACAGAAATAGCAAACGACGCCGGAATATTATTTTTTGGTCACACGGTAGGCTAAATTTTAATTATGGCAAATATACAAAGCAGAAAAGAACAGGAGTATTAAGGCACATGGAATTTACCCAAGGCTCATGTGTAGTATACTGTAGTCACACGAATAAGACGCTAACAAGTGATATAAGGCCCTCCACTTTGAATCAGAATAAATATATACTATAGGAGTCTATATATTCTGCTTAAAAATTATCAACTTTCAACTCCACGAACAGAACACAACACGGGTCGACAAGTTGTCACGGACAGCAAGATGTCGGAATGACAGATTTTGGGATTCCGAGACATTGGGCGGCAAGTTATGGGGTGTCGACGAGATGTCAGGACGACAAGTTATTCGACGACGAGTTGTCGTACCTACAGGCCAGGCGACGGGTTTTCGGGGCGACCAGTTGTCGGTCCGGCGAGTTGTCGGGGCGACTATTTGTCGAGGCGACGATTTGTCGAGGCGACGATTTGTCGAGGCGACGATTTGTCGAGGCGACGATTTGTCGAGGCGACGATTTGTCGAGGCGACGATTTGTCGAGGCGACGATTTGTCGAGGCGACGATTTGTCGGGGCAACGATTTGTCGGGGCGACGATTTGTCGAGGCGACGATTTGTCGGGGCGACGAGTTGTCGGGGCGACCATTTGTCGGGGCGACGAATTGTTGAGCGGCAAAATGTCGGGCGGCAAGCTGTTGGGCGACGAATTGTCGTATATTCGCCAATATTACCTATACAGACTCTATAGATGTCAGTTATATATTAGTGTTTTTCTTTTCAATTCTGGACAATCAAACGTATCATATGTTATATATTCACAACATTCCCTTAACTCTAAGTTGATTAAGAACGGTAATGATCTTCATGGCGCAAAGAAAGCGCCTGCTTTGCAGTGAATGTTACATTTATCCCTCCAACAGCTCAATGCCAGCTTGCTATTAAGATCGTATTTGATTTTTTGTCAAGAAATACAATAATGCGCCGTTCACAGTAATTTTGTCAACGGTGCCTCAAAATATGCCATAGGCAAGCCTATCGCGAGGTCATTTTCAAAATGACCTCGATTATTGTGAACGGCGCATAATATATTCAAATTGTGGAAGACATTCGGCTAACTCATGGGGACCAAAAAATTTCACAGGAAACAATTTTTCGAAATTAGAAGCAAGACAAAACGTTTTCAAAGCGGAAAAAAATTTGGCAGGTGGTTGATGGCTTTCCCTGTCTACTTGCCCGAATCCTAGAACTACCCGTATTCCTAACTGTGTGCACACCTATTGCAAGTTTAGTAATAAGTCCTTAAACCATCGACCTGCTACAGTGGCGAACTTTTAGTGTTCTACCGTGGCAGGGTCGATGAGATGCAAAGGCTTTGAAAAAATTTCAAACTGCACCATTCACTAATCACCCGGCGCGTAATTATTAGAATGTTGCAGGGTCTAAATAGTGTCATCAAATATACGACGTAAGCAACTTATATACCAATTACCTAATGAAAAATATTTGCATAACTCATATTGGGGTTCGGTGCTTTTTAAAACAGTCTACTCGATGCAGTAACCCCATACCTTTTCAACATTTTTATGCTTTTGTCCAGTGGTGCAGTAACAATGGCAAATATGGAGTTGACAACTTAAATTTACTGAAGGCGTGTAATGCATGCTCTGTGACGAATGGAGAGTTTGTTGGTAGGGAACTTGATGTTTGCTAAACCAATCCCTTTCTCCAAAGTTTGGTTCAGTCACATGGGCATTATACAGCGTACCAATACACTATTTTTGGTTTTTAGGATGGCTCGGTCATCTAGTTTGCCCGTGTGTTTTCCTATGGGTAGCGCGCCAGGTAAATTTGTGAATAGAAATGCAAAAAACAGGATCCGCAAGAACCCACAATCATTTCTATTGCTAGACAACATGAAATGTCGCAAAAACTGTTAAGAGTAGCCTTGGATGGGGCAGACTTATTGGACGATAAGTTCCCTAGCCCCACACCTTACCCCCGAAATAGTTATTCCACTGCCTACCGTCAACTATTGATAGGTGCTACACACATTTCAGAATACGGACATATTTAACACGTAGTTTTCGCAGCGAACGACGCTTTGCGTTGAGTACAAATTTTCACACTTTGTACAATATCGATCACATTGAAATCGTCATTCATTGAACGGCAAGTACACTCGATTATATACGCTGATGCAGCAGGTTGCAAGAACAACTCCAACGCGCGTTGCGCACACGGCTGACACTCAGGATTTTCAATAATTTGTCGAATTCGAATACATAATTGCCGTTGGGCTGCGATAGCACATTTCGCGTACGAAACATCAGATACAGGCCGGCTGCACGTACCCGCGCTGCTTGATCCATCACCAGAATTTGATCCTACCAAACGTCTGCTTCCAATATTTGGCCCAATTTCAAAATCGAAATCATCTTCTGGAAAATTTAAATTACCTGGTACATCAGCTGCAGCAATTGACGTAGTTGGATCATCGTGCCAAACACCAGCGTTTGACTGAGCCGTACTCTTTGGTCGAACGATTCGGCCTGAAGTAGGTCTTGGCGGAATTTGACGACTTCCAAGCGACCCTTGTCGTCGTGTCCAAACGTTATTTCTTCCTCTAAGATTAGTGTTAGTTGAAGTACCAGAGTTGCTATGTGGTATTACTGAGCGAACGCTGTCACCAAGTAATGATTCACGACCATTGGTGGAATCTGGCTTCTTCCGAACGTTTAAATCACGCGAATTACCAGCTTGATGCTTTGCCGTCTTTCTGCTTGTTTTAGTGGTCAAGTCTGACGTTGGTGACCGGTGCCAAATTTCTTTAGACGGTGGAAGTGCTTGCTGAACAATACAACCCGTAGAAGTGTCAAGTTGTTGTCTGAGTGGGCCGTCGTCGCAGCTGATTAACGCTTCCTGAACTTGTTCGGGTTGGATTGAAGAAAAAAATGAACTGATGTGGTGAAGACAACCTAAATACGAATGCAACGTTTATGTTTCAATTGACATTGAATTTCAAGCTCCAATTACAATTCAACTTAGTGGTATGGCAAGAACTTATTTTATATCGCCGTTCCACTATAATAGGTTAGCGCCAAAGCTTGTGGCAGTTTTCCGTAGTAATAAAATACAGCGCATTTCGCGAACATAGTTAGCGCAGTGTTGATTACAGTGCATTGTGCAACATGAGAGAAACGGTTTTATAGATGCATGCGTAGAGCATTAACGTTCCTGAAGTGACTCTAAACGGTTAAAAAAGTACATGAGCGGTGTAAGAAAAAAATGTTTGCGACATATATAAGTGACAATAATTAAAATGTAAAATATCAACTAAAGCGAGATTGTTGCGTAGCGAACGAGTCTGGTTACCTATAAAGTAATAAAAATACATTTCTAGTGTTTAGTTAGATGTTTAAAGTAAAGCCAGTTCCAGAGAAAACTTGGAACGCTACTGACCACCGTACCGCTCTTTGATCCTTTGAAGTTTTAAGAATTGTCTCAAAAATACAACCGCTTTTTGAGTTTGTAAAAGCGCTTTGAAAGTTCTTTTAATAGCGTTCGGCTGCTTAATCTATTTTTGGTATTTTTGACATGGTTTCTTAGCTAAAAACATCGTTAGCTGCTACTAATTCTAGATCAAACTATACAAAAAACCTACTTTTTCCCGTTTTCTTGCGACCACCGCTCAAACCACCAGTTAATATTTCCAAATTTTTACTTTCAGTCGATGACAAACCAAACACATTTCTGCCGCCGAGGCCTCCGTCATTTGATCCGAGGCCCAAAATTGAACCTAAAATGCCCGAGCCGAGCTGTTGCCCATTGGAACCAGTTGAAGAGCGGTTAGGTCTTGAAGATCCTTGTAAGGCACCGAAAATAAACTCCAACGGATTGTCGCGAGCCTGGTTAGCCGAACCAATCAAAGGTGAAAAGCTGATTATGAGTAAACTATGCACAAAAACAAATGCGTTCAATTTGTACAGCTGAAACAATGTAGTACGGTTGTTGAGACGAGCAAATCTACCTGACGATAGAACTGACATCATAATACCGACCATAGACTAACATGTGGATTATATGAATACGTGCTTATAAAATAATATTTAGCTGTAAACTATAGTTAAAACATTAACCCTTTCCCGCATGCAGTTTTATATATGAGACCGAATTTTGCACGAGCGTCTCAATAATCACACGAGAACAACACCTGTTTTGAAGCAGTTGGTTTATTTACACATCCAGTCAAGCTTGTGGTTACCTCGACCTGCTAGAACGCGCTAAAAATGGGCAAAATTCGTCTAATACTCACTGCCATGAGTGCTGCGGTAGTGCACGAGCTTAAAGGTCGCGTTTTTAAAAACTGCTTAAAAAGTTAAAAAAAATTTTATTCAGATAAACCACGTGGAATAAACTAAATCCATGGCCAACGTGACAGACACACTGAGACAAAAATCATTGAAACTTCCAGTTCGAATTGCTACCTCGTAGTTAAAGCGAAAACTTAATATTTCTAGTTTTTCAGTGTAAACCGGTGAAGTAAAGAGCATAAATTTCTTGGTACAACAGTGCAATATATAATCTCAAATGCTCTCACAAACACATATTAAACAAACGAAATCTTTATTGTATCAAACAGAACTTTTACGAGCTTTATTTCGATTAAATTGGCCCAAAAATTTATTGCGAGATAAGCTAACTTTGATATTTTGACTCCAACTTAATGCAGAGGTTAAAATAATTCGCGTGAAGGGCGAGTCTGCATCATTTATATGTTTCCAATCACCAAAAATTTATCAAGTGATCAAATTAATTGCTCGGAATACTGAATCATTTTGCCGTTGCTCTGTACTTGAATTATTGTTGCTACAGCATAAACCGTAGAATAACAATTGAACACGGTTAAATGGTGCCTTCAAAAATAATATCTAGTGGTCGTCAGCGGTTGGCGTTGTGATCGTTAGCGTTTGTTTTGACATTTTATCAAATTTGTAAGCATCTTAGCTTCCAAAAAATTGTATTATACTTATCTTGTAGAATTTTCAAACACAGGTTTAGGCTTAGATATCTCAAAGTGTACACCTAATAAAACCTAAACCTAAGCATAAACTTTTGCTTAAGTCATTACTGTAGTGACCCAAATACTGTACTGACCCCACTAAGAGGGGGTGATATTTATTTGGCCTCTCCAGAAGAGTACCTCCCTGTTATGAGGTTACGGACCGTTACTTATTTTCAACCCGCCCTCCACACCCTTTGTTACTGATAGATATCCGGTATTGCAACTATTCGTTGAATTAAACGTTTTTGCCTTGCATCAAAAGCTTGAGCGATAATGGAAGGTTATACTTAGGAATGTACTTTCAATCTTAAGTACGCTTTAAAGTTTCTAACACAACTATATTTTGTCTTGAAGTCATTTTTGCGCTACAATAGGGATACTCGACATTTATGGACTCTAATTAGCGTTTAGAGACTCTATCCGCTTACGGACTCTTATTAGGGATCCGGATTCCTATTGACTGGACTCAAAATGGTGACCCACTCTTATTACCCACTCCTTTTATTCTGGTCACTACAGTAAGAGGGATAACAACAGGGGGTTCCCATTTTGAGTCCCGATCAATAGGAGTTTGTGTTCCGTAATAAGAGTCCGTAAGCGGATAGAGTCCCTAAACCCTTATTACAGTCCATAAATGGCAATTGCCCTTATATTGTAGTGCATAAATGACTCCAGGACTAAATAAAGTTGAGTTCGAAATTTTAAAGCATACTTAAGTTTCGAAAGTACTTTCCTTTTATAACCTTGCAGTATCCTCAAGTTTTGATACAAGAGAAATAAACGTTTAATATAACGGATAGTTGCAATACCTAATATGTCAGTAATGAAGGGTGGCGGAGCATGGGTTAAAAATAAATAACAGTCCGTAACCGATCAGTCCCCATTTATATTCGGGTCACTATAGCTCCTAAAGCCAATGCTTGAGTTTAAGTCTAAACCTTGATCTTAAGCGTAGGAAAAACGTCACGGCGGTCTATTAATGTAAAACTTTACTTTGCTAGAATTCTTTCCGCATCGTCCTAATATATAAACAAAACCTCAACTCCAACGTCGGCTTTCTGCCTTCCTAAAAGTTGGTTTTTGGTTCAAATCACAAGTTTTCCTTTCAGTTTTGACCGCTCATTGGTGAATGCCAGCCATTTTTTTCAGAACAACATACGGCAAACTAGGTAACGCTGAAGATTGCAAGCTTGGTTACAATAGTTTAATACACAACGCAAGTTTAAAAAAAATCCTCGAGTTCACTGCGAAAAAAATCATTGCACTTTATGTCAAAATGCGTAAAGTAAAAAATTGTTTTGTATAAATAACTCATCTTTTAGCCAATGTTAATGCACATAAAACAAGTACAGAAAAACTATATTGAATTGTTGCGTATTTTCGTGTTTCATTGCCGTATGATACAACTGCTACTGAACGTTGTGGCGGAAAACAATTATTTTAAACTCAAATGTAAAGCCGAGTTATAGATTTAAAAATTGAAAACATGGCTGAAAACAGTATCAAAACCAGGGTTCCAATCGGAAATAAATTTTGTCGGAAGCGGAATCGGAATCGGAATCAATTTTTTATCGGAACTGGAATCGGAATCGGAATCGAAATTTAAGTTTTAGTAATTATATCAAAAACTAAAGTGTATGACTTGTAAAAATGAAGTCTTGGGAAATCATAAATAACAGGAACCAGATTTTGAAAAATAACCAATTCAACGGAGCGTCGTTTTCACTGCAGTAAGGATACTGTTGAACTAATATCGAGCTATATTTAAGAAATAGTGGGGCTAACATCACTGCTTGCCGCTATGGAGTAGAATTTTAAGTTTAGATTATGTCATTCGTTTAAAGGTAGAGCTTAAAGTTTTTAATTGCAGTCACATTTTGACAATCAGCGAATAATTTACTTTGCTACTGAGAATACTTTCTAACAAAAACAAACAGATTTGCAAACAAACGAAAATTTAGGCAAAATTTAAGTTCAATCAGCTTAAAAACTCATAACCGAAAAATCGGAATTCCGGCATCGGAATAGAAGCTAGTCAGAATCGGAATCCGAATTCAAATTTTGAAACCCTGCCAGATACTAAGATATTGGTTTAGGTTGAGATTGTCACACAACAACGCTATAGACACGTTAACCTCAAGTTACAGGATTAGGACAACGTTAGATTTAAATTGATCGCAAATTGAACATATTAGCCTCCAATTTTTTGCCTTGTTATCACTTATCTTTCTGGAAGACAATCCGGACAGATTCGGGTTTGCTTGTCCTTTAGCGACTCTGGTTTGTTTCAAAGTTTAAGCAATTCATGCAATAAAATCTGTTGAACTAATTTTTGAATATTACAATTTTTTTCCGGAACAATTCAGCAATACGTGCACGATTTCAACAAGATTTCAGCTAATTTTAAATAACAATTAGGTGTTGAATTATAGACGCCAATCCAAAGGAATGCGTGGACACTGATTAAAAAATGTTCCACATTATAGTTTGACTCTTCTAGTTTACGAGTCAGTTTTGTTTATGTTCCGGCATGTACACACATATGTATATCAACGTTGCCAATAGTGCTTCATATCCCCTACCGCTCCTATAGCGAAAACGAACAACATTGCAAATTTTTTAAGTCAGTTTTGGGATTTAAACAGATATCGTTTGGGGATCCCACCGCTAGAGTCTTTCTAAACTATACGCGATGAACGGATAATTTTGCAATGTCTCTTCTCACAGCTTTTATTTCAATAAGTTTTGAAATTAAATTAATATATAAAAACTGGCCCATACATTTGCTAATAGATTGACGTCAAGAAATCAGGGCAAGCTAGGAAAAAAGCTTAGTGGAAACTATAGTGTCGATGTTAATAGTTAAATACCCTCAAAGTAGCATTGGACCAAGGCGGATCATATTCTCCGCGGGTCTGTAACAGAGTCAGCTAAAGCTTTAGAAAGATTTTGCATACGCTTAGGCTTAGTTATAGGCATATTATTAATACGCATATGTTTAGAGTTTGTAGTACGTTTGTACTATTTTTACCGCCCTGTTCTATACATTGGCCATTTTCAATTTGGATGAGGTATGATGTAACTTTCATTTTTTCACACAAAGATTGGTAAAAAAGTCTTTATAAATTTAACGTCAGTAAAGAAACGTGTATGCTGTCTGCTGACGCTATTCGCGTGCACCATTTAAAAAGATAAATTTTCTATAAAACATCATCTCAATGTTGTATTAAAGTATTTTAGCGAGAAACATATACTATTACCGAGAGAGACAAAGTGTAGGTGTAAACGAAAACGGCAATAAAATACAGCAACCTGAGATGTGAAACGCGTGTAAACAGAATATCTGCAAACAACAGTTACTGGCAAGTTTTGTACAAAATTCTAGAAAATTGATAGCAACGATCCATTTAATAAGCTTAATCCGATTGGTATTTATTTAATAATACAATGAAAAATTTTAAATTCGAGCATTTAAATAAATTACTTTATATATTAATACGTGATGATGGCAATAAATTTTTTGATAAATACTTTAGGATTTAAGGTTACGCCATACTTTACTATGCCGGACGCCGACGCGAACCACCGAACAATGCTATGGTTTGCTAATAAAAATATAGGCGAAGTATAAACCGTGAATATATTTTTGATGCTACAAAACACCGTCAGTAGAAAAATGTAAACTTTGTCCCTATTTCATCATTGATTCCAAGGCTATAGTGAAACAACTGATTTCACGTAAACCCATAATTTTTTGCAGTGGCAGAGCGTGAAATCAATCACATTCACAAGTATACAACTTTTGCAGCGAGAACGTGCAACTGATTTGCACATGGTCAGACTGCTAAATAATTTGAGAAACCTTCGAAACCAAGCGGGTTCCTAATGTCCAAATACGCAGCCAGGTGGAATAATGGGTCGAAACTCCCCTCTGATTACGTTAAGAGGCTTAATAATGATCTACGAAATTTTAATTGAACATAAATCCCTATTTTCAAAATCAGACACTTGTTACTGTAGATTTGAAATTTTTGGAATCATAGCAAGGCTACTTTTTTCTTCGTACCTGCGAATAAAAATTCCGTTTGGAGCCAATATTAATCATGAGTACTGCTCAGTGGTAGGCAGGGAGACTGAGAAACTTAAAAACTGGGAGGTTTTATTGGGTTTATAGAGTTTGGCTTATGTTTATGCTTATGTTTAGGCGTAGTGGACATACGGTTATAGTTAATATGGCTAACAATTCGTATCTGTTTGTACATTAACTTTCTTCAACATCGTCAATTTGAACGCCAGAATGGTATTTAACCAAATAATAGCACCAGTACACAATTGCAAACAGTGAAAACATTGCCGGAAATCCAATACGTGAGAATATATCAACTTTAACTGCAGTTCGTTCTGCAATATGTGCACAATGCGAGCAGGATGTTCCAGTATTGCCATGGTTACGTTTTCCGCCACTGTTCGGCGCAGCGTATTGCTGTTGAAAACTTTCGCCGATCGATTCAAATTGGTCTGACTGTCTGGTATGAGATGAAATTCGGCCATTCTCAAAATATAAAAATCACATTTTCAGCTATGTAACTCGTGAGAATTGCTAGGAAAAGCGGCAACTTTCAAAACTTAAGCATGCTTTAAAGTTTCGGATTCAACTTTATTTGGTACTAGAGTCATTTATGCACTACACTTTGGGATCATTGACATTTATGGACTCTAACCAGGATTTATGTACTGTATCCGCTTACGGACTCTGATTAGGAATACGAACTCCTAATGATTGGGACTCAAAATGGGGATCCCTCTTATTACCCCCCTCTAATTCGGGTCACTTACAGTAATGTCTTATGAAACAAGCACATTGCGAAAGTTGCGGATATTTATTTCCACACACTAGTAGGATATATAGACTGAATGCAATAAATTTATTAAATGTAGAAGCTAACTGGTTTCAATGTTGCATGAACTATTACCAACTCATGATTAGTTGGCCAATGTTACTTTTAGGATCGTAACAGTAGATTAAGCGTATTCCTAAGCCGAGCCAGAGGCCCTCCTCTTGCTCCCGGCTAGAAAATGTGAGCAATATGAGGACTTACTGCAGTCTTGCGAGGCGAAGTACATCGATGTCCTGCAACCGAAACCGTACAACGCGACCGAGACCAACTTGACGGCTGTTTCTGTGGTTCAGTGTGCGTTGGCGACTTTGATGTCAGTGGAATATCGTCTTCAGCGGCATTTCGATTGTACGAACGATTGTTATTGTCGTCATCCTTATTATTGTCAGTATTATTATTATTACTATTATTATTACTATCAAACGAAATCTCTCGATCATGTGAAGCTCCTTGTTGAAGGGATGGTCTGCTATTTGAACGTGCAGGCGTTTCAGCGGCGACTTGAGGGTTTCGCATCAGGCCGAATGGACCTAACGGAAACGCGTTTTCGCCATGGTCGCACAAAATTGAATTTCTCTTCGTGCGGAGTTGCTTTTCTTGTCGGCACTCTTTGTACTCTGAATCATCATCGGCACGTGAAAATCGTCGATCTCTTGGAGGAACACCGCCCGCTAGTGCGTGGTAGTTTCCCAGCATGCTAAGCGCTATTTTAGCCTGAAACACGTGGTTGTTGTGTAGAACACAGGGGTGTGGCAGAAGAGTAGTTTTGAATGTTCAATTCCCCATTCGAATTCTTGTAAAGGTGTTTTAGGTACTTTTTCAGTTTGAACCACAGAAACTCTTTTTGAAGTTTGCATAGCACGTAACACTCTAACTCGAAAATCTTGGGTACGCCTTCGTGGGACATGAAAAATGATTGTTTTGTAAACCACTGCAGGCATACTGTTCCAAAATCGTGCTCAAACGGGATATACTGTGCATTCGACATTGATCGCTGGGTACATTTTTTCTACATAGAATGTACCCAGTTGCATACTCTTGTTAAAGGGTATCATGCACTCTTGCTATAACTTACCGGTTGCCATAACTGCGTCCGGCGGTGTGGACATTTAGAACTCGAAAAACTCGTCTTTTTTCCCATATAATAATTGACTAATGTATATTCCATAAGGACTCCAAACACAAAAGCTGTGCAAGTCGTCAGCCAAATATCTATTGCTTTGATATAGCTAACCTGAAGCAAATCAAAATAGTGTTTCATTATTTAGCTTTTCTATGAAGCTCAATTTAAACGTGCAAGTTTTTGCTGCGATAAAAGTTGTAGATGTAATTTGCACAACATATTTGACTGTAAGAACCTGAAGCTTACTCGTGCTAGTTCAACCGCAGTAAAATTTAGACGTGCAGAAATTAGTCAAGAAGAACTTTTAACTAAGTTGCTGGTACATGATTGGTTGGAAATTGGTTTTACAAAACGAACAGTTAAAAATTGTAATGGAAACCTGTAAAATTCAGTTGCAAAAACCTGCACGCGCGAATAGGACTTTAAAGAGCGGATACATAGCTACGACTGAATGACATGCGTATTAGCACAATTACGGCAAATACTCATCATGGGCCTATTTTCAATATTAATCTGTAAGTTTAGCGTAATCCTCACTAAATTTTTCTTACTTGTGGAAGATCGGTTCGCGCGCCATTTCCAACACTGACCAATGTCAGCAATGTAGTTATTGTAAGCGAAATTCTAGCTGGAGCAGCACGAACGTCAAGCCAAAACGATAGCCAACTAATGCAAACCAGCATTGTAGTTGGAATGTACGTTTGAAGGAAATGGAATGTTAGCATTCGTTTCATGCGAATGTAACCCGTTAAGCATGACCAGTTACCTATAATTGAGCGAAGCGAAACTCCGAGCGAAGCTCGGAGTTTCGCGAAGCGTTTTATGTTTTGTACTTGGGGGTCGAAAGGTGGATGTCCGTCCGTCCGTCTGTCCGTCTGTCCGTCCGAAAAGAATCTCAGGTACGGCTGAACCGATTTTGATAAACTTTTTTTTGTTTGAAAGCCAATTATCCTGGGGTGTTAACCTCGCATTAGGGTTTCAAAATTTTAGCCGTTTATTAGCTACAGGCTAATTTGCATAATTAATTTAGCCTAAATTAGGACTTTCCACAATATTTTACTAATTATTACAGTTAGAAGCAATCTAATTTTAGCATTAAAGGGTTTTTGGGTGCGAGGAATCTGCGTAGACTGTTTACAAACCTCCAAAACCGATAATTGAGCAGTTAGCTAATAGATAATTTGCATATTAGCATAGTTTATAAGCATAAACTAGGACTTTTTACAATATTTCACTAATTATTAAGGTTAAAAGCAATATAATTTCAGCACTAAAGGGTTTTTTGTTGCGAAGAATTTGAATAAATAGTTTACAAACATCCAAAACCGATAATTGAATAGTTAGCTAATAGCTAATTTGCATATTAGCTTAATTGACAAAACAAAACTAGGACTTTTTAAATTATTCCAAAAATTATAGGCGTTTACTGAAGGTTTTTAGGTGCGAAGAATCTGAATCAATTGTTTACAAACCTCCAAAACCGATAATTGAATAGTTAGCTGATAACTAATTTGCATATTAGCTTAATTGCTTACGTGCGTTCGAGTTTCGCTCAATAAATGTAGTCCCACTACGACTGGTATAGCACGTAACAGTGCCTTAACGCAACAAAAGTTGTAGATTTTTCATTGTGTATATCTGTTAAATTGGATTCAGGGCCGGAGCATCTACGACCCATTTGTTCATTTGGTGGGAGCCCCACCTTTGCCTGCTATGTCAACTACACAAGGGAACAAACGGTATTTCGCTGAAACTTTCAGCCTCTAAAGTTCGCGTTTCTAAACCAACATAGTGTCTTCGTGTATTCTGCCTTTTTGACTTGTTGTTACAACAAATGTCAACAAATCACTTGGCTCTTGCACACTTTCCCTGAATCGGATTTATGCTCATGTTTAGGCTTAGTTTGCGGAAAAAACTTATAGCCTAAGCGTTTGCCTTGATCTGAAGCGCAAACCTGAACCCAAGCCTATGGAGGGATGGGGTACAGGAACCAGGAGATTCTGTGACTATGACACAATCTTAAATGTGTGGCGAAACCGTACAAGAGCCAATCTATCCACAACACAGTAAAATTCCAACAGTCGCAGTACCTGCGCGCGAAACATTGGTAGTGAGCAGTTTTGTTAGTGAATTTATGCGGAGGCCGAATAACCATAAAGACTTATAGCCTAAGCCTTTGCCTTAACGTGAACCGTAAACCTGAACCCAAGCCTATGGAGCGATATGGCACACGGACCTTTGAGACTCCGTGACTATGACATTACAAGAACCAATCTATCCACAACACAATAAAATATTCAAACTGTCGCAGTACCTGCGCCACGAAACATTGGATAGTGAGCAGTTTTGTTAGTGAATTTATGCGGAGGTCGAATAACCATATCGTTTAGAATAATATCTTCATTGAATGATATTGGAAATCCAACGTTTGGTTTGACAAACCATTGTAAATGAACCACCTGATGTACATATGCATCTGAAAATAGAACAATAATTATTAAAAAAAACTTTTAGCTTCTATAATTTAATATTTTTCTTTCGTCTAGTGTATCCATAAGTCAAATTATAGATGAATTTTAAGCCATAGGCTCAGCTAAAATGCGTCTAACTGACATTTTTCTGCCAAAGAGACAATACGGTACCGTTATACTTAATTGAACAATAAGCTCTGATTTGTGTTTGAGTTTTGGTATAACCTCGACCTGCTACCACTCCTGTTTACAAGCACATATTCGTTGAAAAGCACTCCATTTAAAACATTTTCTGTACAACGTATGCACGTATCGACACGACTCGTAAATGATAAGTCTATGTTACAATTTTTCGCTGCCAATTGCATATATGGCATACAGTAAAAAATTGCGTTTCATAACATTTGGCCAAGCCGCCCTTGACGCGGGGTCAATTCAAGCCTGATACTGTATTGCCTGCAAGCATGTGTTTAAAATCACTCGACAATTTGCACACGTGATCAGTGAGTAAAGCCAAACTTACAGCTTTGCACAATTATTGGGCATGTATGATCGTCAAAAGGAAACAAGCCAAGATCCATCATACACGATACGGTAACATCAACCCTAAAACATAATTAAACTAAAATCTACCCGAAAATTTTAGCGGAACTGAATGTCAAATTGTAATGTGCGTGCTTGCCCGCAGTATTCGGGTATATATTTATAGTCAACTATATAAATTTCATACGATGATACGATTCAGAAGGAACGTACCGTTTCAATGTATAGTTTAACAAAATTAAAATGATATGAGGTTGAACTATTATTAACAGTACGGCACACTCCAGTACTTGCCTCATTTTGTTCGGCTCGCGCCATGAAGCGCAATAGGTACATCTAATCAAGCGGGTTCAGAAGAATGCAAAGTACAACTACGCAATTCTAACCGAACTAAGCGAAACATGGATTGCTCACTTGTATCATAGTTAAGATGCGCATGTAAATCTCTGAGATACGTAAAAGTCAGCTATAACTATAACGTGTTTATTAGATGCAAAAGTTTTGATTAATCCTGATTATGCAAAACACTTACCGCATTGATTTGAACACATATCCATCAGAATACACCAAAACCATAAAGTTTGGTGTTGTAACATACTGGAATGACGCGTGTTTACTGTTGACAAAATATAAATCCGGTTGCCACATCATGTTTGCAGTATGCAAATCGGTAATTAACACCGGATCATAACTGCTATGTGTTAGCCGTTGATCGTACCAGCTCATCGCTAAATACATGTCGACTTCGAAATCCTAAAAAAATACCGGCATGCTTGTTTATTTTGCTCATACATCAGTGATTACTATTTATTAAGCCTAAACTTGTGTCTAAACCGCTATTCAAATTTTGAATGCAGAAATTTTTACTCAGTATATACGAAAACGATACAAAAACACCCTATTCATATTTGCTAAACATATATCAAGGAGAATTCCTACTTAAAAATTGGGGCCCATGTATAGAACAGGGCCGGATCGTTTTTCGGAGGGGTTATAATAGTCAGTTTAAGCTTTAGACTAATTTTTTTGCTGACGCTTAGGCTTCGGCTTAGGCTTAGGCTTAGAAATAGGCTCATCCATACGCTTAGGCTTAGGCTTAGGCTTAAGATTAGGATTAGAAATATGCTTCTACTACTGTTGCGGCCCTGTTATATACATTGGCCAAAATTGGCTAGTACGCAGAAACTTCTCTGGGCCAGAACTAAGCTTTGAGCACACGGAAATATTGTTTGTGCTGAAAAGCACTTCCACCCTGAAGGATCCGCTGGGTTATCAAATGCGTTTCAGAATACTTACCATGGAGTGAGCTTTGAAAGACGAAAGGCTTTCTACGTACATCGCGACTGATACTTCAGTTCGGGTTTCTATAAAAATGCAAGCGATTTGTGAAGTGGACAAAATCAAAAATGCACACTGGAACGAGTAGTAATCGTACTCAGTGCTCAGTGTCGTAGTTTACTGCGCACCTGGCGTGCCCCGACATTGACGATTCCAAGTGCGATTTAAAAAACTTATTTTGGGCCGCAATTCACGTTAAACATTGTAAAATTAACGTTTGTGGCTTCTCATTCGCTTGGCTCTCGAGCTTTTCGCCATTATGGCGTATCTGCATTGCGTCTTTTAATACCGTTGCATCCGGGTTTGATACCTTCTGGGGGCGCCACAAGGGCGTTCGCACGGGACTCAATCTGATGCGGGGTTAACGATATAAATGGTGCAGCTGGGTCATATTTTGTCTCGTTCTATATATTGGGTAGCATTTTGTCTGCAATGAACCCAATATGATATTCCAAACACAGTGGTTGTCTGGTAACATCACGTATCGGTCACGTTTTCTTTCAATATCATATGATATTCCCGACATTGTCTGTCAATATCATGTGATCATTTTTAAAATGTCAACTGAGTCAGTTGCATAACTAGGTTAGCTTATGGCGGAATATCACATGATACTAACAGACACATCCCGTTAGTATATGATATTGCAAGACAATGTAAATAACAATACTAATAATATGGCGGGAAATTTAAATTTGGCAGGAAAATTTAAAATTTGGCGGGAAAATTCAAATTTTGATATGACAAATCGTGACCCGACTGCCCCAGTTATAACGTGAACCCCAAAAGTAAGCAATCTTGAATTGCAATTGCGGTCCCCAAAATTATTCGGTGCTCCGCTATCAAATATAATTTGCTGCGGACGCCCTTGGACCCCAGCTCACTGAAGAAGGGGCCTCAGATACCCTATCCGCTGCCCTGGCGGAGCAAAACGAGTTTTTACGTAAGCTTACTATTATCAACAAAATTTTTAACCTTCTTATATGAAGATTTAGTAAGTAGTAAAATTGCGTTTAATTCTGGTTTACTTTGGTAAATAAAGTTGCGTTTTGAATCTGGTTCGCTTTGCTCGTAAGGTTTTTCTACTATTATATATTGCGCAAATGTCGACACAAATTTGGGATTCGCAACACTACGAAATCAAATAGCAACTTACGCCTGAGTTGACCTGGTGCAACATTCTTGTTGTAGCGCAGCGTGTTGTTCAATATTTGTACGACGGATTCTGGTGACACTGACCTAAAACAGTTACAAATCAAACGTTATTTGCCATCATTAAATTGATGATTTGGCTGTCTGTTCTAATAAAACACAGTTAAGCCTTTCTCACTCAAATTTCGTTTGTGAGTAGCAAAAATCCGATTGGTTCTACTGTGCTGCAAATGTCATTCAGGTATATACCAATTGTAAGAGTTCGAATAATTTTCCGTTATAGTACATTCGGATTAATCGCAAATTGATCTGGTTCGGTTTACAAGTGACTCGGCAAGTCAGCTTAGTTCGATTTATTTCGATTTACAAGTTCGCGTTGACAACAGTTATTTTCATTTTGTTCTATTGTTTCAAATTATGTGAATTCAAAGCTTTTTAAAAATACAATCAAATCGAATTCAAAAAGAATAGAAAAGTAATTCAAAAACTACAATTTTAATAAAGTTTTAAGTTTTAATTTTAGTAAATTATTTTCAGCGAATATTTTCCTGAATTGTTATTTCAAATCAAAAGAGTATACAAGCCACAAGTGTATATAAATGTGGCTGCGTCCGTCTTGTGTAAGCGGCAAATTTAGATCTCCATACACGAAGAGTCACCCAATGTCACCCAGTTGAGTGCAGGGAAATGTCGCACGTGAAGTTGTGTAAAAAAGAATACGGGATTGGACCAAGGAAAAGTCTCGACAGACCTGTGGAATCTCCGCTCGGTAAGCCTCAATCATGTACGTTGTGAAATTGGAAAGTTTAAATCGAGAAACTTGATTGCAGCCTCGTACGTGAAATATTGGAAAGTGGTAAAAACCGATAAAGGTTAAATACATTCTGGAGTGGTTAATTGTATTTTATTACTTTTTATTCAATTTACATATCAATCAACAAGTGTTTCAGTGCGAAAGCTTATAATTTATGTTTTACTACGATCCAACGACTCGTTCACGAGTTTACAAAAAACTAAATTTTTGCCTCCTGTAAACTCTCCCCGGTTTTTGAAATTTTCAGAGCTTGGAAGTTATGGTTAAGCCAATGGAATCTCGCTTATAAACTCTCTGAAATTCATGCATGCACTTGCTAAAAATTGTTTTAGCATCGCGTGTTCATATGTCGGAACAATGCAAAACCGTGCTACAACTATTACTTATATTTCGCTTTGAAACACGTTTACTTTTGATTAAAGACAAAGTTTTGCGCTTAAGCCTACGCATGCACCTTAAATATTGTGGAATGCGTACGAGAGCCCTGTTGCACTATAAAAAGTATTGTTTTCAAGAGGCTTCGAGAAAAATCTGTCCACAAAATAAACGTTTTAACGTACCATATAAGTTGGTCAGAAACTGCGCAACAGCAACCGGTATATAAATGCAAAATCAACAAGCGTGTTATGCGGTAAAAATTATGATTGATAACGTTATACATCGATTAAGACTTTGCCAAATTCGAATACAAAAAAATGAGTGATATGAAAACAGTTACAAAATACTACGTGCGAAAGCTTTTTAGTTATTGCCAGCAAAATGCTTGAAAACTCAGACTCGTTGACTTACTTATAGCAACTACTTTCATAGCAACTGTTAGCTAAAACGCTTTTATAACAGTCTCACAAAACAGAGCAACTTTGCAATTAATATACGTACAGGAGCAAGTTCGCACTTGTAGGTAAAGGCGAGCCAAAGGAACTCGGACTCCCAAGAAAAATTTTGCGACTCCCCCAGAAAAACATCATGTAAGTCATTTTAGTATTTTTGTGCGCCCCTCGCGAAAAATTTTCAACCCACCCTCAAACAAGCGGCGTGTGAAGTGGATAAGGATTTTTACACGACCCGCGCTGTGCGCACGAAAACCAGAATTTTTTACCAGCGGGTACACCCGTGCAAAAAAGATCTACGACCCACATTTTACCCGTGCCTGAAGTCAAACCAGTATTTTAAAAAACGCTGGTGATTCGCGCTTTTGTGAAGTTTTGCGATATAGCTTCAATAAATTTTACAAATAAAACTTTACTAGAAACAACAAAATTTCAAACCCAGCTAAATAAAGCTAGGACCACAACTGACCAGAAATACGCGCCTACCCGCGGAGAATGTGCCACTCTGCTAGCAAGGACAGTTGGCTACAAGCCTTAACTAGTTCGTAGATCATAGCGGTAGAAGTGACCTCACTGGGCAAAAATTTTTGCAAACATAAACTTGTTTGATTGTTGTTGAAACCTTTTCAGCTCGGAGTACAAAAGTCCGTAGGAAAACGAAGCCCGAACACACCTAAACACTGGCAACCTGCGTCATAACTTGCTAATTTTAACCAGTTAGAATGGCAAATGTTAGTTTTAGGGGCGCAACAGTACTTTAGGAATATTCCTAAGCCTAAGCCTCAGCGTGAAGATAAATCTAAGCTACGCCATGGTTGAAACCTAGAAAAGAAATATCCAAAGTTGACGTCTTTAGAAATAGAAAATGCCGAGAGAAGTTAATTACTTTTGATAGGGACTGGGAAAACAAGCTAAGTATTACAAAAACTAGGTTGCGGCAATGTTGGTTCTCTTCATAACTAAACCGCCCATACAGTGGTGTGGCTATAACCCACTCTCCGCAACCCTTCGATACTGAAATATATCCAGCACTGGAACTGTCCGTTGAATTCAACGTTTATTTGTATTGTGTCCATAGCTTGAGAGATAATGCAATGTTATACTTAGGAATGTGCTTTCAAAAATTAAGTGAGCTTTAAAGTTTCTAACTCAAATTATTTGGTCACGGAGTCATTTATTCGCTACAATTAGGAATAATTGATATTTATGAACTCTAATTAAGGTTTAGGGACTCTATCCGCTTACGGACTCTTATTAGGGATACGGACTCCTATTGATTTGGGACTCAAAATAGGGACCCCCTCTTCTCACTCCTCCCCCCTCTTATTCGGGTCACTACAGTATTAGCTTTGGAGGAGAACGAAACAGAGACGGTAAGTTAATTTAATTGCAATTCAACCACTTATTCGATATTGATATATTATGAGTTGACAATGATGCTGAATTAGATCTTTTAGAACTCATAACTCTGGATTGATTGTACACAATCTGTGTTAATTATTTAACTCATCCGGAATTTAATAAGCTCAGAGTGAGTTATGTTTACTGTTATTAACTCAGAAATGACCACAAATAACTCATTTTCTTTCTGAGTTTATTAATCAACTCATTGGAATTTACAGTGCTGGGTCAAGTTTTGCATTTTTCATTTAAGGACTGCCAGACATTTTTTAAAAAATCATACCGAGATACATGAGATGTAAAACGAGTGACGGAAACACCTTTATTTTGCTACTAATTAGCACAACAAAAAAGTTAAGCAAACACCTTAGGCGGTCACTATAATCCCAAACTTTCTGAATCAATCTTTTAGCCGGATACTGACACAGGAATGAAATACAGTCGATATATCCCTCCCAAAATTTCTGGAGAGGCAAAAAACAGTATTAACAGGCTCTAGAGTAACTTTTTTCAATGTCAAAGTTCAAATATAATTTTTGAAGTGGTTATTTAATCCCGAAATGAAATCATGTTTGCGAAACTGTTTCCAGCCAAACTCCATAAAATCCCAAATTTCGTTACGTTATCAGTATTTTAATTGAAAATAAGTCAATCAGGTAAGCTTAATGCAGGATCAGTTGCCGTTTTGTTATAATTTTTGAAAGTTTAATATTAAACTGTCTATGACGTTTATGATTACATCAAATTTATATAACACAAGTAACGAATCTCATGAGACATTTGAATAAGCGTATCAGTGAGATGTGATATACCAAGATTGTTCTAGATATTTAATAAGATACTATAGCAACTGCGATTCACATACATGGGTCCCAACTGATTTGATAATATAAAAATTAATAAAATTACATAGCTATTTAAATTCTAAAAATGATTAGCTACTTTCTAGGCATCTGTTGCCCCTAGAAAAAGTGCCCACAGGCATAATGACTAAAACAGTAAACTAAGCTTAGGTTTACTGCTAAGTTTTAATTTAGTTTTAAGCTTAGGTATAGATTTAAGTTTAGGCTTGCTTTGAAAACTAATTTATAGTAAAAAGATGTGGATGGGAAATTTTTTATCTTCCATAAAATTAATACTAGCGTGTGGGAAGTAAACAAGAAGCGACATATAAGCCGCATAATTCTGTCTGAGTCAGCGCAAGATCGGCGAGCAACGATGTTTAAGGTAGTTCTATGTTATGAGAGCTTGAAGCCCGCGTGTCACGCGTAATTCATACGCTTGTACGAGTGTTGACATCATTACATTTAGAATTTGTTCAAATTTTTAACGCGGAAATGGTGGTTTACTCTGTTTGTAAGATCGAATCGTTTGTTCGCTACAGCACATACGAGTGTCTGCTGATTATGAAAACGGATGCAGATGTATTCCTAGGAAATGTGTTTATTATCGAATTTTATTTACATCTTATCAAATTTTGTTTACAGATAGATACAGTGTATATCGTACAATGTTGTCTTAGAACTGTTCAATGATTGTAAACACCTCTTGTCCGAGCGGCAGCGATATGAATTAGTCCGTCCTTAAAATTGGATCATATACGAAGTAGAAAATATATATGAAAAGCGTTACTAGTGTTACGATATAACCTACTGTAGTAACCCGAATAAGAGGGGGTCGCCATTCGGGAGTCCCAATAAATAGGAGTCCGTATCCCAATTGTAGCGTATAAATGACTCCAGGACCAAATAAAGGCGAGTTCGAAACATTAAAAAGTATAACCTTGCATTATGGCACACGCTTTTGATACAAGACAAATGACCGTTTAATTCAATAAATAGTTACAATACTTGGCGTATATCAGTAACTAGGAGGACGGGGTAAAAATAAAGAGCAGTCTGTAACCAAATAACAAGGGGGTTCCTTCTGGAGAGGCCAAATAAATATCAGTCCCCCTCTTATTCGGGTTATTACAGTATTAAACGTTTGCGCAAAACCCTCATTTGCATGCCCCACCAAATATTCTGACCGGCGGCACTTTATAATGGCCTGAACTTTGTTCCCAATATTGACAGCGAAACCGTAGCCACAAAAAACACTCAGATAAACATCTATTTTTTGCAATTTCAATTGAGATGCAACGCATTTTTAAGTATTAAACCTATTTGTACACCTATCGAATTTCACAACTTCCTATTAAATATGCCAAAAAGACATGCCAGCCGACATGTATATGGGATATTCGTTAATTTATATATATACTAATAGTTTGCCGAGGTTGGGTGCAGTATCGTGCTTAGTGCCCCCAACCCCATCACCATGTTTTGTGTGAACCGGAAAGATATTGGTCCTCACAGCCAATCTCAGCATGGAGCATTTTTTCTACATGATCAGTTTAACTCTGACGTAATACGTCGTTTAATATCGTGCATCACCAGGGATGTAAAGTAGGATTTCATTACGGGAGAATATACAAACTGAAGTTTAACGCTACGCTTTCTTTGCTAGCGATTATTGGTTGAGCACAAAGATTTAACATTTTATTGCAAAGGCTGTAAAAGTGTCTGTTCTACAATTTGTAATGAATTTTCGGGGACAGTATATCACATCTATCCGCGCATGTATACGACCTTAATATTAAATGCCCCTCAAGATTTCATGGTATTAAAAATGTAACAAATGTCGTACCAGTTGACCGTTGTCTAAAGTAAGAGAACCACGCTTATTAGCCTTAAGCTGTTTACCCATTGCCGTAACTATTAAATTTTAAGACGAAACAGTGCTGAAACCCACACCGTGTTATTAAATTCAACAAACTGATGCAAGTTAAAAGTACGCTTACTTAAGTTTGTAGTAACCCGTGGCGCAATTCTCTAAAAATATTGTTCGGTTACAGCAAATGAAACAATTATAAGCCCTTGTAAGTACTTTCGGCATAGTTATTGACGTTTTCAAATTTTGACATAATTTAGTCTTGGAGTTAGCTTTGAGACGCGTTTTACTAAACTCAATTTTAGTACTGAATCTTTCTTTTTTTCTATTGGTCCCGTGGTGAGGCCTACGAGGCCTACTTGGTTCCCATGCTTCTGGCAATGCCTTCGTATATGTGAGCGACTTAGAGTCTTATTCAAAAATGATTTGCGGTACAAATGAACGATTATTTCTCGTCCTAAAAATCGCGTATATGGCAAAAACAGAATGTATTTAAATTTACCCATTGGTACAATTTTCTACTTATACCTTATAATTGAATCTGATAAACTGTTAAATAGAAACCAAATCTAATGAATAACTCTAATAATGTGTAAAAGGTTGCACAAGCTTGACATTATGCAGTATGTAACTGTTTGCTTAGAAATTTAAACCCGTGCCATTAAAACGATGTCTAAACTGTAAAATACACAAACGAGAAACAGAAATCCCTGAGACAAGCGCCAATGTATTTTTAGCTTGTATCAATTTGCTTTAACAAATTAGATTTAACCAATTTTGTATCTGTTAGTAATCCATTGGGTAAAATATTACTTAGACTGGCACCGATAATTCGTACGTCATATGTTACAGCCTCGGAACATCCATAGTCAAATTCTTGTGCGGAGTTCCATGCGATACTGCCATAATTATATTAAATAAACTCGGGCCCCGTAGCCAAAGGGGGCAGCGAGGCTCAGCCCGTCCTTTGCTGAAAAATTTTGGCCACCCCACTAGGAAATGTTCAACGTTGCTTATAAGGCAAAGAAAACCCTTGTCATGCCCTTCCTGAAAATTTTTTTATCCATCCCAATAGCAAGGTGAGCTGGCTACAGGCCTGAATAAAGCTGTGTATATATGGTGTTTTATTTTGTTAAATTGTGCTAATGTCAAGGTACATAAACAGGAAGCGAATGGCAAGGATCCAGCAGGCTATTGTAACGCGTGTAGTAGTTTTCATTCATAACTGATTCAGGAATTTTGAATTATATATCCGTCATCCACGCATTGTAAACTGCTCCTGGCGCAAAGAAACAAATTTACTTTAAATAATACTTTGTATACTTACCATTCAATAAGCTGTGTATCGATACATTCCTTGTATGCTGTTGTATTCGACTGCAGAATTTCGCATTCCTTGCTCGATGCTGCGGCTTTTCGGCCACTGATAATAAATGACACCAAACCAGCGGTAACAATGCAACGCAAAATTGTTTGAATTGAACTACTAAATTCCAATAACATTATTTCCAGCCTGAGGCAAACAATTGTTATTTAAATAGTTTGGTAAATATTTGATCAAAAACAAATTAATACTTTTTATAAAAAGTACACAGAAAATGAGGTGATCCGCATTTTATATTAACTGTTATTTTATTAATTTTCTGAAAATAGCTGAGAAATGTATTCGATACTTGTGCGAATCCAAGGGTTGGCAAGCCATGCCATGCCCGTCAAACTGAAACCAAAACAAACATTTCATAACAAGATTTCGTAAAAAATTGCGTTTGGGTTCTCGCTCGCTTCGCTCACGACAGTTTTACTGTTACGGACGGGCAACCTGTAGAAAATTATTGGTGTACATATTCATTCATACTTCAATATTTTTTACTTACGAAAAATCCCACATGTGTATTCAAAATCACAATTTGCTGGATTTGGGCTTGGATTTGGGTTTAGGTTAGACTTACGTTTACTTGTAAATTTGTTGAAGGTTGAGCTTGTAGGATATAAACAAGAAATGCTAATTGTATCAAAATCCGTTGTAAACATTAAGCTGTACACCCTTGCACATTTCTCGGTATTTACGCTCAAAAGCTTAGACTTAAGCTGTACACCCTTGCACATTTCACGGTATTTACGCTCAAAAGCTAGACATAGGTAAAGCCTAAACCTAAGCCTTATCTTTAACTTTAAACGTGGATGAGAAAGTATACCTAAGTCGAGATGTATATAAAACTTACAATGCACCTATGAACGAAACTGACACTCAGACCGAGGTCGCAGCAATGAACTCTAGCAGATTCGATTCTAAAGCTGTAGACATGAAAAATGCGCAGACACCGTTATAAAAATATACAGCAAGCAATTTTGATGACAAGCGAATGAAATATGACTTATTTTGTGTCCTGCAAAAATACCTTTGTAGTAGGTATTGTTCTTTGTCATTAGAAACAAGGCCGCAACTACAATATGGCGACATTGCCGCCATGGAGTTTTTCACCTCCCTTTAGCGGTTAAATTTATCGGCCAATGTAAAGAACAGGGTTGGAACAGTATTGTGAGCATATTCCTAAGCCTAAGCCTAAGCTAAGCCTAACCCTAAGCTAAGCCTAACCGTAAGAACGAGTATACTCCTAAGCCCAAGCCTAAGCCTAAGCCAATCAAAAAAAATCAGTTTAAAGCTTAAGCTTGCATTTTTCTAGTCCCACATAAAAACATTCCGCACCTGATCTTTACATGGGCCAATCTATCGATAGCATTAAAAGTATTTTATGTAATGAAAAAATTTCTTGTCTGCTAAAAATTTCTGGTTGTAGGCACACATAAGTCCCGCATGGACAGTTTATATATGCAAAATGGAAGAAAGTTAGAAACGAATTCCGGTAACATCTGGCAAAACTTGAGAAAATATGAATTCGTGTTGCTTAATAATAAAGTACCAGCTGTTTTTTTTCATTTTACCACAAGCAATTGAATGCAAAAATTAACAATAAACTGCTTACTTCAGCGGGTTGTTTTTTTAATTATTCAGCAAACAAAAATTGCCAACCAATGCTCTGCATAACAGTGAGAACGACAGATGGTCGTATTCAGTACTTTAATCAACTCAAGTATGACACAATTTTTGTGATAAAAGTTGCATTTCAAAGCATGGGCGCCGCCAGTATTTTGGATTATATTTTTAAAGCGACGTCACGGAGAAATTCGAACAAACTCAGCAGCAAATGTTCCATGTCTAGTCCGCTCAATTCTGCGGTCCGGAATTTTACATGACCAGGCCACTAAATGCTGCAATCCGGAACTTCCCATGTCCGGTCCGCTCAATTTATGCAATCCAGAAGTTCTCATGTGCGGTCTGCTCGATTCTGTGTTCCACATTTTCTCATGACCTTATGCTGTGGTGCTGTATTTTTTGTGTCAGATTCACTCAATGCTGTCGTCCGGTTCGGTCGAATTCAGACCAGTGTCGTATGACTTTGAACCGGTACTGTCCCGTCCGATTCGAGTGAGTCCGATGATGGCCGATAAATATTTTGTTTGAAATTGTTTTCATGGTTAAAACGGTAGAATTTTGTTTACGAAAAATGACTAAAAATATTTTGTTCGTAATCAAGGTTAGGGTCATAGGTCAAATCCGCAAATAGCAATTTTGCAGTAATTTAGAGAAAAAACTACAGTTGGCCGATTTCCGGTCCGTACCGGTGGTCCATCATTACTGAACCGTTGCGGTTCACTGCCAGTGTTTTTCTGACGTGCACGGACGGTTAGGTAACCAATGTATTCGAAAAATTTACCGCAATGAAAATAGGCGGTAGCCTGAAACTATATAATGTTAATAGTAGCACGCATCGGGGTAAAAAACTTAAGCTCACATCCAGGGTGCAACCGGAGGTGAAAAATACCGGAGACGCAGCCGGAGGTCATTGAAACATGCCGAAGCCGGATGCGAGTCGAAATTAGGTAGTAAAAATGATGGTTAATTAGTTAATTTTAGCCAATATCTGCAAAATGTTGTTAAGTTTGGTTTTACGCTAATTTTCTGCGTAATTTCGGAAATTCGATCCTGAAAATTGTTACAAAAGGAAAACGAAACGCGCTAAACAGATAAATTTTGCAAAATTATGCAAAATGTTAATACCGAAATTGTCGAAAACTCCGCCAAAAATTCTACCGGAGCCGGAGTCGGAAGCCGATTTTCTGCTGGAACCGCAGCTTGAGGCAGACCCCCGGTTGTACCCTGAACGCTTGAAAAATAAAAATGCCGTCATGCAAAGGCGTTCGGCTTGTCTTGAAAACATTGAATTACTTTAAACTAATTGTAAACATTTGTTTAAGTTTTTAACTCAAAATGTCTCATAATTAATTCGCCAGGGTACTCGATTCCGCATGGTGTGGACATTTTACGCTACTACGCATCATATTATTATACACAAATACTTCTTGGAAATTCAACGCTCAGGCTTAATGAAAGCCTTGTCGTAAACCATAGAGTAAGGATAAACTTAGGCTTATAGGAAAATAGTAAACAGTGGAGTTCGGGAAACTTTAGCTTTGTAGATGCAATTAATGAGACGGTGAGAAATAAACTTCAAATCTTTCTGGGAAAGTCAACGAACACAACCGCATAAAATTAGTTTTTTGTCTAGTCAGACATAGCCAGCTGGGCCGGCGTTTGGATATTCGCCACCCCCCCCCCGAACAGGTCCGAGGGAAACTTCTAATAAAATGTTTCAAAGCTCTATAGCTTTGTGGTCCGCGAAACAGATTAGTTTGCCTAGAAAGGTGCCCCCTAGAAGTCACAGCCCTAATTAAAGAATTCGGAGGGCACTTCCGCCGGCACTGATAGCCATTTTCACAGAACGAGTGATTCCATTCTAATAACTATTGTAAGTTTTGATCAAAACACAAGACCATGCCAGAATATTCCCACTTCTGTGTGTTTGAAGTACAGAAAGTTTTACAGTTTGTTTGTAGGCCAATTGTTTGTTGTTTTCTAATGCATATTTATTTATTAACCTAAATGAATTTTTTTCGAAACTGTTGACGGCGACTACGGTCCCTCGGCCCCTCTATGACTACGCCCTTGTTTCTAGACAGAGCATTTAATACAACAGACGGCACTGCAATTATGGCAGATGAAAGTTTTGAGTAATGTACACATTTAAAATTGGCCATTAAGCAAAAAACCATATTTTTAGTTTTTAGGTACAACCTAAAATTGAAGCAAAGAGTTTAAAAGGTGCTGCTCTAAATAAAAATTTGCCCGAGTATAGAACTGGAATACAGTATCAAGGCGTTCTAGCTTTTTATATTAACCAATCAGGATTGCTCGTATTTATGTAACATAAACGTATAATCAGAATTTTGCCCAAATCCGACTATAATCTTCTGGCTTCTGCATAAACTTATAGTGAAATTATCCTTATCGATTAGTTTTGCACAAACTTCGAACGGATTGGTCACAACTGTAAAAGTTTCTTCATTTTCGTTTAAACAAACAGCAAGGCGGAAGTAAAATTTCATTTTATGATGGTGCGTTCTGCTAACGAGCGAGTAGGATCCAGCAGATTTTGTCTAAAGCCTGCACGAGTACCGTTGTTCATATCTCTAGAAATCCGATCAGGAAAATATCCTTCTATCCATCTCTAAGTATTCGCTACTGGCAAACAAGTGTTGTTAACGTTTGAAGTTTACGCTAAAAAGCAAAAAACCGGCAGCGGACAGACATGTTTACTATGTTGCTTACTTGGCCGCTGACTTAAATTGCATTCGTAAAAGTGTATTTTAGATCAGAAATGACCAGTTTGTTTACTTTCGCTAGTCAGCCCTGCGTTAAACAACGTTATATCAATCTGAGTGAGCAACCTCCTTGAAGTCTGGATCCTAACATCATCCCTGGCTTTGATCAATTTTAACTGGCATTAAATTAACATGGGAGCACTTGCCAGATCGAAGTGATCTTACAAATATTTGCGGCACCAAAACAACGCGATCTGTCTCAGTCTTTGATGGTTAAAACAACGTTTTCTCGAATATATTAATCAGAGGCGTATACAGGATAGATGATTGGAGGAAATATCACGTTCGGAAATTCTTGGAGAGACAAGAAAAACGCAGTTTTACTGTCTTTGGATTAACGTGCTGGCATCTATAAGCCATAAATGTGTTATGCCGTTCGAATTGAAATCCTGACTAAAGCACTATCCCCCCTCCAGATATTGAAATGATGTTCAAAGAGCCTGTGAAGTACACAAAAATATTTTGTGATAATCAATTTAATGGCACTTATGCGACAATCAGCCCATTGTGCTCTGTTATCGTCTCAATATTTTGCTGGCCAAAAACCTGAAATTAACCATAATTCCACTTAGACCGACGGAAAGAATAATGTCTCCAATGCTAAAAATTGTTTTCAATTGAAGGTTTACATCAGTTTTTTGTTCTATGCCATAAATTTCTCACGAACACCTTTGGTTTGATTAAATACATAAAATATTCATTTCAAAATGATCTTCAACTGAAAGAAGGATCTAGGACATACGCTGCAGAACCGCTTCCGGAACCCGAAAATAAAACAATGCAAAAATCAGCAATAAAATATGACAGTTTGATATTTGCTGAAAATGAATTAAAGTTTCAACGCGTCAAAAGTTGTCATTTTTTTGGAAATAGACAACACGTTATGCGTTGTACTTTGATTTTAAACATACTTTGATGAAACGGACTCGCTTGAGGCGTAAATTGGTGTCAAACTAAAAAAATAAAAAATTGCTACATAAACTGGAGAATATACACAAAAACTTACCGACATTATAATAACTGAAAAGGAATGTTTGAAGATGTAATCATTTGTGTGTACTGATGTTTCTTAAACATTAGCATGATCTAGGAATGATATTTGAAAGACTATTAGGGTTGCGCTATACTCGCCGTACGCCGCCGAATGCCTCCGTGCGGCACGGTAAAAGATTTTTGCCACCTGCCGCGCGTCACCGGGCGTCACCAAATTGACTTTGCCTATATATTTGTTAGCAACACAAAGTGACGCGCGGCGTACATCCGCCACAGTATAGCGCAACCTCCAAAAGTGCTTTTCTACTCTCTTCGGAGTTTCTCGAGGATATATCCGCTATCCCATTTGTATACTTCACTGGCGTAAGTAAAATCGAGTTTCAGTCCATGTGATCCGGTTGGAAAATTTCTGCTTAAGCATTTGTTGCTCAGACCACGTTTAGGTTTCGTAACAAATAAATTCGTAAATTCATAAAGATGGGTCAACTATCTTATCGTCTGTTATGCAATCAAAGCGGCATTATGCTTTTTGACTTTGCCTTTCGGCGTCGTACGGCCGTACCACAATTATAGCGCCTCATTTGCTCTTACGCTTTAGCGCGATAATTGAACACGGCTAAATATCTGATAGCAAGTTTAATATCACTTTATTTATAAAGCGTTACCATTTACAATGGTATTCTTAACGAAAACCATCTGTGATATGAGTAGCAACTTAAACTGGCTGCAATTAGGTCCTCAAGGCAAGGTTGAATGTTTTCTGTACTGGTGGCGTTAGCCAAACCCCCTAAGCATGTACAAAACGTGAAACTATTTTAGCAAAAACTAATAAAACATTCGCTTGTTCTGTGCCGTTAAGAAAATAACTCGGTGCTGCATGGTCGGCTGGTTTTGAGGCATAAATACTCCACAGCCTAACTATATGTAAGGGCGGTCAATTAACTAAATGCGGTCGTGAGCGACAAGACATATTTTCTAAAAAAACGAGTATGTTGCCGGATCCTAGGGGACGCATAGGCTATGACCCCTAACTGATCACATCATGGCAAAAACAATTTTGCGACTTGAAATTTAGCACTAAAGTTACGTTTGGTTTTTCACTCCTTTCGCTCCGGACTTGTTTATGGGTATATGCTGCGCTGCCACTATAAAGAAATTTTACCTCAGCTACTGATCCGTTTGGAACATAATGGCGCCATGTGCGACCCATTACGATTTATCGGTATATCGACACCTTCCATAAACATTCAGAGTACATCGAAGCATAAATAATTGTCTACAAAACTAATAAATCTAACACGCTTGATCAGTGATGACGGGACTTAGCGTATAAATGCATGGTAGATTTAGGCGTAGTTTTTCAATTAGTAAGCAAACATTTTGGTTATGTTTTGTTTGTGGACCCAGTCGGTAATTTGCTTGTTTTCGTAATTATGGCAAGAAAAGCCTACTTGGCGGACTGTAATAACAATTAGTCAAGGCCTCAAAGCGCACACTAGAGGATCCAAGGGGGGAGTAGACCCAAGAATAGCCCGCCTCCCGCCAAGCAGGTATCCGATACCCACCGGACTAACACAAACCCAAAATGTTGCACTAACGTTTAATAATTGTATTAGGTTTGCCGCTCGCTGTGCTCGCAAAGTTTCGTCACTGTTATATTGCGTTGCACCATGAAAAATTTTTGGATCCGACACTGTAAGAACAGACTGTTATTTTAAGCACACTTTACTAAGTACAGTAAGACCTCAAAATATAATTCGTGGATTAGTGTAATCAACAGAAACTCCGGTAGTCTAGGACGTATATAATCATTTAATAATACCTATCCATTTAAAACTTACGTGCTCGGGCTTTAGCAGCCAGGACGCAGCCAGATATTAAAAATTGCGGAACCAGAGGCGGGTGGCGATGAGGTACTTGAAACCACACTGCAACAAATGGTGAGTCAGATTGACTGTTCCCGAAATAGGCTTTTCGGGATTACTCAAAATGAGCCAAAACGACTCCGCCAAAGTCAAATTCAACTCATTGAGCGACTCTGGTGAGTCGAATATGACTCAGTTTGTGTAGTTCTGAAAAGCCTATTTCGGAAGTCAATTTTTAAAAATTTGCCATTGAAATTTTATACTATTTATCTTGAATGAACCAACCAGACTCATTGAACTAAACAACTCAGAGATTTTAGGCCTGTAATATTAACACGCAACATAAATGTTTCAATTAAACAAATTTGCTGGAAATACGAAAAGTTGCACGATACCCGTTCAAAGCAGAATATATCAACGTTGAATTGCACAAAGTCTATTCTATATTAGACGTCTGGTCCGAATTAAGTCGAGTTGTAAATTTAGAAACAACAATTAGCTAACATCATATAGGTAATGCACTACAATGCTTTGTCACTCGCTTCTTGAAAAAATGTTAATCCACATGCAGTCTTATAAAGCATAACGCTATTTAACGCTAATTTATAATCGTGACCAATAGTTAAAGAAAGAAAATATGCAAAAAAATAATAAAAGAGTAGTCCAACGCGACCACACCAAACTTTATGAACCGCAACTAAATCTCTCTGTATCCTCCTATTCTCTAAATTGCAAATCCCACATGTTATACATCTTTGATCATATAAGATTCTTAACTCTTCTCATATAGAGTTGACTATGGGCAACTAAGCGCAGTGTATATACGTTAAATAGTATATATCGCACAATGTTTAACAATTGCAACACGTACACATAGTACTGAATCCCCACAAGACGTGAGAGCACCCTCGGGCTCGAGCGTCAAGCTCCTACTAGCATAAAAGTGGGTCTCAGATGAGATAGAAGATATTCATGTGAGAAAGGGTTAAAAGAAAAAATTTCACTTAACTATCTATAACCCCTTCTCACATAGAGTTGACTATGGGCAACTGAGCGCAGTGTACACACGTTAAATAGTATACATCGCACAATGTTTAACAATTGCAACACGTACACATAGTACTAAATCACCACAAGACGTGACAGCACCCTCGGGCTCGAGCGTCAAGCTCCTATAGCTATGTGGTGATGGTAAACGCCTCCCGCTCCATTCATTGAAGTTCGAATCCTAGCATAAACGTAGGTCTCAGATGAGATAGAAAATTTTCATGTGAGAATGGTTTAAGCCAACAGAGTCACGGAATAACTTTCAATCATTTCTGTGGTATATCAAAAAGGAGTTCAAACCTTCAATTTGTTTTCAGCAATGGTCAAACAATACTCATAGCAGTAAGACATTTTAGTTAGGAAACCAATATTACGGGTCGAAAAGAAGAGAACAGCTCGTTAATCCCTTTGAAATACAAGTTTAACAATATCACTACAGCGCATTGATAACGTTTGATTTGATTAACTCCAAGATCTAGCATCATAGTAACACCATGTAATACTGGCCATGAACTGTACAAATATTTCAAGGTTTTGCTTGCCTAACATGAACAAACATACACTTATCAACAGCAATCCATAACTGATTCTGCTCAGCCGAAGCTGAGAAATTGTTGAGATCAGCAGTCTCGGTTGTTTGAAAGCCCCGCTTCCACCGCTGCGTAGAACTTCCGTATTAACATTCAAATTTTGCGTATTACGTACCATTAGAAGTAGATGTTTTCACAAACAATGTCAATAAATGAGAAACGCAGTCAGTTTAAGCAAGTATATGAAATCAATTTATAGAATTCTATAGCTTTATTTATAACACTTTTTCAAACGAATATAATATGTATATAATTTCAATCGAAATCTATTTTCAAGCTGGGAATTTGACTTGAAATTTTCAAGTGAGAGGTGGCTGCCTTCTCAGCTCGACCATAAAACTTAATGCTCGAGCCCGAGCGAGCTTTCACGCCTTGTAGACAATTTATAATGCTCGCACGAAATATTAGAGTTACACATTAAAAACCGTTGTGTTTAATTTCGTGTGCACAGATAGTACCACTAGGCACAACAGGACGTATGTTGAGTTTTTTCGATTTTATATAAGTTGTTCCTTTCAGAGAGCTGATTTCAGACATTGGAACAATTTCGAAGGGTTTAATTACTCACATTCGTTTAACAATCGTTTATGAACGAGTTTTGACAATATTTTGCAAATTATTGGTAAAATTTGCTAATTCAAGGTTATTTGTATTACCTCATTTTTTGCTTTACTTCCGTCTCCGGCAAATTTTGTCGACTTCCAGCTATAGTTGTTTGTACCTCCGCTTGCACCCTGAATGAAACTGTCTTGGAAACCAGGTGAAAATCGCTGAAATTTCCAGAAAAAACAGGAGGTTTTAGAAACTGTACATGTGTTTTAAAACAAAAAACGGAAGAAAAACCACACCAAGCGCAGTTAAAATATTCGCATAACAAGTAATATCATGATATATACCTGGTTGCATTTTTCAACTAGCTTCGAGACTGTGTTTTTCTCTACCTACCAGACAGAATAAATATTTATGAGTCTTTTGAGCGTCAACAGCACGTAGGGCCAAGTATTTCCTAGTGTCCGAGCATTCGATTGTTCCTTGAACTGGAGAGGAAAACATATATAAATATACAGATTATTGTGGTCAAAAATTCATAAAACGCATTTTTAGTAATGTATCATTAATGTTGAACCAGTGTACATAAAAAGCTTGGATTATACAGGAAATTTCGGTAACCGGCACGGGGGACTTGCGATGCGTTTTGGCCGTTTTTATTAAAATTGAATTGACCCTGCTTAAGCGTGTTAAGCTTATAGATTAAGTGTAATAAAAATAAGATTTTCTTAACTACTTTATGTAACTATAAGACCTGCATTAAAATTTGATATAAAGCAATGATTTGTACCGTAGCGATCCGAATAAGAGGGGGTAATAAAGAGAGGGTTCCCATTTTGACTCCCAATAGAGTTGGTAAGCGGATAGAGTCCCTAAACGCTAATTAGTGTCCACAAATATCAATTATCCCTAATTATAGCGCATAAATGACTCCAGGCCCAAATAAAGTTGACTTCGAAACTTTAAAGCAAACTTTAAGTTTGAAGGTAATTCCGTTTAACGTTGCATTATCGCTCAAGATTTTGATTCAAGACCAATGAACGTTTAATTTACCGGATAGTTGCAACACCACATATATGTCAGTAGCGAAAGGCGGCGGAGGGCGGGTCAAAAATAAATAACAGTCCGTAACCGAATAACAGGGGGTGCCCTCTGGAGGGGCCAAATAAATATCAGTCCCCCTCTCTTATTCGGGTCACTGCAGAATGTCTTCAAATGCTTTTATTCAAATGCTTATAGTTATTTAAAAGGAGTTATTGGAAAAAGTATTTTTGAAAAACACATTATAAAAACTAAATGTCCCTTCGGATCTGAAGTAATAACTGCCCTTAACATGAATCTTATTCGCCTGCCTTGGAAAATTTGTCGTAAAACACTGTCTAAACGTATATTTCAAGCACTCAGCTATACGCACTAAATTCTAATCTGTCTTGACAATTTAAAACCACCAGTTTTACAATGCGGCAAAGATGATACGAATAAACGCTTATTTTAACATCATTTACGAAACCAAAACTTCAAAGTTTAGTTGGTTAACACTCAGTTTAGCAATTCTGTCTGACAAACCCAGCAATTACAATTATATGAAGCATTTTAAAAATACTCAAAACTGAAGTCTGTTAGTACTTTGTATGTAAAACTTATGGAAAAAGTATAAAATCGCTCGTTTCATTACCACACTTCTGTTAATTTGATAGAAGACGATGGTTCAAAACGTTATATTTGTTGTTTTTCTAGCATAAGCTTATAACCAAAGCCGATTTTGTATTCAATCTGTTAACCGTCTACCCGTGATAATCGCATAAAGTGGTTTTTAGTCCAAGAGAATACGCGACATTTCACAGGCCGCTCCAAAAAATTTTTGAGTTAGAAGAGTAAGCAAGTAATCGCAGTTCTATTAATAAAAATCTGTAAGGCAAAAGTCATCATCCCTTTCCTATAGTAGAAGACTGAATAGAATGCAATATAACGAATAACTACAGATGAACTTCAAAGCAACATCTCGTTAGAATATGGTTTACCAGAACTTTCCCTGCCATCAGGGTGCAACCGGAGGTCTGCCTCCGACTCCGGCAGAAATTCGACCTCCGGATTCGGCTTCGTTAGAACTTTTGCCGGAGGTTCCGGCAATTTCGGTAGTGAAATTATGCAAAGTTTTACAAACCTTATGAGTTTGGCGCGTTTTGTTTTAATGTTAAGCACAGTTTTATGGAAAAAAACTGTCGAGATTTCGTAAAAAAACAAGCGTAAAGTCAAACGATTTAACAACACATTGCAGATATTTGCTAAAATTAACAAATCAAATATCATTTAACAACCTAATTTCACCTCACCTCCGGCTCCGGCTCCGGCAAATTTTGTTGATCCCGGCTCCGGCACTAGCTCAGGTATTTTTCACTTCCGGTTGCACCCTGCCTGTCATTCATAAGAACATTACATCTTGCTTTAATTGTTTTGTAATTATATCAATTTTAGCGATTTTTCACGAAGATATTCTCAGTTTCTTAGTTCTCAAATTAGATTTCAAATCAGAATTCAAGCCATAAGTCTCTCTGTTGAAACAGGTTTGATGTCACCATTCATATGTAGGAGTTTCCATCTAATGAATTGCAAAGATTTTGTACTACACACAAGTGTTGACCTCTTCTCACATTGAGTTGCCTATAGGCAACTCAGCGCAGTGTATATACGTTAAATAATATACATAGCACCGTCTTTAACAATTGCAACACGTATACATAGTACTAAATCACCACAAGACGTGAGAGCCCCATCGGGCTCTAGCGTCAAGCTCCTATAGCGGAGTGGTGATGGTATACGCCTCGCACTCCAGGCACTGGAGTTCGAATCCTAGCATAAAAGTAGGTCTCAGGGGAAATAGAAAATATTCATGTGAGAAAGGGTTAATATTAGTATTGATCATTTATTGCACGCGCACAGTTTGCAAGTAATTGCAGTCGTAGTACACTCTATGTGGGAAAGGGCTAAGCAAATGTTAACAATTTTCTGTGTGCGACAAAACCAAAATGCTCAACAATGACAATCTTAGCTACCGCATAACTCGCATTAGTTTTGTTAAGTGTCTATTAACTCTTTATTGCCGTATGAAAATGCTTATAATAACTACAATTCAGGTTTAAAATATATGTAGGGTCAAGCCTTGTTCGGTAAAATTAGATATTCTATTTCAGACTTGGTATTAGCTTGAAGAAGTCTCAATTGCCGAAAGAAAACTCTAAAAATCTATACAGGACTCAAAAAATTTTAAATTGAAAAAATAAATTTCAATTTCAGACTTTGAACTTTGGTTCAAAAAATGAAACAGTAATAAAGTGAAACATTAAGATTTTAAATTAATAAACAAGCAATAGAAACGAATAGGAGTAATGTACAAATTCGCCACAATTTTTTAAATATTTAAATTTTAGTCAACTCAGACATTGGTTTACGCCAAGTATTAGTTTGCGGGGAAAAAGCACAACATTGGACAACAGAAATCTATCGGATTTCTTTTAAATGCATATTTTAAGATACGTTTTTTCCAGGGTAACAATGAAAGTTTTCTCAATTGCATTTAAAGTATCGTTACATGGTCAAGGGGTCCATTAGGACGCGTGTGGCGGATCAAGAATATTCCGGTGGAGGACGATACTTCCTGTGTCAAGAAAGTTTATAGTTTTAAAACGCATGTTTAGTAAATTTTTCGAGATTTGAAGATTCATCAGTTACGCTGAAGACGCAAAATTTTTGAAGTTGCTTTATGACCTTACCATATTGTTCACCTGATTTGGCTAGAAACAAAGATTGTGAGCTTCAGAGAAATTAGCTGTGTGGCAAGGTATGTATACCAGGGGTGCTATGCGTTCCTTCTCGCAAAAACTGGCAACGAACCTTGTTCAAATTATCGCTGATGAATGACACCTTTGACGAACTGAGGTTATCACAGAAAAGAAAATCCCAGTTCACAAAATCAGCTAAACTATTCGTTATTTAAATATCGTTCCAGCCCAAGGTTATCTTGGTAAACCTTTAGCGGCTAATTTATATTACAATTCTTTGTAGGAAAAAGCTGCTGACAATGCGTAGAGTTATGTTTTCGCTACTCTTATCCCACGGCGCCGTCCGTCACTCCTACGGCGCTGTCGGTTACCGTGCGGCGCCCTACGCCATCATCATATGGTATGATACGTGGGTGTTCGCGTGCGATACCGCACCGTGATGCACGTAGACGGAGACGACGGCGTGCGGGTGACGGGGGCGGTGCTGTACGGGTAACAGATGGCGCTGTACTGGTGGCTGACGGCGTCGGACGTCATCAAAAGTATAACACTACCCTTAATATAAAACTATAATTTTAGAACTTTAAGCTTAAAGAAAAAATTCTAGAAAATCATAACTAAATTTCTGCAGTCGTAGCAAGTATACTCGGTTCTCACGGGATCATTTTAAATTCGGCTCTCAGTTGTAAATTGAACTTTAATTGATCGGAGAACAATTGATAAAAGTCTTGATTTTCCGAAAGCTGAAACAAAAACAGATTTGAGTTTATTACGTTTCCTAAATTAAAACATTTTAATAATGACTAGTCAATTTCAATGTACTTATTTTAGCATACGTAATAATGGAGTCTAGAAAATTATAATTCAGTAGGCAGAAATATTCAATTTCGACTAATTCTATGCAAAACCAAGTCTGAAATGGATTTAGCACCCAACATAGCCTGTAATAGAATACCAAAAATGGATTTACGTCGATTTGATGATTGTTCGATTTGATGATTGTTGGGTATAAACAGATAGTAAAAACAGAGGAAACGGATAGTGGTCAAAATAACGGAAACGGAAAACGAAATGAAGTATAAAAGTTTCAAAAATGTTTTATTTCTCTGCTAACACAATTGAGGAATGCAAATACTCACCTGTCTTTCAAAATTTATAAAGAAAAATGGCGGATGCATCGAAATTTTTAAGATTTTGGCTCAATTTTGTAATTTTATATTTCATTTCCGAACCATAGCAGCATGTCTGTAACGAAAAATTACGTGATATATGCGTGAGTTTTAACTATTTTTAATCTAAAAATAATAGTTTCCGTTCTTTCTATAAAAGAAACGGAAATGGACACCGATATTTACCGGAAACAAAAACGGATTTCCAGTTACACCCTGGATTATTTCCATCAATATGTTTAAAAATTATAAACTATTCCCATTGGTTAATACTTGCTATGAACAATCGTGTAGAGATGTATAAAAGGTCAGATACCTTAGTGAATTTTGTCCATATGATTTAGGAGCTACAGTTGTCAACCGAAGAAATCCCGATCAAAATATTTAGTGCTTAAAGTCATCATTTGTCTTGCAACAACCTGCAACAGATATTTTTTCACTGTTTTTTTTTTTTTTTTCGGTGCTTTCTTCCCCGAGGGGGAGCGCCCCCCCCCTTTTTTTGGGGGGTCGGGGGCGGGGGGGGGGGGGGGGCGGGGGGATTTTTCGGGGAGAAGGGGGGGGGGTTGAATGGGGGCGGGGGGGGGGGGGGGGGGGGGGGGCCCCCCGGGCGCCCCCGGCCGGGGGGTGGGGCTAGGGGGGGGGGGGGGTGGGGGGGGGAGGTTGGAACCTGAAAAAGTTAAAAAAAGAGGAGTTCCCCGAATTCTCGATTACCCAAAATCAATATGTATACAGAGTATCACATATTTGTTGACGGTGTTAAATTATGCATCGTCCACAATATTTCTAAAACACGCTGTGGAATTTTACATCGACCTTAGACGACTGCCCTCAACGGGTGCGCCCTTAAATAAGCAACGACAGTTGCCGTCTGAAAAATTTTACAGCAATATCAATTGCTTTTCTAATTTTGAAAATTTATTTTTCAGTTTAAAATTTCGTAAAAATGAAAAATGGCAACCGTCTAAAGGTAGGTTAAAAATAAAGCTGGCGGACAACTACTTAGCTTAAGAACAGCGTACTGTTGACGGTTACTCTAATTTTTTTAAAAACAACTAGACGCTTACCCTTAGTAATACAGAAAAGTATCTACGCTTGCAGTGATTTCAAACTAAACACCGTAGACGGTTGCCGTCAAATATTATTACGGCAACCGTCAATGCCGTTCTTCGATATTTTTATTCCGCAAAATTCCTATTAAATTTATTTTTTATACGCGGATAGTTTTTTATGGGGGTGATTGTTTTTTAATTTTTGACCAATGTTACTTTTTAGGGGCGTTTTAAGCGCATTCCTAAACCTGCACCTAAGCCTAAGTGTTGCAAAAATGAGTTCCTAAGCCTAAACCTAAGCAAAAAAATGTTATCTAGAATCTAAACCCCCCCGTATATAGAAACCTGGACGCCCCTTTAAAAGTAACATAGGCCTTTTTGAGGGGATAAAAATAAAACACAAGAAATTTCTGAAGGGGCCGTACGCCCGCCCCCGCTCTAAAATCCGCTAGTGAACGTAGTTTTGATTTTTGCGGTCCATAGCAGATGGAACCAATGTTTTACGTTAGGGGCGTAAACATAAGCGTATTCCTTAAGCCTGAGCCTAAGCGTTGCAAAAATTTGTTCCTAAGCCTAAATCTAAGCAAAAAATGTTATCTAGAATCTAAACCTTCCCGTTAAAAACCTGGACGCCCCAAATAAAAAGTAACATAGGCCTTTTTGAGGGGAAAAATTGTACAGACCTGCTATTAAATATAAAACACAAGAAATTTCTGAAAGGGCCGTACGCCCGCCCCCGCTCTAAAATCCGCTAGTGAACGTAGTTTTGATTTTTGCGGTCCATAGCAGATGGCACCAATGTTTACGTCAGGGGCGTATAAACATAAGCGTATTCCTTAAGCCTGAGCCTAAGCGTTGCAAAAATTTGTTTAAGCCTTAAGCGTTGCAAAAATTTGTTCCTAACCGTAAGCCTAAGCGTAAGCTTAAGCCTTGAAACAATGTATAATCTTAAACCCACTCTTTATTTTTATACAACCAGACACATGGGCGCCCCTTTCACATGGGCCAAATTCATTGTCAATCCACCTCGGTTTAGGCTAAATGTTAGGGCTGTCCCAATTTCTTGCAGAACTGTATGAAAGTGTAGGCTTATATTTTAAAAGACTACATTTTTTGCTTATTAGATTGAGCTTTTAATATGCTAGGCTAGGTACGGCCGTAAAAATTCAAAAGAATATAAAAGTATTTATACAAATATTAAAAAAGAAAGTATATACACCAGTGCTGGACCATCTATAAAGATCAGGATTGGAGAGTTTGTCTGCGGTACTAGAATAGCCTAATTGTTTTGCTTGGCCTACGCTTTAGGCTAGACTTTAGGCATACTCATTCTTGTGCGTAGGCTTTAGGCTTAGGCTTAGAAATATGCTTTAAAATACTGAACCGCCCCTGTTCTTTACATTGTCCATGAATATTCAACAGCCTTCTAGCGTTTGTAGGCTTCAGTGACAACGTTTTTTTATTGGTGAAAATTGAAAAAAACAAAACCAAACAAAAACATTAAACTTTGAAAACAGTAAATCATGATTTCGATATACGCATATATACACATTAACGCAGTGAAGAGCAATGATGAACAAAGGAAAACTACCGCTTCAAGTTCCGAAAAATTGTAAAAATCCTTCTCAACAATGGTTTATGTGAAAACTGAGTGCTGTAGTACAGTTACATATACTATTTAGCAAGCCTAAGCCTTAAGAAAACTTTTTACAGTTTTATACACGTATATATACATGGCCACAATGTGGGGATGTAAACATTTTATACTGAGAAACAGGGTACAACCAGATGTGAAAAATACCAAAACCGAAGGTCAACAGAATATATATGTCGGACCCGAGGCTGGAGAAGGTGAAATCGTAAGTTCAATGTGTTTTAGCAAATAGTGATGCAAAATCTGTATGGTTTGCGCCTCGAACTCGAACGTTTATATACCAAACAAACAGCGGTAATATAAAACACAAATATAACTTTAAATACATATAAAGATCATATAAAGCTCCTTAAAATTCTAATGACTTGGAAGCAAAAAGGGGCCCATGCGACGCTTGCACACTATTCTGGTATTAAATTTCGAAAAGTTGAATGAAACGCTGCGTTTTCAATTTAAAGAATATTCAATGTTCTTTTAAAACATTTTTCAATATATATACACAACACACTAATCGTCATGACCTTACACCATAATAATTCGTCTCTAAATATTGCATCATGCTGCTTAAAACCCACCGGGAAAATACAAAAAACTTCAATCACAACAGTACGTTTCACACTACATGTATGACGCAAAAACAAAACAAAGGTTAAGCGGAATGTAAAGCACAACCAGAATATTAAAGTCCTCTAGAAAGATTCATACAACTTTCAGACTGAAATGCAACTGTATATATACCAGAATTAATACTGAAAAAATTTAATTCCTGTTCTTGTTCCTTTTCAAGCATTTAAAGATGCAAGAACCTGAATTTTTGCGATATTGCGTCTTTAATGATCGAAAATTTGTTAGTGTGTTGGCAAATTTTCCTAGCTCAATAAAACCTGATGTGCTTTATGAATAAGGTGAAAATACGCTTAAGGCATTGTTTAACTAATTTTTTATAATAGTGAACAATTTGATGATAAAAGTTCATTTCAAATTCAAATTCTGTTTTTGTCCTGGCCCTAGCAAACATGAAATTCCTGTTCCTGTTTTCGTTACAAGTTTAGCCTTTGTTGGAAACCTAGATATATATGTATAACACGTATAATATATACATTGGTAAAGAAAGAAAAAGTCACATGGGTATATATAATGCACTAAAAACTGGCAATGCACTAAAATTCACGAGAGTTAACACACTGAACAGTCTGTGAAGACTGTATTTTGACCACGGCAAATTTTTCAGCGAAACTATGTGTTTGTCGTACAATTGCGGAACCAGAGTCCTAAAGGTTTGAAAGTGATAAGTTAAACTGAGTTTGTACCATCTCGAAATGAAATAATGGTTGCCGCGTTATATATATGTACAAAAATGCTGAATTTGTTCCCCATAAATTTACATCGCAATTCCAAATACGCAACAAGCAAACCAAGCCAAATTGTTTGATTTCACTAAATATACGAAAAACGAGAAAAAACAAAAATAATGCACTAAAATTGGCAATGCACTTATGGCAATGAGACGGTTTTTTCCGTTATCCCCCAGCCCGCGTTTGCCCAAAATGAATCGATTTAAAAATTTTGAATATTTGATCTTCTCGACCTCCCTTTATCCTTTCACACCTAAAAACGTTTCAGGGTCAATTGTATTTTTCAAAAATTCAAATTTAGGGGTGAAATGATCAACGGAGATCATGAATATATGCAAAGTTTTCAAAAGCAACGGTTTTTGAGCAAACGCGGGCTAGTAGGGAAAACGGAAAAAAACACAAAGAGACAATCAAATCAAAGATATGTACGGCACATCATAACACTAAAACAAGTAAACACTAAAATCATATGACTAAAAAACGTATTCAAATACACGTATATTATGCATTGGTTTCAGATCGTGTATGATCTTTTTCGCGCGCAAACACGGATAACATTTTCCTGTTGACTTGCAAACATCGAACTAAAATTTGGAACATCTGGGATGACATATAGTATATATACGCGACTTTTCTGTGTACCAGTGTACAACCAGAGGTCTGCCTCCGACTCCGGTAGAAAATCGGCCTCAGGCTCTTGCTCCGGTAAAATTTTTGCCGGAGGTTCGGGAAATTTTGGTAGCAAAATTTTGCATATATAATTTTCCAAAATTTATCAGTTTGAATTTTACTTTTGTCGTAATTTTCAGGAAAGAATTTCCGAACATTCGCAGATAATTTAGCGTAAAACCAAATAAGTTAACAACATATTGCAGGTATTGGCTAAAATTAACTAGTTAACCATCATCGTTACTACCTAATTTCACCTCACCTCCGGCTCCGGCTCCGGCAAATTTTGTTGACCTCTGGTCTCGGCTCCGCTATTTTCACCTCCGGTTGCACCCTGATGTGCACAGGGTATTACCAAAATTCTAATTTCGGTAAGGAAGTCCGGTATTTTTCACTATCCGGTTCCGTTCCGGTAATAAATTTGGTTTTTTCACCGGAATTTACCGGTATCTTCGGTAGGTATTAAAAATTTGTTTCATTATCCTAACTTATTGTACTCAAAAATAAACGACTGGTTTAGGTTTACTTTGGCGCAAAAATTTCTAATTTCCGTTCTTTAAATTCATTACGCCAATTGAAGAGACAAAGTTAATCCAAGTGTTTTCCTCTAAAAATTGCGCTTTTAAGATTGTTGCGGTTAGCAATATATATAAAATCGTATGTGTTCAGCCGTTTTCAATCACTGAGCTGATTGCATTTGCTTTGGTATATATTCCAATTCTACTATCTTTTGTATTTCAGATTTATGATTAAAATAAAATTTTCTGGCAAATTTTCAGACTATTCTGAACAAAACTATTGGTCCACTTTAAGGGGCGTCCATTTTTAAGACTCTCCGAAATTCACTAAAATACGGCCCATCTTAGTTTAAATGCCGTCCCGGTTTTTGGTGGGTCTCTAAAAGAGTAGGCTTTTATTCTAGACTAGGTACATTATTTTGCTCAGGCTTAGGAATACGTTAATCAACTGCTACTGCACTAAAAGTAAAATTGGCCAAAAACATTGAAAGCGAATTTGATCACACAAAATATCCGGCTTAGACTTTGACAAAAAACAAATTTTGGCTCCGGCTCCTGTGTTAAACTTGCAGGATATATAATAATTCTAAAAAGCTTCAAAAAATTCAATTGCATACGTAGTATATTTTTATAAAATTGTGCTATATACTCATTTTGGTTTTGCATCTTTGTTCTTTTAAACGTTTGGATGAATTTTGTTACTTATTTTTAACCGAAATTGAGCAATAGCAGCATAGAAGAAAAATTAGTTATTTATTGTGCGTAAACTGTCTTTATAGAATGGTGAAAATGACAAATAGTCAGTGAAAACGGCAAGTTTTCCTTGCGTATATACAGGAACGACAGCACTGGAAATATAAGCATGCACGTATTGCGCACGAAATACAATAAGTTTCCTACAAGGCTACTTTGACTTACTTTTGAGCTGAACCGGATGTATCAACGTCCATGAACGATACACGGCTTTCATCAGAATTGTCGACAGACATAGGCTCTTCAGGATTTTCAACACAAGTGGATAACTGAGATCTAAAACTGATTAAAGTTTTAGTGTACAAATCTTATGTGTTTTAACATACTTTCTCCCATGAATATTTTCAATTTCATATGAGATGTAATTTCAAGGTAAGATTCGATCCCCTGTTTCCCTGGTGGGGGAAGTTTACGATGACCACTGAGCTATAGGAGCTTGATGCTCGAGCCCGAGTAGGCTCTCACGTCTTGTGGAGATTTTGCACTGCGCATATATGTTATAAATGTTAAACACTGCTCACAGTGTATGTCAGGCTTAGGTTTAAGCTTAGGAACACTTTTTTGCAACGCTTAGTTTAGGCATTTGCTTAGGAATACGCTTAATCTACTGTTACGCCCCTTAAAGTAACATTGGCCCATGGTCAAAGTAACATTGGCCCATATTAAAGATGGGCGGTTAATTGTCGAGTCGATGAAATTTCGGATAATAGGTTGCCGGGCGAGACGTGTTTTTCAATGCGAAATACCGCGGCGATACGTTTCAATTGTAAGGATCAGGGGATAGATTATTTTTTGCTTAAACTTAAGCTTAGGCTTAGGTAAAAGCTCATTCCTCCTACACTACAAGATAAGATAAATATCAGGTACTCGGCACGAATCACATATGTCGTATCCTGAACATTTATTTGTCTCAGGTATAACAAGTACACCCCGCTAAATACTAAATGAAGTAAACAATGGCTGGGTTGCAGAGAAATGCACGGCAAAAAATGGTGAGTCAAATTGACTGTCTCCGAAACAGGCTCTACGGGACTGCACAAAATGAATCAAATTCGACTCAGCCAAAGTCAAAACTCACTGTGGCACATGTTTGACTCTGGCGGAATCGAATTTGACTCAGTTTGCGTAGTCCCATAGAGTCTATTTCGGAGATAGTCAATTTGACTCACCATTTTTTTGCAGTGTGAGTCGACCTTTTAATTAAGGAATCAATTTACGACTTAAGTCGTAGCTATGCGCACATGGAATTGGTAGGGTCTCAGACATAAGTACTAAAAGCTGAAATTTATGTCAGGACAAATCTTAAGTGTTTTAACATACTTTCTCCCATGAATATTTTCAATTTCATGAGATGTAATTTCAAGGTAAGATTCGATCCCCTGTTTCCCTGGTGGGGGAAGTTTACGATGACCGCTGAGCTATAGGAGCTTGATGCTCGAGCCCGAGTAGGCTCTCACGTCTTGTGGAGATTTTGCACTGCGCATATATGTTATAAATGTTAAACACTGCTCACAGTGTATGTTAGGCTTAGGTTTAGGCTTAGGAACACTTTTTTGCAACGCTTAGGTTTAGGCATTAGCTTATGAATTTGCTTAATCTACTGTTACGCCCCTTAAAGTAACATTGGCCCATGGTCAAAGTAACATTGGTCCATATTGAAGATGGGCGGTTAATTGTCGAGTCGATGAAATTTCGGATAATAGGTTGCCGGGCGAGACGTGTTTTTCAATGCGGAATGCCGCGGCGATACGTTTCAATTGTAAGGATCAGGGGTTAGATTATTTTTTGCTTAAACTTAAGCTTAGGCTTAGGTAAAAGCTCATTCCTCCTACACTACAAGATAAGATAAATATCAGATACTCGGCACGAATCACATATGTCGTATCCTGAACATTTATTTGTCTCAGGTATAACAAGTACACCCCGCTAAATACTAAATGAAGTAAACAATGGCTGGGTTGCAGAGAAATGCACGGCAAAAAATGGTGAGTCAAATTGACTGTCTCCGAAACAGGCACTACGGGACTGCACAAAATGAATCAAATTCGACTCAGCCAAAGTCAAAACTCACTGTGGCACATGCTTGACTCTGGCGGAATCGAATTTGACTCAGTTTGCGTAGTCCCATAGAGTCTATTTCGGAGATAGTCAATTTGACTCACCATTTTTTTGCAGTGTGAGTCGACCTTTTAATTAAGGAATCAATTTACGACTTAAGTCGTAGCTATGCGCACATGGAATTGGTAGGGTCTCAGACATAAGTACTAAAAGCTGAAATTTATGTCAGGGCAAATCTTAAGTGTTTTAACATACTTTCTCCCATGAATATTTTCAATTTCATGAGATGTAATTTCAAGGTAAGATTCGATCCCCTGTTTCCCTGGTGGGGGAAGTTTACGATGACCACTGAGCTATAGGAGCTTGATGCTCGAGCCCGAGTAGGCTCTCACGTCTTGTGGAGATTTTGCACTGCGCATATATGTTATAAATGTTAAACACTGCTCACAGTGTATGTTAGGCTTAGGTTTAGGCTTAGGAACACTTTTTTGCAACGCTTAGGTTTAGGCATTAGCTTAGGAATACGCTTAATCTACTGTTACGCCCTTTAAAGTAACATTGGCCCATGGTCAAAGTAACATTGGCCCATATTAAAGATGGGCGGTTAATTGTCGAGTCGATGAAATTTCGGATAATAAGTTGCCGGGCGAGACGTGTTTTTCAATGCGAAATACCGCGGCGATACGTTTCAATTGTAAGGATCAGGGGTTAGATTATTTTTTGCTTAAACTTAAGCTTAGGCTTAGGTAAATGCTCATTCCTCCTACACTACAAGATAAGATAAATATCAGATACTCGGCACGAATCACATATGTCGTATCCTGAACATTTATTTGTCTCAGGTATAACAAGTACACCCCGCTAAATACTAAATGAAGTAAACAATGGCTGGGTTGCAGAGAAATGCACGGCAACAAATGGTGAGTCAAATTGACTGTCTCCGAAACAGGCTCTACGGGACTGCACAAAATGAATCAAATTCGACTCAGCCAAAGTCAAAACTCACTGTGGCACATGCTTGACTCTGGCGGAATCGAATTTGACTCAGTTTGCGTAGTCCCATAGAGTCTATTTCGGAGATAGTCAATTTGACTCACCATTTTTTTGCAGTGTGAGTCGACCTTTTAATTAAGGAATCAATTTACGACTTAAGTCGTAGCTATGCGCACATGGAACTGGTAGGGTCTCAGACATAAGTACTAAAAGCTAAAATTTATGTCAGGACAAATCTTAAGTGTTTTAACATACTTGCTCCCATGAATATTTTCAATTTCATGAGATGTAATTTCAAGGTAAGATTCGATCCCCTGTTTCCCTGGTGGGGGAAGTTTACGATGACCACTGAGCTATAGGAGCTTGATGCTCGAGCCCGAGTAGGCTCTCACGTCTTGTGGAGATTTTGCACTGCGCATATATGTTATAAATGTTAAACACTGCTCACAGTGTATGTTAGGCTTAGGTTTAGGCTTAGGAACACTTTTTTGCAACGCTTAGGTTTAGGCATTAGCTTAGGAATACGCTTAATCTACTGTTCGATCCCCTGTTTCCCTGGTGGGGGAAGTTTGTTTACGATGACCACTGAGCTATAGGAGCTTGATGCTCGAGCCCGAGTAGGCTCTCACGTCTTGTGGAGATTTTGCACTGCGCATATATGTTATAAATGTTAAACACTGCTCACAGTGTATGTCAGGCTTAGGTTTAGGCTTAGGAACACTTTTTTGCAACGCTTAGTTTAGGCATTAGCTTAGGAATACGCTTAATCTACTGTTACGCCCCTTAAAGTAACATTGGCCCATGGTCAAAGTAACATTGGCCCATATTAAAGATGGGCGGTTAATTGTCGAGTCGATGAAATTTCGGATAACAAGTTGCCGGGCGAGACGTGTTTTTGAATGCGAAATACCGCGGCGATGCGTTTCAATTGTAAGGATCAGGGGTTAGATTATTTTTTGCTTAAACTTAAGCTTAGGCTTAGGTAAAAGCTCAATCCTCCTACACTTAGGATTAGGCTTAGAATTCGGAGTATATACGTCCCTGTTCTATCTGTACATTGGCCCGTGAACCATATCGAACGAACAGCGCAAATTAATGTATAAAACATAGACGAATCAGTTTGAAATATGTCACGTACCTGTTCCTTGGATTTGACTGTGAGAAATCGGAAGATGAATCGGTAGACATCAGGCTCACTGATGACGGTCGATCACTACTCGTATCGGGCGTAGACTGTGGTAAAACCGATGACTCGCCGTCTGAAGCGTATCCGAATGAATTGTCCCTAAACCAAAGTATGATATATACATACCTATTACCAGTCGTAGTGGGACTATATACATGTATTGAGCGAAGCTCGAGCACACGTAAGCTATTTTAAAGTATTATGAAAATTAGCTCTAACTATTAGATAATTGGTTTTGAAACTTTGTAGACAATTTATTCAGATTTCTCGCACTCGAAAACCCATTATTGCTGAAATTAAATTGCTTGTATCCCTAATAATTAGTGAAATATTGTAAAAAGTCCTATTTTAGGCTTATAAACTATGCTAATATGCAAAGTATTTAGTAGCTAACTACTCAATTATCGGTTTTGGAGATTTGAATTAAACAGTCTATGCAGATTCCTCGCACTCAAAAACCTTTTAATGCTGAAATTCGATTGCTTGTAACTAATAAAAAATACTGAAATATAGTAGAAAGTCCTAATTTATTCTTAATTAATGATGAACATTAGCCTGTAGCTAATAAACGGCTCAAAATTTCAATACCCCAATGCGAGGTTAACACCCCCAGGATAATTGGCTTTCAAACAAAAAGTTATTAAAATTGGCTCAGCCGTTCCTGAGATTCTTTTCGGACGAACAGACTGTCAGACGGACGGACGGACATCACCCCAAAGTATAAAACATAAAACGCTTCGTGAAACTTCGAGCTTCGATCGGAGTTTCGCTTTGCTCAATAAAATGTTAAATTCTTAAGTGTGACTTCGGCCGCGCTTTTGGAAAAATTTGGTTCTATCCCTCTATATACGTGTACATCGCGAAAAAGTTTTGTTTGGTTGGATTTAGCGTTTGCGTTTAGGCCTACGCTTTGGGTGCAAATGTCCAATTTAAAAAACTGAATACTCGTCTCCTACTGGTGAATTTGCATGACTATTAAATACGTAACTAAAGCAATATATACGTATGACGGCCAATAACATTTAAACTTACATTGTTTGAAATTTTGAACACGAATCAACTGACAGATTCAATGATATTAATAACTGCAAAATTCTTTGACCTGGAACAAAAATGATCGGAAATATAGCCAAAATTAATGTTTAGTTAAGGGGTGGCGCTATGTTCGTCGTCCGGCGCAGGGCGGCGCGGCACGTCAAAAAACCTTTTGTTTACAAATTGATTTGCTGTCTGACGTGGAAATAAACGCGAATTATGATACGGTGGCAAACAGCACCGGGCAGGAATGTACGGTGCCCGAGGTCATTAGAAACATATCTTCTGTCTTAGGGTTAGGCTCAGACTTAGGTCTAGAAAAAACTTTCATAAGCCTTAGGTTTAAAACTTTGCTCGAGATGTTTCCTAATCCTAAGCAGACCCATAGCCAGCTCACCTTGCTAGGGGGATAAAATTTTTTCACGAGAGGCATACATGGGTTTTCGATGACTCACAAGTAACGTGTTAAAGATTTTCTCAACATCCAATTTTTGTCCAGGAGGTTGAGCCCGCCCTCTGGCTTTGGGCCCGAGCGTAAGCCATGCAGAGCTTTAAGTCTTAGTCTAAGCCTTAATTTTTTATGGGGAAGTGTAATTACAACAGCCAAGCTTTATGCTATTTAATATCGCTAAAAATTTACAGAATCGAATTTTAGCCCTAAAATTAAAGGCATTTAAAAGACAGAAATGTCTCCTTCAGGCAATGCCACTGTTTCTACCGACTGACGACAACGTACGTATATATACGTAATATGCAAAGGACGTATATACGCGTGCGTACGTACTAGTTGCCCCGTAGCCGTGGCGCAAAGCTCCGGCACCGGCCAGGAGCCGATACCAATCGGGCCATGTAACACGTACTGTAGTGACCCGAATAAGAGATGGAACCAATATTTATTTGGCCTCTTCAGAGGGATCCCCTGTTATTCGGTTATAGACTGCTAATTATTTTTAATCCACGTTACATCACCCTTCGTTACTGATATATTTCATCCGGTACTGTGACTATCCGTTGACTTAAACGTTTAGTCTTATGTCAATAGCTTGAGCGATCATGCAAGGTTATACTTAGGAATGCACTTTCAAAATTTAACTACGCTTAAAAGTTTCGAAGTCAAATATTTGGTACTGGGATCATTTATGCGCTACAATTAGGAATAATTGGAATTTATGCACTCTAAGGATATAAGGATTCTATTTGCTTACGGACGCTTCTTAGAGATGCGGACTCCTATTGATTGGGACTCAAATTGGGGACACCACTCTTATTAGCCCACACCCTCTTTTTCACGTCGCTACGGTACGTACAGAAAAGTAACTGTCATCATGATCTACGATATACGTTATTACGTATATGGTCTGTAACTTGAGAAAATAAACACTCTATTGTGTGCGTATGCGTAGAGCAAACCGTGGGAAAATAAAAAATAGCGATGTGCCGATACCAAAATTTTTGCCGATGCCGATGCTGATTAATCGGCACATCCCTAATAAAAATAACATATACGGCAGGGTCGGTTTTCTGGTAGACTGTGATGCCGCCTTGTTAAAGTATATAATATATATATTATATATATCAGGGTGCAACCGGAATTACAATTTACCGGAACCGGAACCGGAATTTGAAAATTTTACCGGAACCGGAACCGGAACCGGAAAGTGAAAAATGCATTTCACCAAAAATTTCGTTTTAATCTTATTTTTTGCTCTATTATTTGTGAAATAACCTTAGTCGAACATAGATATTTATTTTATTTGTTGTATTTTAGATTTTCGTCGTCGACTGAAGTGAAATCCACCATCAATGGCTTATATTCGGAATACAAGTGGCTTTCTAAAGAGATTCTTAAAGATTAACAAAGTTAAAAAAACGGCCAAATTATAACACCGGAATTTTTAAATCCGGTAAAAATTTACCGGAACCGGAACCGGAACCGGAAGGTGAAAAAATGCCGGAACCGGAACCGGAATTCCGGTTGCACCCTGATATGTATATATATTATATATATTATACATTTATATATATATATATATATATATATATATATATATATATATATATACGTATATATGCGTATATACGACTCATTTTAAATTAATCGGGTCTCTTGTATGTACGTTTCCCTGGCCAATGTTAACTATAGGTGCCTGCCATGTTTAAGCATCAGCCTAAGCCTATATAATTAAATCTTAAATTTTAAGCTTAAGCATTAAGCGTAACCTTAGCCTAAGTATTAATTTTTCGGACTCTAAAGTACCAATGTTGTTGTGTTTCCAGTGGACAGTCCCCTATAATTACAATGGGCTCTTCTTTTACACCATAGACTTAGGCTTAGGCCCAGGTTTAGGTTTCGTCAGGCTTTACAATTCTGAAATAGTACGTACTTACGAATATACACCATTGTATCAGCCTAAACCCAAACTTTGTCTCCCTTACCTACGCAAAGCTAATAAGCCTTTACACTAATGACGGTAAAACGTACAAGAACCTACGCAAGGGTACTGAAATACAAAATACAATTCATAATCCATTTCAACTTTTTATCTGTGTTACTTTTTGGGCCGTCTCGGCTTCTGATGGGACTGTAATAGAGCCGAATTAGATTTTAGACATTGCTTGCTTACGCTTATGCGGAGGCTTTGGGTTGTACCTTAACCTTTTTCAAAGTTTAAGCTTAGGTACAATTATATATAATCTACTGTTACGGCCCTAAAAGTAACATTGACCCTTTATAAACACCTACCGACAGTGATCGCAATACGTTTCCAATCGACCGGTATATATACCGGAAATACATGCGAGGGTTGACATGCAGACATAATAACAGCTCTGCAGGTGCTCCCGCCCTGAATGTAGGCAGCGCTAATATAATAGCAACTATGAATATTATATATTAAAAATTATTGTTTCGGCGTTAAAAGCCATAAATAATCGTTCACAAACGATCCTCAAATGTTACAAAAATGCTGAGTTAAATTGACTCTAGCCGAAATAGGATTTGCGAGACTACAAAAACTGAGTCAAATTCGACTAGGCCAGAATCAAACGTGCGACTATGTCGGAGAAAGTCAATTCGACTCATTGTTTTTTACAGTGTACGGTCTCAATGGTTGGTGACAAGCGTAAAGCCAACATAAAGATGAATTTAAGCTTATAGAAGCTATTAAAATATATACTTTTCAATGGAGATCTATTATAACTGAAGCTTAGAACGATGGCACTGTCAGGATTCAAAAAGGACATAACTTAGGCGAAAGACCAACTTTCTAACGGACCAAATAAGCGAGATTAAACCCTGAGTTGTAAAAATGACCCAAGTACCTATTTTTTATCACTCTAGCAATTCACAGGGGTATACAAACAGTCTGTGTACCCCCTGTGTACACTGTTGGTATTCAATATTATTGCGGGTTTAATAATTAATTTTGAAACACAAAATTAATTAGAAACTTGTTATTGAAAACAGATGTAGAGTTTAATAAACAACACTAATTGTAAAAAAATAATATAATACTAATAATTATAATAAGAATAATAATAATTATTGTAATACAACAGTAACAAAAACAAAATTATTAAGAACTTTTTAAATATTAAAGCAAATCAAAATAAACAATAAATTCATGCTACCAAGAGTTCACAATACAAGAGTGTGCAACTCTTGGTATTCCGCATGGAACAAAATGTACCACCGGGCGTTGTTTTGTTGGACGACCCCTCCTTGTTTGCTTGCAAGTGTTCGAGAACACTTGAATACCACTCCAGTAAAGTTTTCAGCCCCCCTAGCAAGGTGAGAAAAACTATAAAACAATTTACACATTTATTGTAGCCCTTCCCAAAACCAAAAAAATCCTGACTGCCTGTTAGCATTTACCATGGCACTAAAATTTAATAGATTACTTATAGATTTGCTCGTTAAAGATTTCTCAACATACCTTGAAATGCACAAAGCAAATTTCACTGCAAAACATTTAAAACCATGCCATTTTAAAATAGGAAAGATACAGTTTTGTCTACAATTAGCAGCATAATAGCGGTAATAATCAAGCCAGTATTTTTATAAAATTTTATTCAATAATGTTTCCGTTAAATACTTTTTCAATTTCAAAACACAAAAAACTGAGCCAATAAAAAATGTTATAGAGTTTTACTTGTTTATTTGTTAAAAAGTACACATTTAATGTTTATTCGAATCGTTTTCAACTGAAAATACACAATTTTGTGAAAAACATTTTGTTGGAAACATGGCTCATGTTAGGTTTAGGGCCTTGTGGGTCTGTAAACTAGCAGGCTTTAGATTCTAAACAGCATTTTTGGCTTTTGGCTGACGATTATGCTTAGGAATATACACTTTTTTCAACGTATGCTGAGGAATATGTTTAATCTGCTGTTACGGTGCTAAAAGTGGCCGGAAACGCTTAGAATTAAATATAAACCCGTTCAATTTGGGTATTAAGTTTGGTAGAAGCCACAAACTGTTAGATCAGTTTTGCATCACAGTGCAAGAGCACCAACGTGTCAATTTTTTCGCTATTCGTTAGCCAAACATTGGGAAGGATCATATCTCAAATTCGAAAACTAGCGCACAGCACAAGCCGCATGTAAGCACAACTCAAACACGACTAGGTTGTCGAATAAAAATATGAGTGTTTTAAAGACCTGAAACTGGCCACCGGCGCCCCTCACTGTGAAAACCCAATCTATCGTATAGCTGCCGGCGGCAGCGAGCAATAAATAAACCAGCAACTGACAAGCAAAACAATAGGTCTCTTTCACACACACATACACAAAAATATTAAAGTTAAAGGCTGTGTAAAAGTATATATATAAAAAGCCCAGACACTGTTGTTGTCGGATAAAGAGAGCGTATATACAAGAGGGTGGCTAGCGTGTAAATCCCTTAGAAATTTTGTGAGAGACAAAAACACTTTTAACAGGCGTTAGAATAACCTTCTGGTTTGAAAAAGTAAAAAATATTTTCAGTTTAACATGAAATTATGCCCTTCGCAAAATGAAATCTTGGCGACGCCCTTGATTGTGGTAGACAAAAACGACCCAACGGAATTTGAGCAAGTGACAAAAACAAGAGAGCGAGAAAGACGGAGTCTTAGCTACATAGAGAGAAGAATCTAAAACCGGGGCGCGTAAAGCTCACGTGTTGTTTTCTCTACGAAAGGCTAGCCGATGGTTGCCTACGACCGCCCCCTTGCCCAGTTGTGAGTGCCTACCCAAAACCCGTAGCTACTTCTGCATTCTTGCAAACTCTTGCAGTATAACGCTAAAGAAGAGTCAAACAGAGGCCGAACAGAACGCTACTAGTAAACCATCGACCGAGTATATGCATCCGAATATTAAACAACCTCAAGCAGCTTAAAAAGCAAACGCAAGAGTGCGTAGTCGAATATAAAAATAGCTACAACATCGCACCCGATCATTTGAATTGTATATAAGCTTTATATACGCGACAAACTTATGTATCAAAGAACCAGGCCCATGTAGCCAGTTCACCTTGCTAGAGGGGACAAAAAAATTTTCAGAAGTGGTATATGTATAAAAAGGGTTCAATAGCTAAAAAGCAAGAAAGAAAATTTTCTAGGGGACAAAATTTTTGCAGGAGGAGAGCTGAGCCTCCTGCTCTCCCTACGGCTACGTTCAGGCCCGCAAACAATAGCTGCGAAACTTTTTTAAAACTGTCTCATAAAAAATGTTTGAAAGTTTTGTTTCCACATCCAAGCATACCTATTGTTTCAGGTTAACTAATTTTTCGCGTCAGACATTTTGCTAAATATTACATATTTTAAAATATTCGAAATGCAAAATCCGAATACGTGAAAAAATCACAATTTTAATGACATTTTCAGCATTTTAAAAATCATTTAATTGTTTCGTTGAACTACTGGCCGCTAACTAAAATCGTCATAGTCGCGTTAGACTTTTAAATTTAGTCCGTTTCCGTCCGACGCCCTAATTTGGCAAACAGAATGTTTTCATGACCGGATACACAACCGGCGACACCCAAAACACTGTCGCGCAAACACCCAAACTATTACCTTTACACGCTTTTAGATTTATCGCTGTATAGGCTACACTACTTTACACATATGCACCGTTGATGGTTGAAAGTCTTAAAAAATTAATTTGCTGCTTCGTTGCCGAGCATAAACACACAAGAAATTTGTTCAGTTGGCATTAAAATTAAAATAATATATAGCGGACCCACATATATCTTCTGCGTTTTACTCTTTGATATTTGCTGAATGTCAGCATTCAAAATGTTTGGTAGTATGGGAATATTATTTGCTTGAAAACGGGCGCTGTATCGAAGCGCGGTGTTTATGGAGATTTGGTTTTTGTGTTTAAAAACATACCTAAAACCTAATACGAACTTATATCTTGCGCAATTTGGTTGCAAGTTTAAATTCAATCATTTCCGTTCAAAACACTAACCCTTGGAAGTCGAACATAGTGCAAAGAAGCGAGCGTATGTTTTTGAATTTTTTCGAGACATAGTGAAATGAAGCGGAAATTATTAAAAACGACGTTTAGAAGGTTGCGTGACAAAAACGAACAGTTTCAACTTGAACATTTTCAGTATAAAGAATCAACAGTTTTATTATTTGCGTAAGTTTATGTTAAACCCCTCCGTAAATGATCTTTACCTCTTAGGTTTTGTTGTACCAACATTTACAGCTTGTGGTTTAATGAAGTTTAAATATCGTCGTGCACATTTAAATATAATACGGACCCAGCGCGGATCCAGATTTTTACGACGGGAGACTGGGCTCTCAAAAGTCAAATATTGATTTATCTTTTTTCACACAAAAATTTTCTAAGGGAACAATTGTTGAGTAGAGACCTTACGTACCATTTATCAGAAATAATTTTCATTCCTAAGCCTAAGCTTAAGCCTAAACCTGAACCTAAATCCAAGCAAAAATTAGTCTTAGCATAAGATTACTCTATTGCAGACCCACAGAAAAACGTTCCTCCCCTGATATTCACATGGGCCGGCATTTTTGTGGGTTTTACCAAAACAGTGAAAGCCTAGCAAACGGCTTTTTCAATACATACGGGTTCGGCTGTGGTATTCTGCATCTATTGGTCTGTCTGAAAGCAACTTCTCAATGATCCAATATGCAGTGTGGCTAAAACGCTATATAAAAACTCAGTCTAGTACAATTGCCAAATACAAAAAAGTTAACGTTATATTTTTTATTTTTATGCCATGTAGATTGTACGTAGTAAAAAATACAATACCCCTTCCATCGTTCAAAGACAACCGCTTGCAAGGCAATAGCACAGCGTACGTTGGCGCCGTCAGATGTCGGGGCGTGCAGTGCAAATGCAGTATAATGGAAATCGGCCAACAAAAACTAAATTTGATTTTTTACATTTCATAAATATTTGAGAGTGTCTTTTCGCTTTTTTAGAGAAACAATAGAGGTGTCTACTTGTTCCGCAGTTATGGCACAGGGGCGTCCCGGTTTCTGGTGTATTTAAAAAGGGCAGGTTTAGATTTTAGATTACATTTTTGCTAGGCTTAATCTTAGGAATACGCTTAATCTTCTATTACACGTACACCCCTTAAAGTTACATTGGCCCTCAGCCTTTATACCACAATTGCAGAAAAACACCCTTTAAAAGTCCTGCCTGTATGCCCGTGGGAGACGGAGACAAGATTTTTGTTCTTCCAGAATAAAAAGTACAAAGAGTCAAACAATTTCTTAAATTTGATGTAGGTACGTATATACACTGCAAAAAACGGTGAGTCAAATTGACTCTCTCCGAAATAGGCTTTTCTTGATTTAATACACAAACTGAGGCAAAATTCGATTCCACCAGAGTCAAATTGAGTCAGATTTGACTCAGTCGGAGACGAATTTTGACTGTTTGCCGAAAGTAACTAACTCTTCAACGTACAATCAGAGGTTTTGGCGAAAAACAAAGCTTTCAAACAACAATAAATAGCCAGTACTACGACCACAGAAGCATTCAATATAGTAGTGTGATACAAACCAGAGAAATGCAAATATACAAATATAATATACGTATATTAAATGAACTAAACTATTTCCTCGCCCATACATTTACAAGCCAGTCAACATATTAATACTCAAGGGCGTCTCCAGTGATGGGTCTCAAGTGGCGGGATGTCCGTGACCTGGTCCAATGGCTTACAAAATATACTTTGCGGTTTATAAATGCCGGTTTTTAGAAAAACCTATTGATCTTATAGCTACAACCTATAAAAAGTTATACTTTTCCTGTGGTCATCCCCAAGCCAATATTCTACCTACGCCCAACATATAACTACTATCCAGGATATATTGCTTTGTTATACGTATAATATATACATACAGAACGAACGAGACACTTAGCAGACTAAAAGAGTGCCTACGCTACTATTTAACCAGGCGACAGCCATAAAGCTTGACCAAACCTAAAGGGATAAAATACGTTATACAAGCAAAGGAAGGGAAGACAGATATATATGAAAAGAAAATGATCTAATTTAAACCCAGCAAAACAAACTCTCGAACGGTATGTACTCATAGAGCGCCATAAAAGGCCCATGTGTCACAACATCATTTGCTACAACACACTGTTCGAAAAGGTTTTTGGCGAGAAGCAAAAATAAAACTACGCATGCAATATCAAATCAAGCGGCGTAAATATATTAAAATATCGTCGTGAAACTAGTTCTTCTTGTATCAAAATGAGAAAACCAACCAAAACAATACAGAAACAAACACGACAATAGCAGTGTGTATAGTGAAAAAATCTCTTGGCGATATATTTGTAACATTAAAAAATACCCAGATGATCACGGTTTTGATATACATAGTTTTTTTGTCGCCGAATAATAATATAATCTTTTGTACTATAAGCAGCAACTGAAGCTTCGAGTTTTATCGTTTGTATCTTATACGGGCCCGTAGCCAAACGGTGGGGGAGGCATGGTGGCTCAGCGACCGCTGGAAAATTTTTTGCCTCTCCCTAGAATATTTTTAAGCTTAAAACCCTTGTATGCCCATCCTGAAAATATGTTAGCCAACGCGAGCAAGGTCAGCTGACTGCGGGCCTGATCTTTTATACCTTTGTGGTGTGGTGTTTGCAGAATGAAAGATTTTACACTGCTCCATTGTGGGCACTTAAAGAATTTATTTCGTTTATTTTATTTTTTTAAATTTTAATATACTTTGTTACCTTTTTCCACTCCAAAAGTTCTTCCCAATGAGTGAATTAGTAAATCAGACGGCTCTTGTTCGTGTACAATCTCCCCTACATGCGAAATTAGGTTCAAGCGTCTCGGAATATTCATATGACGAAAAATCCTATCTGCACAATTAATCACAAAAGTTATTATTGCACACACGCGAACATGACGCTGGCTACAAACTGACGTATTATGGCTATTTATTAGGAATTTTGTTTGAGAACTTTAGAACGCACTATATCAGCTAAAGTGTATGTATGTATGTATGTATGGAAGATAATTTGAAGCAAAGTCATGCAGAAGAAATAGAAAATATTCATGTGAGATGGGATTAATTGAAAAATTTAATTTTCAAATACTATCTTTAATGAAACACACCCAATACGTTTGTCGGGGACCGGTATTTTTCCCGAGGCCGGTGCCAACCGGGGCGAGGTTAGAAAACCTAAAGATAACTGTCAACATGAGCTACAATATGCGTAATATGTATATGTTGACTAACAGGAGAAAATAAAATCAACTTTAACAGCGCGCAAACATAGGGACCCATTTCAAAAGTGTCAGGATGTTAAAAACTGGCATCTCCAAACTTGACTGACCACAAACTTGCAGGTTTCAGTTTTACAAAAATGTACTAAATTTATTAGTGGATTTTTAGTTTTAAAGGTACATGAAGTTTTAATCAAAAGTTTTGTTTGAAATTTGCTTTACATTGCATGGGAATGTACACAGTTGGGTCAAACAAAAACAACTATTAAACAGATATATTCACAGCGATTAAGATCAAAGAAACATCATTCATAGCAAATCATCCTGAGACTAAAATTAGGCCTCAGTTGAGGCAACATAAATTTTACATCTGCTTTTTAGTTCAGCTAGCTTCATATTTTAAACTACAATGAATACGAGCAGCAAAAACGTCTGATATAAAAAGCAGGTAGTTACAATTTTCAGTATATATATATATACGAATATATACATGTATAAATATATAATATATCAGCGTTTAAAATCAAGTTTTACGCAGTTAGGAAGGCAGGAAATGGGCAGTACGTTACGTATCAGGGTTCCAACCGGAACTTAATTTTGTTGAGATAGGAATCGGAATCGGAATTAAATTATTTGCTCGTCGGAACCGGAATCGGAACTGGAATCGGAATTTTTGAATTTAAATGTTATGATTTCGTTATTAATTTTTAGTCGTGAAACCAAATAGGTTTTATTTCTTTATTTCACAGTTTACACAGTATTTTCTCAGTGTAAATTTTCAGTGGCAAAGTATAATTCTCGAAATACAGGTGGTTTTTGTAAACCTAAGCTTAAGCGTTGAGCAAAGTGTAAACCTAAGCCTAAGCAAAAAATGTGGCCTAAAATCTGACCGTACTCCTTAACAGTGGAGTGAAGTGTACCTACAACTGAACCTAAACCAACCTAGTCTATATATTTAATGAAAGGCATCTTTATGGTTCGCACAAGAGTGGAAGCCCAGAACAATGTTCAGGTCCAAAATAGTACGATTTTGACCACAGAAAAATAGCATTTTTCAACTATAGTTGAAATTTATGCAGAATACCAGCGTTCCATCGGAATTCCGATTGCGGTAAAATTCCGGCAAAAGTTGACTTCCGATTCCGGCTGACAAATGTTTCGATGTCGGAATTCTGATTTATGAGTTTAAGATGATTGAACTTAGATTTTTCTTGTTTCGGTTTGTTTCGTTCGTTTATTCTTTTGGTTTTTTCTTAAAATATTCCGAGTTTTTGCATGTATTTCGTCAGCTATATAAACATTTTTTACTGAAACTGTGAACAGTACGGAAACAGGCATACTACAACAAAAGTTAAGTCATACACCTTTAAGTACTAAAGCTTGATTCCGATTCCGATTCCGGTTCCGACAGAAAAATTTGATACCGATTCCGATTCCCCTTCCGACAAAATCTAGTTCCGGTTGGATCGATCACTGTATAAAATACCAAAACCAAACTATAAAAAACAGAATTTTAACACATAACACACATTCGTACGCCTACGTGTAAAATTTTAATATCGTATATATACACTGATTACAATTGCGATAACCCACCGTGTTCCTAAAAACCCAACTATATATACACGACTATATTCATAGTATATATACGCATTCGGCGACCCATTTTTAGGGCCGTTCCCGTTTCTGGTAGGACTGTAAAACATATATATCAGGGTGCAACCGGAGATGAAAAATACCGGAGCCGGAGGTCAACGAAACTTGCCGGAGCCGGAGCAGGAGGTGAGGCGAAATTAAGTAGTAACGATGATGGTTAACTGGTTATAATTTTAGTTAAATTTTAGCCAATATCTGCAATATGTTGTTTTGGTTTTACGCTAATTATCTGCGAATTTTCGGAAATTCTTTCCTAAAAATTTCGACAAAAGTATTAAAACAAAAAGCGTTCAAACGGATAAATTTTGCAAAATTATGCAAAATTTTACTACCAAAATTGCCGGAACCTCCGGCGTAAATTTTACCGGAGACGGGCCCGGACGCCGATCTTCTGCCGGGGCCGGAGGCAGACCTCCGGTTGTACCCTTTTTTTAAGGTAGAATACAGCCCAATGAAAAATAAAATCAAATGTTCAAAGCTCATCGCGCTGTGACAGGTGGTTTTGTACAAAAGTGATCAGTAGAGTGTTTGTGTTTTTACGTGTATAACGTGGCGATTTTGTGGTCATAAAAATTAACAAAATTAAAGGAAAGGTTAAGGTTGCGCATGAAATGTGTTTGGGTTGTTGAGTGAAGAATTGTGCGTCGGTGTAAAACAGTGCGAAGTTTGTTAAATACTCAACAACCCAGCCAGTTTTAATTTTGCATGTCTACTACGCCTCCTGCGTTCCCAGTCAGATAACGCTGTCGCAGCACACTACCGGCTCAAACCTGCTTTCTAAACAAATACAAATCTTCTCGTACCGGTTCAAACCTGCTCAAAGGTTAAAAATACTAAACCTTTACCCATCTATACGTATATATGCCTACCGATTCAACTGAAACGCATTCAAATTCAAAATCCAAATCAATTTCCAATTGTCACACTTCACGTATATCATCGCAGAATGAAAAGTTTCGTATACAGCCCCGGTGCAAGTGCAGGTATGCTTTCCGATCAGCTAGTGCATTTTCAAAATTCGGCGGGCCAACAAAAACACTAGGCTGCAATGTTTTTAATACTGCAGTATTTAACATGTATAAAAAGGTATATATACCAGTTTTGAATATGAATTAAAATAATTTTACGTTTCCAGTGTCCAGTGTGATTCATTTTCTGATATGTTTTAAATATTAAAATATATTTTTTTCGACATTTTTTATTGTTTGCCCGTGGCCGTCGGCCCACCGTTTTGTTTTATCCTTTAAGCCTTAACCTAAAGCTTAAGCCTAAGCGTAGGTGTAAGAATGAGCATATTCTTCCGCTGATCTTTATTATAGATGGTCCGAAAGATGTTCCAGTGTTCCGTTTAAATCCGACTTTACGCGATACGGGAGCAATTACCTGTTCAGTAACCGTACTCACTAGCCATATGAAAGAAAATTTCTCCGCTTTTTTAAAAGATGGCTGCTGCCCTAAGCCCTCCGCAATTTTCAGGGACCCTAAGCAGAATAGAGGGCTGCTGTCCACGAAGCCCCTCGCAGCACGCAGTAACCAATTAGAGTTGCGCTATAGTTTAATGAGCCGGATGCCGGCACGTGCCGCTATACATTGTTATGTAAACAAAAGCATACAGGAAATGCTATCAAACGTACCACAATTTTTAGTATAAAACAAATTTTATCGTGCCGAGTGCTAGCGCGCGACGGCGGCCGGCGGCGAGCGGCGGGTATATATATATAGCGCAAACTTTAGTCCTCAAGTCGACAAATTTTTCTTTTTTGTACAAGCTGAATAGGCAGCAACATGTAAAAAATTGTACTAATAAAGATGTTCGCACGCGCAACGCCCCATCAAATTAAGGCCAAAAATTTTTTCAAAGTTTTAAATCATATATAATTCTGTACATATATGACATCGCCCAACAACAACTCGGCGAATGACAACTTGTAGCCTAGTGCAAGACATTTGGTCCCCAACTACTCGTCTACCAGCCACCAGAAACTTTGACAACTCGTAGGCGAGATACAATACCTTTGGCTTAAGTTTTTGTGCGTTTAGTCGATGAGGTTTCAGAGCGATAGGTTGTCTGCGTCGATGAAATGTTGAATTACAAGTAGTCTGTTCGCGAGTTGTTGGACGACGAATTGTACAAATTTCAAATAGGGTCCATTTTACTTTTAGGGACGTCCAGGTTTGTGGTGTGTCTATAAAATGGTAAGTTTAGATTAAAGATTAATTTATTTGCTTAGGCTTAGGTTTGCCTTGGGCTTAGGCTTAGGTTTTGGAACACATTTTTGCAACGCTTACTTTACGCTTAGGCTTAGGCTTTGGAATACGCTTAATCGACTGTTACGCCCCTTAAAGTAACATTGGCCATTTACGTTGATGACCTAAAACCAATAAAGGATACACAACTGCAAAAGTAAATACCTATTCGAGCCAGTAAGCTTTAAAATGAATACGTTGCAAAATTAGTGAGCATACTCTTGTAAAACTCAGTCTTCGCATTTCTTTCCTAAGAACATAAAGTAAGAAGCTAATTTTTGAAATTGTAGGTTCGTAAAATTCACTCTGTTCATAGTTCCAAGAGACTTTATTGTTAAAAATTACATAAAGATTGCTCTGTTTTACGTACAGACGTATGCATGTAAGTGAGCAATGAGCATTTCCCTCAAATGTGAAGGAGGTATTACAGTGGTTATTTGAAAGTTTCTTCCAATTTTTATGAGTTTTAGGCTCGTAAAATTCACTCTGTTCATAGTTCCAAGAGACTTTATTGTTAAACATAACAAAAAGTTTGCTCTGTTTTACGTACAGACGTATGGTAAGTGAGCAATGAGCATTTCCCTCAAATGTGAAGGAGGTATTACAGTGGTTATTTGAAAGTTTCTTCCAATTTTTATGAGTTTTAGGCTCGTAAAATTCACTCTGTTCATAGTTCCAAGAGACTTTATTGTTAAAAATAACAAAAAGTTTGCTCTGTTTTACGTACAGACGTATGCATGTAAGTGAGCAATGAGCATTTCCCTCAAATGTGAAGGAGGTATTACAGTGGTTATTTGAAAGTTTCTTCCAATTTTTATGAGTTTTAGGCTCGTAAAATTCACTCTGTTCATAGTTCCAAGAGACTTTATTGTTAAAAATAACAAAAAGTTTGCTCTGTTTTACGTACAGACGTATGCGTGTAAGTGAGCAATGAGCATTTCCCTCAAATGTGAAGGAGGTATTACAGTGGTTATTTGAAAGTTTCTTCCAATTTTTATGAGTTTTAGGCTCGTAAAATTCACTCTGTTCATAGTTCCAAGAGACTTTATTGTTAAAAATTACATAAAGATTGCTCTGTTTTACGTACAGACGTATGCATGTAAGTGAGCAATGAGCATTTCCCTCAAATGTGAAGGAGGTATTACAGTGGTTATTTGAAAGTTTCTTCCAATTTTTATGAGTTTTAGGCTCGTAAAATTCACTCTGTTCATAGTTCCAAGAGACTTTATTGTTAAAAATAACAAAAAGATTGCTCTGTTTTACGTACAGACGTATGCATGTAAGTGAGCAATGAGCATTTCCCTCAAATGTGAAGGAGGTATTACAGTGGTTATTTGAAAGTTTCTTCCAATTTTTATGAGTTTTAGGCTCGTAAAATTCACTCTGTTCATAGTTCCAAGAGACTTTATTGTTAAAAATAACAAAAAGTTTGCTCTGTTTTACGTACAGACGTATGCATGTAAGTGAGCAATGAGCATTTCCCTCAAATGTGAAGGAGGTATTACAGTGGTTATTTGAAAGTTTCTTCCAATTTTTATGAGTTTTAGGCTCGTAAAATTCACTCTGTTCATAGTTCCAAGAGACTTTATTGTTAAAAATAACAAAAAGTTTGCTCTGTTTTACGTACAGACGTATGCGTGTAAGTGAGCAATGAGCATTTCCCTCAAATGTGAAGGAGGTATTACAGTGGTTATTTGAAAGTTTCTTCCAATTTTTATGAGTTTTAGGCTCGTAAAATTCACTCTGTTCATAGTTCCAAGAGACTTTATTGTTAAAAATTACATAAAGATTGCTCTGTTTTACGTACAGACGTATGCATGTAAGTGAGCAATGAGCATTTCCCTCAAATGTGAAGGAGGTATTACAGTGGTTATTTGAAAGTTTCTTCCAATTTTTATGAGTTTTAGGCTCGTAAAATTCACTCTGTTCATAGTTCCAAGAGACTTTATTGTTAAAAATAACAAAAAGATTGCTCTGTTTTACGTACAGACGTATGCATGTAAGTGAGCAATGAGCATTTCCCTCAAATGTGAAGGAGGTATTACAGTGGTTATTTGAAAGTTTCTTCCAATTTTTATGAGTTTTAGGCTCGTAAAATTCACTCTGTTCATAGTTCCAAGAGACTTTATTGTTAAAAATAACAAAAAGTTTGCTCTGTTTTACGTACAGACGTATGCATGTAAGTGAGCAATGAGCATTTCCCTCAAATGTGAAGGAGGTATTACAGTGGTTATTTGAAAGTTTCTTCCAATTTTTATGAGTTTTAGGCTCGTAAAATTCACTCTGTTCATAGTTCCAAGAGACTTTATTGTTAAAAATAACAAAAAGTTTGCTCTGTTTTACGTACAGACGTATGCATGTAAGTGAGCAATGAGCATTTCCCTCAAATGTGAAGGAGGTATTACAGTGGTTATTTGAAAGTTTCTTCCAATTTTTATGAGTTTTAGGCTCGTAAAATTCACTCTGTTCATAGTTCCAAGAGACTTTATTGTTAAAAATTACATAAAGATTGCTCTGTTTTACGTACAGACGTATGCATGTAAGTGAGCAATGAGCATTTCCCTCAAATGTGAAGGAGGTATTACAGTGGTTATTTGAAAGTTTCTTCCAATTTTTATGAGTTTTAGGCTCGTAAAATTCACTCTGTTCATAGTTCCAAGAGACTTTATTGTTAAAAATAACAAAAAGTTTGCTCTGTTTTACGTACAGACGTATGCATGTAAGTGAGCAATGAGCATTTCCCTCAAATGTGAAGGAGGTATTACAGTGGTTATTTTAAAGTTTCTTCCAATTTTTATGAGTTTTAGGCTCGTAAAATTCACTCTGTTCATAGTTCCAAGAGACTTTATTGTTAAAAATAACAAAAAGTTTGCTCTGTTTTACGTACAGACGTATGCATGTAAGTGAGCAATGAGCATTTCCCTCAAATGTGAAGGAGGTATTACAGTGGTTATTTGAAAGTTTCTTCCAATTTTTATGAGTTTTAGGCTCGTAAAATTCACTCTGTTCGTAGTTCCAAAAGCCAATATGAAGACCCCGCCCCCTAAACTGATATTCACTACGAAATTTAGGTATATGTCGTGAAACAACTCAGCCCACTGAACGTTTATAGTGCACGTTCATGCAAAATTTATAACGTAAAAATTAGAGCATATATATATATAATATATATATATATATATATATAGCGTACGTAAGGTGCCCTCATCTAAAATTGTAAAATTTGCCAATCTTCACTTTAGTCATTGACTGGCATGCTGCAGAAATATTGGGCGTGACTGCTTATCAGCCACAGGTAAAGACAAAGAAGACATAAATACATACGTATCAGGGTTCAACTGGATGTAAAAAATTCCAGAGCCGGATAGTTCAATATCCGGCTTCGACAGTTACATGAACTGGAGCTGGATATTTTTCATATATACGTGGTTTTGTTTAATTTCACTGATATGCTGCTATTGTTCGATGTTGTATAAAAATAACAAAATTCATCCAAACCTTTAAAAACAAAGAACCAAGATGCAAAAGTAAGTAAATGAGCAGCACAATTATAATTGAAAACACACTAAGCAATTAATTCTTTTGAAGATTTTTGCAATATTATCCGGCAGGTTGCAATATATCGGAACCGGATCTAAAATTCAAGTTTTTACCGGAACGATAGCCGGATATCCGGCTGATCCCTGATAAATATATGATAAAATATTGCGTGCGAACGTACGTACGTTAAGACAGAGATTGGATCAAAATGATAATTGTGATTCAGCTGTTTATCGAGTTAATTTTAAAATACTGCAAGTATTAGCTTATATATTACGCGCTGAAAATGCACAAATCAAAGTATACAATGAACATGCATAAACAGTTGTACCAATATTGATTTTTTACACATCTAAGTCAGGGTTCAAAATGGAGCTGGACTATACCGGAAACTAAATCGGAACAAACTGAATCGGAACAGTAAATTTGTACCGGAATTGTGTTCGGAATCTGAACTAGGATATTTACGACTGTACGAATAATTTGTATACGCAAATATAATACTGATTTGATGTGTCTGTCAGCTGACAACAATTTTAAAAAACGTCGCATGAAGAAATTGGCGATGGTTTCTAGTTATGTAAAGCTAAACAATAATCCATTATTGAGATATATAAGTTAACTGATCGAAAGCAATTTAGGCAAATGATACAAAATTTTTTATGCAACAATCGGAATCGGAATCGAAACTCGTTTTGAATAGGAATTCTAATCACAATCGGAATGCCGGTTGCACCCTGGCCTAAGTACTTATTAATAATCCGAAATCTCGTAACTCAGAAGATAACGTAACATATAGGTATACGTATATATTATTGTAACCCAATTATTTATTAGGTGTCGCTCATGGAAATGAAAGAAACACCGGACCCAGTTAGAAGGCTTTTAATTTTGGTTAGTTTCTTTTGTGCAAAGCGGAACTGGACTATACCGTAATCGGAATTTTGTGCAATCAAAATAGGATTCGGAATCGGAACTCGTTTTTAATCGGAATTCTAATTTGAATCGGAATTCCGACTGTACCCTGCAAAAAGCATCAGCATAGACCCTATATGTATCAATATTTTGTCTAGCATATATACGTTAATAAAATTCTTTTCAAACTATAACTCAGGCCCATTTGATTGGAGAACCTATTTTGATGGATATGAAACAACGTAGTAAGCTTATTTATTATTATTTTACGTCTATGTCCTGAGGTTTAGGCTTACGTTAGAAATATGATTTACCAGCACACGCTGCTTGAAGTTTTATTTTCAAAAAGTCCAGGGACCGGATACATTCCCTGTGGTTTTGCACATAAACTAAAACACTAACAAAACAAATGAGAACAACCGAATACCGCAAATATTTAAACATCCCGCTTTTATTAATCATCTATACTGCGTAGCGCTATCACACTATCAAGGAACGTCAAAAACCAGTGTGAAAATATATACTATAAAAATTTCGTAATTTTTTGAAACAAAATAGCTTGTTGAAGTAGAAACAGTCGTTGTGCGTTGTAGATTTTAGTACATGGCAAATTGGCGTTGGGAGGATTCTGGAGAGGTCAAATCATATTAAAAATTTTAATAGAATTTTTGGTTACCCATTGTAAAAATGCCGAAATAACCTGAAGAAATTTCAAAAGGCGGTTGACTTCCGTATCCCCCAGGTCCCTGGCTAAACAATTGACCGCCAATCCATCCTCGCAATATTTAATGTTAATAATGTTTAATATTTTATTGGGAAACAAAACTTAAAAGTATGTGTAGTGCCCTGATCGAGTTGGAGTTCTTGTTCAACTGCGTAGTATTGTATGGTAGTGTACAAGCAGAAAATGCAGAGAAAGCATAGAGAATATTAATCTTCTTTGCCTCCATCATTGGTGAGAAAAAACTTTTTACTTAAATTGTAGTTGCAAATGCCGAAAAGAAATAAAATTCTGGCTGCATGACATGCGCATCGGGTTTTTGCATAGAAATACAATCGTACTGGCATTATTGTCGTGTTTGAACTACGAATGGGCTACCGAGTCCTGGCCGAAACGGCGAGTGGAATATTCAGTTTACAAAATATAAACCTTGGTAAACCACTGTTGGGGGCATCTCTACTTTTCTCATTACCAGCGTTGCATTGTCGCAGTACTGTGCCATTCTTGCGTTTTAAGGTGTTCCCGCCTGACCAATTTCAGACTCCCCTATAAACGGAAGGTTTAGTTTCTAGCAAGGTTCGACCGGTTGTTAATTTTTGACGGATACCGAAACCAGTGGGGAATATATAAACAAAGACAATAGCGGAATGCCAAACCTCTAACTTTCTTATTTCTCAGGCTGTAGAACGACATGCAGATATTGAAAAATTTCTTTCTCGTTTCTGTCGCTTGAAAAAAATTTAGAATTTAACCTTGTATGCCAGTTGCCAGTATGCAATAGCAGCAAAATGTTTTATGTACTTTGTAGCGTTTAACACTGTTTTTAAAAGTGTAGATATTTCGGCGACGAAACCAGGAATTTCTGATGGGGCCGGGGCGGTGGCAAAGGCAAATGTTATGAAACGAAAATCACCAAAAAAATTGAGGTAAAATGTAATGTTGGGATGGGACCTTATCATTTTACAACATGTGTCTCCCTTTTTTAGCCCAGTGGCTACTCTACTGGCCTGGTGAATGGGTCCAAACTTTCACCATTGTTCGCGCTTTATTTTAAAAAATTTAAAACCCGGAACTTGAACAAATGTTTCAAAATGTTTTTGTGCAACAGTTTGTTTTTTATGCTACATCGAATCGAACCTAAAATTTAAAATTTAGCGCGCACAAGGTTTGTTTTTATTAAAAATAGCGGCATACCACTGTATCCGGAGCGCAGTTTTATATGTGACACTGTGGAATATGTGGTGCTATTGCAGTGCTTGACGCATGGTGGTGAGTGTGACAGTGGGCACCAGACAGTGATGGGCGATGACCCAGAGGGTCAAGGATGGCGCCGGACGTCACCAGACTTTATAACATCACCTCACTCAGCACAGTAGGCTTTTTCTTAAACTTTCGATTTTACGTGTTGATTTGGCTGTACAGGTTAGGCTCAGTAAAAAATGTTTAGCTGACCGAAAGAGAAACCAAACTTAAAAAGTTTAGGTACCGAATACTGGAACTGCCTCCGCCACACTCGTCCACTATGTTTCTAGTTGTACAACAAAAATTATAATACAACGTACCTATGTACTACTGTATAGTTTGTAACGCGTCATTCCAATATTTTAATGTTTATGTAAACCACTTTGTAAGATTTCATGAAGAACTGCTGGTTCGTATTTCAAACCGAGATGTACGTCAAGTCCTCTCAGAGATAATGGAAATGCTTGAACATTTTAAGAATACACATGGTCCACATATTTGTCTGAGATATTATTCCATCTGCACATCACCTGGATTTCAACATTTACTTAACTTCTACATTCCACCTGACCCTGAGCCAGAAAATGACGACAATTTACTTGATACAGTTTGCCTAGAAGGAACACAGTTATCTTCTGAGCATGACGAAGACGTGCCTGTTGATCCTTTAAACCGTCGCGCATAGAGGTACGCTCGGGCCGCATAGACGTAGAAACAACATAATTAGGGCGCCTGGGCACCGACTTGTTTAAAATACATTAAGCCTAAGCCTAAGCCTAAGCTTATGTGGAAGGTCGGTGTCGACTAACTGCCAGTGCCAGGTTTTATATACGTGTATGCAAGCTATCGGTTGACGAATTTCTGGACAGCAAATTGTAAATTCAGGCTACCGTCAAGCTCCTTGAAGTAGCATTAGCTGTGATGTCTCTGGGGTATAGTTTATACGTAGGTATATATATTTGAGGCTTTGGACCGCAAAAATCAGATTATTACGAATTCGTTTTAAATGTGGAATTATGCGGAGAAAATTTTCAAAGCCGACCATTTTGGGCAAACTGGTTTGCAAGTGATAACGAAAATACAATTCTCACTTCAGTGAGCAAATTACCAATGCTATTTTTAGCATATATATTTAAATATTCTCGTTATCACATTCACGTACAGGTATGTTTTCAGGCACACTTGATCCTTTAATATTTAAAATAGATCTGCTTTGTTACGTTTTACGTACGTATATTACAAATCATTAACGAATTATTGGTGTACGATACTTCGCCCGCAACGCATACGACCCGACGTTAAAATGTCACAGGCATCAGTTTCGCGTGAGGAATGTCAGGAACCATCACAAACTAATATACCTGTCCTTGCGTCTGCGTCTACGGTGGTTAAGCGCCAAACGACTGCTCGCGTTCACACAATTGTGAAAAATCGCGAACACCGCGAAAGATTGGATACAACTCGATTTGTAAGTATCAGTCGATCAATAATTACTTTTCAGAACGTAACAGTAACCTGACCATATGCGAATTTATAAGCAAGGCTGCACCTAAGGGTAACGTCTAACATAAAAGTTAAACCTGAGCCCTTAATTATATATCTCCAAAATTCTAAACTTGTTGTTGGATTTGGAGTTAATCAGTTCTATAGCTGTTAGCATAAATACGAATACGTAAAAGTACGTATAAATTTTCTGAAGTTTTTTTAAAAGTAATACCAACGGCGGATCCAGCGGGATATGGGGGATGCATCCCCCCGGTTGCCGAGTGTAACTTTTTCTGAGGGTTAAAATCAAATATAATTTACAGTGCACATCTTTGTTCCGATAACTCAAATTTTCGGTTGTTTCGGGCTTCACTACGAAACTCAGCACAACCAATTTTCTATGTGTTTTGGCATGCGAGCAAGTTTCTTAAGTGTGCTAAATAATTATAGTATAGTTGAATTAGTAAATATATATATATATATATATATATATATATATATATATATATATATATATATATATATATATATATATATATATATATATATATATATATATATATATATATCAGGGTGCAACCGGAATTATAATTTACCGGATCCGGAACCGGATCCGGAATTTGAAAATTTTACCGGAACCGGAACCGGAAAGTGAGAAACGCATTTCACCAAAAATTTCATTTTAATCTTATTTTTTGCTCTATTATTTGTGAAATAACCTTAGTCGAACATAGGTATTTATTTTATTTGTTGCATTTTAGATTTTCATCATCGACTGAAGTGAAATCCACCATCAGGCAAATTATAACACTGGAATTTTTAAATTCGGTAAAAATTTGCCGGAACCGGAAGGTGAAAATATACCGGTACCGGAATTCCGGTTGCACCCTGATATATATATATTACAGAACCTTTGCGTACGACCAAGGATAACAAATAACGCTGGTGTGCGAAATATTATAGCCAGCTTATATAGAAGCTGTATGTTTTGTTCAGTTGATTGTATATACAAACATTTTACATTTTTATTTATTGGGTTGTACATAGTCATGCTGGGGTCGTCTTGTCCAACCCATTTTTGGAAGAGCGGCTTCACGGTCGCTCTATTAGAACCGGAACAAAGATACAGGTATTTAAGCCAAATCGGTACAGTGCTGCGCTACAACTATCATCCTACTCACGCTATGCAAAGCGCACCAGTCACCTAGGGAGTCTGATAAAAACTGTTCACAATGCTTTGCACCATCTACAATTATTTTTTGACACAACATTCAATTATTTTTTGGACAAGAAATTTGGTACTGTTTCGCTGTTAGACAACTAAAAGGTTATCACTGTATAACAATAATAATTTCTTGTAAATGGTGACTTTATTCCAGTGACTCAACCATAAAAATGTTGGCTAAAACCGGGCCTAACGGAAATCCCATAGCGACCCCATCATGCTGTGCATAGATCTTTTTATCAAATACAAACTTATGCTTCAAAGGGCATAATTTAACTGCTCGTAATAATAAATCAATTAGAAAATCAGAAGAAAATTTATTCTTAACATATTCTCATTGATAATATTCAAAGTTTGCAAAATAGGTATATTAGTGAACAGTGATGAGACATCGTACGAGACCATGACATTACCCTTCAAATTTAAATTTTTTACCTCTTTTACAAATTGAAATGATGATTGAACAGTTAGTCACCAATACTGATAGGTTTCAAAATTGAGTCTAACATTTGTGCTAGACTGTGACAAGCAGATGAAATTGCACACATTATTGGACGTGCAAAGTGCGTTGTTGGCAGTCCGTACAGGATAGGTAACTTGGATCCCAACGGACTGATCATCAATTAAAGTAAACACATTAGAATTATCCAATATCGTGTTCACTTTATTCATATAATCTGCTTTATTCAGTACGACGACGACGAAGCCATTGCCCTTATCGGGTTTCAAGATGACAATGGTCTCGTCGGTACTAAGATGTTTTAAAGCTGCCAAAATATTCCTACGAACATTTGGTGGAGGTGGAAAATGACTGAAATTTACAAGAGCAGCGTCAAGAAACTAAAGCATTGCTTTTAGGGCCGAATTTTGTACCGTTTGTTAATAAAATTGACTCGGATAGACTTATTGCGGATTCAGAGTTGTTTGCAGTTTGCGGTTAAACTGTAAATTCCAGAAAATATAGCAAGACATTACAAATTTATCAATAGGAACTTTTACGGAAATCCAGTCCGTAGCCAGTTTGCAAAGCTTATTCAACTGGGATATCCTTTTCGATGTAGACCAAATTGCAAGTCTCAAAATTTGAAATGTAAAATTTGAGACATTGAAAATATTTCGTTTAATCACTCCATTTCTAAGTTTCAAAAAAGAAGGAACAAGCGACAACTTCATATATTGTTCAAGAAATCGAATGTTCGCCTGTTTTAGCAATTTTCAGGGACGTATTAAGTCAATTCTGACATTTCGCTAAAACTTGATTCCCATGTTTGCTACGAATCCCGGTAAACAAACAAGGAACGAAGATAACATTTTTCCTTTTATTGATAAATTTGTAATGTCTTGGTATATTCGTAGCGAATTTACAGTTTAACCGTAATAAGATGTCTCTAATTCAATATTTTTATTAATGAAACTATTTTAATACTTTTATTAATGTAACTGCAAACAACTCTGAATCCACAATAAGTCTATCCGAGTCAATTTTATTAACAAACGGTACAAAATTCGGCCCTAAAAGCAATGCTTTAGTTTCTTGACGCTGCTCTTGTAAATTTCAGTCATTTTCCACCTCCACCAAATGTTCGTAGGAATATTTTAGCAGCTTTGAAACATCTTAGTACCGACGAGACCATTGTCATCTTGAAACCCGATAAGGGCAATGGCTTCGTCGTACTGCATAAAGCAGATTATACGTATTTGTGAGCATATGAGAGTTTCGGATAGAACACTGATCTCCACCGTTTCTAGTTTAAAACAAAGGTCGGCGATTTCTGAACATGTTTCGGATACCCAACATCCGTGTTTATTTTCTGATATTTCTGTAGTTGCGAGTGCTCCAAAATTGGTTTCTCGTTTCAATTGGCGCTCCAGATATTGGAATCTATAATAATTAGAAAGGTTGAACCAAAACTACAAGTACTTTTGTCTTCAACATTTTTAAATACTTTAATGTGAATTTTGTCGTCACTGTCTTCTCAATTTTGATTGTTAGCATACTAAAATATATTTAGATTGACATTGGCCATAGTCGATTTTGGTGCGGCGAATTCGTAGACGAGCAGATGCTTGATGATTACATTTCGTCACTTAATTTTGGACCATACAACGAAAAAACTGGAGTATACGCCGCGCAAAGTTATATGCTTGGAGAAGATTACACTCTGTCTCGACGTTTCACTGATATGTTTCCTGACAAAAGAGCCCGATACGCAATGATTAGTTTAATTTGCAAATCGGAATGCGACCTTGGCAGTCAGAGGCGAAATCGCGAAAAGCTTGATATTTTGATGGGGAATCCAACTCTACTTGCGTTCTATCTAGCTGTATCGATGCGAAATGCTATAGAATCTATTATTTCCCGCCGCTGCCGAAGGTATATACATCTCAGCCTGCAATCCGTGTATTAATGTTTTACGCATGTTAAGAATGACCAACACCTCCCATAAATTCCGTATCTTCAAAAAATGAACATTACATATATAATTACGTGAGGTTGTCTGTATATATATATATATATATATAAATATATATATCTATACGTCAATGGTTTCTTTTGAAGTTTAGGTATATATAAACACTCCCAATTCAGTACGTTATGACTTATACTGAATTTAAGGTTGTAAGATAATTTAAATGATGTTACATCATAGTGTGCACGTATATGCTTGCTTGCTCAAACGGTCACTGCTGTTTATTGCAGAATCAAGGAACAAGAGAAACTTGCAAGCTTAAGCAAAGCAGTTGACAACCACATTGAACTATGCATGACAACTGATCTGGGAACCTTAGCGAACGGAGACCCCAGATCTCCAAAAACCGCTGTTCTAAGAAACGAGTTATATGAAGCAACGAGGTGTATCTTAAAGCATGCCAAAAGACCAGTTAGTTTTTCGGCCAATGTTACTTTAAGGGGTGTAAGTGTAGATTAAGCGTATTCCTAAGCCTAAGCCTAAGCAAAAAATGTATTCTATAATCTAAACACACTCTTTATGGAACCACCAGATACCTGGACGCCCCTTAAAGTAACATGGACCTAAATCTTTCGCTGCCTAGCCCAAGTGCACTTTTGCATCCCCAAGTGCTCCTACAACTTATCAAAGGAGAGATTCGATAAAGGAAATTCTGCATGTAGGTATATATATCATTAAATTGTTGAATTTTGGAAGTGAAAAATGCATTTAAAGGATTTTAGATTCGATGCTTTGCTGCCAGGTATTTAGCATGTCTTGAAGACCTTACTACAGCTGCTTTGGACTATCATACCAATGTTTTGGAATGTGCACAACTTTAGATGTATATACGTTATACCAACGTTTATGTCATTTGCTTTGTTGCAGCGATTATTCAAAACCAAAAAGGAAAAAAGGTCACATAAAGCCAAGGTATGCTATATATCTCAAACATGTTTTACTGTCGAATTTGAGTGCAACAAACGTTTTGGAATACTTGTTCTGGTATTTTGTTAATATTTTGCCCATTCTTAGGAATCGTGGTTCTTTATATATATATGCACTTTTCATGGTTCACGCCTTAAGTCTGCCTAAAACTTTACCTAAGCATAAGTCGAAATCTTAACCTTTGTAAAAGAGTCGAATTGGTTTATTTTGTGCTGTTTGTGTGCCTTATGCACAACCTGTTCTAAAATATATACCTAAGATCAACCTACATATTTTGAACATTACATATTTAATAATTCTGAACTGTAAAGAAGTATACAGGCTGAACTTTGCACAATAGCATGTCTTATCAATGTATATATAAATACGTATAGGTACGTCAGGGAAACGACGAAAAAGAAAACATGGATCCTAGTGGAAAGGACGCGGCGCGCCGAAACAAGAGGCTGAATAATATACAAAAAAGCAGGATTCGGGAGTCATTCCAACAGAATATAGATAAAACCCCGTCACCAGCGTCATCTGAAAACACTTCATCGGTAAGTAATTCCTATGTGGGCGCTATCACTTGAACAGCCCTAAGCTAAACTATAAGGGGAGCATGTTTGACGCCGAATACATAACGTGCCATGGATCGCACCGGTTACCCCTCTGAATAAAGAGGTTAGGAAGAAAACGCAACGCTTTACCATTTCTTTCTTTTTTCTACGCAAAATCTGCCCATTTCTACAGTTTGTAAAGCTCTTGTTTAGTCCTTTCAAACAAAAGTTTGTACGTCAAATGTTATTTTACTCCCTAAAATATATACATAGAAACAGAATTAGGTGCGTATGTTAACTTTTTAGCAATGAGCCGAAGCTAAATATCGTCACTTTTTTGCCGGAACCGGACCGTGATAAAAAGTTCACTCGCAACTTTAATATGGTTTATTTTCAGCTCAGCTCACAAGAGCACAGTGTTCAGGAACAGAACTCAGTAAAAGCGTTATCAATAGAATCTCCAAATACTATGCCGGTAAATACTATATTTTAACACACCAAATAGGGTGCAAAACGAAACTGAATTTTAAACCAGAATAGAAATATATACTTCCACGTATGCCAGTGTTTTATGCATCCATTATTCATTTTTTATAATTTTTGGACCCTTACTCAATATAACCAAACATCGTAGAGCTTTGAATTCTATCAGATTTGTTCTCTAAAGTGTTGCAAACTTTATAGTGCACATTTCAAGCTCTACAATGCTTCAAACCTCTACACTGCTTGGTTATTGAGCTATGGTCTTAAAATTATAAAAAATAAGTACCCTCTATTCGCTTGGTTTCATGCTTAAAAACAGTATCTGAAACATGCTTAGTCGTAGGCTTAGGAATATGCTTTTAATATATACTGTTCCGCCCGCGTTGTGTACATTCGCCAACACTTGGAAAAATCTGCTCTTTGGATTAGTTTAACACATGCTTTAGTCTCTCGCTCGATCGATTTGCTCACCATTTTTACGCCGTATCTATTATAATGCTTTCGAATACCTACTTATACTTAGGTATATGAAGCTTTCGAATCAATAGTATTCATGGTATGGTTTTTAGCCTAGTTCAAAAGAAGATCATCAACCGATTCTCGATGTTAGCAATAAAACCCCCTCATCAGCATCAGAATCAGGAACAAATTCAGAAAATAGTTCGACGATGCCGGTAAAATATTAACCACGTTTGGGTTTCATTTGACATATAAATTACAAACTTTGGGTTTAAGAAAAATGTTTATGCAACTTTTGATTTAAGTTTCTGCAACTGTATATATTCCTCGTAGCACATAATAACTTTAGTGTAATCAAATTCGAATATATATCATTTAAAAGCAGATAAGGAGTCCCTTGTGACAAAACAGCATTCCTGTTGATTAACGCACAGTTTGATGCACCTAGTGTTTGTGTTTGTAGGAAAAAGACGACAGGACTGAAAATGGACAGCAGATGCGTATAATAGCTTCTTGTCAGCAGAAAAGCGATCGTGATAATCAACTGGGTAATAATGGCATACCCAAAATCAAATTCAACAAAATTAAATCGTTGAAGAACACTCCTGGATGGTCAAAACGTTTGCAACAAAAATACAAAAAACGTGTAAAGGTATATATCCCCGGGAATGTACAGTTCGAGCCCAGCTTTAAATTTGGTGTTAATTTAACGCAAGTAATTCAGATCAATGTTGTAAAGCAGTTCATGAGTTCTGCGGACCATGTTACTGCGAAAGTCAAACCATTTTTTCGCATAACTAATATATACGTACAATAAGCTCAAGTTTTAAACTAATTTTTTACTTTGTCTTAGGTTTATATTACACGTATACAGTACGTTTTCATTTTTATTTATTACAACCTTAAATTTTATCATTTCTAGTTTCAGAATGGATCGAATTCAGCAAAGCAATCAATGGAAAATAACGAAAACTCGCATCATGGGAACTCGTCCCAAACAGCTAAACAGCAAGGTAAGCTAAAGAAAACAATGTGAATCAAAGGTTTTGCACACTTTTACGAACGCCACATTTGGTTTAACGCTTCCATTAATGCATCAGCAATAAACAAGTCTAAGCTAAAACATTTGCCTATATTATGTCTATCCTAAACCTTCGGCAAATCCTGAACCTTAACGTAGGAAGTGTTTAAAGAGCCCACCAGAAAACCCACTAGTTCAGTTAGAAATATTTTTTAGAAATATCAGCAGTTTTTAATATTTTAACGGGGGTTCTCATAACACTGGTGTGACCTATATTTTACTATTTATTGATTGTGCAGCAGTGCAGCTGCTAAAGGTCAAATGAATCAAATTTTTGTAAAAAGCGTTAGTTCCTAAAAGCTTTCCCTCGTTTTTTTAAGGGTGGTCAGGGAGATTGCCCGGAGTAGCCGATACAGTCTGACTCATGTCACGAGAAAAATAAATGCCATAAAAATGGACTCTTTCAGTTGCTTTATAGTGTATTATTAACAAACTTACTCCCCAGCTATCTTTTACCAGTAAAACTTAAAACTTGACTCCCGTTCGTTTTTTAACGGAAATCGTTTTAACGCTACAGCGGAAACAAATCACAATAGAAAGTAAAAATATTATCAGAGTTTTTAATAATAAAGTTTAATTTCCTTGCACAGAGTCGATTTTCACTTCATACCTGTCTTTCAATTTGGCTACGTTTTGATTTTATAATGCCGTTGAACGAGCTATGGTGTAACTTTTCAACCGAATACAAATATATACGTATATATAAAGGTATATATACGATTTACAGATTGTTGCAAAACTAAACCCAGTCGCAACTCTGACGACGAAGATGGATATATTCCTAACATTGATAAAGCGGTTGCTAGCTCAAGTAAGACTGATTGATCAAAAATCTAGTACCCAAGCTGTCGTATATACATACAAAGACAAACGTGTTAGGAAAGCTAAATTAGCAATAAGCAAAATTGTATACCTATATCAATTGGAAAACTAAACAGTACGTAACAGTAACACATATGTACTTATGTATTACGCAGTTTATAAATCTCAGAAAGCAGGTTTTACATAGAGATTGGCATTAGGCATGTACACTGCTTAGCAAATCGGTTTTTAAATCTCTAACTAATTGTCATTTTCAAATTACCCTGTCTAGTGTACCATTTAACAGGTGGAAAAGATGAAACATTGAATTCGAACGCTTTTGAAGAAAAAATTGGACTGAGTACAGAGACATTTTTGGATGGTAAGCATTGAGTCTGAGTACCTATATTCAGTAACATTGGGTCATGAGTTTTCGTGAACGAGTTGTCGAGCGGAACGGTAAAATGTTTTATTCACACCAGATATTTTTTGCACGCAATGAAACTTGCGATTTTTAAAGCGTAATTTTCTCAATTTCAGGGTTTATTAGCGGATTTACAGACGGACCACAGGATCCAACTACAAGCTCAGGTAGGTAAAAGATAAATACAATATATAGCTAAGTACATTTAATTTAGGAGAAAATCAAGCTAACTTTTGAGTTTAGATCCATTCATTGTGGGGGTGAACTTTTTGTGAGAAACTATCGAAATAACTGAATTGAATCGAATTTACGGGGAATAAGTTGATGCATTTCCTCCAAAACGGCTACGGTACATTAGTTTAGTTAAAAAACCAGCGCCGTAACGTATATACGTATATCTACCTACATGCTACGTATCTACATGGTGTCTATGTGAAATGTTCAAAATCATTAGTCATGTGTTGAAAACTTTAAATAAAATGTTGCTTCAATGATAAAAATACAATCTCACCTTTTGTCGTCTAGTACGCTTTAGCAGCGGGAACGTTATGAGCGTACAAAAAGTTTTCGACTCTGCGTACCCTATCCTGTTGAAGTTTGCGCTACAGTTTTAATTTCTAAACATATGTTGTCATTTTTATGGTACGTATGCTATTTTGTATCGTGCATTGAGTTCTTGATACATTTGCAACTGAGTCATATGCTTGCTGTCGCAACATATTCATGCGTTTGTTTATGTTAGGCATGTTATATATATTTGCTAAATCATACTGCGCGTAAATTTTAAAACCAATTTTGTTGATTTTGCGAAACTGCATGGTGATAAGCAGACGCATCCGGCGACGAAAGGTGCCACACGACAAGTATATTATATTTAAGATCATCCTAACTGCTCAGTTGCATTTGTACGTATTTCTTCTGTTTAAGATTTCGTGACAGAAGATGCTAGTATTGAAAAGAACAATGCATGTACTTCAGCTAACACTGAGAACGCCGGCTTTGTCGGACAAATAGCAAGTCCTACTAGACAAGACGAATCAGACACGTTAATCCAAAAAAACGTAACGGCGGATACAAATGGTACGTTTGATCAATAGATAGAAATCTTATAGTTTAAACGGCTGTTTGCTTGCTATACAGTCTACTCGAAATTATATTATATATATTTATATGTTTCTATAGATATATTAGTATTGCTAGGACTCTCATGGTTTAAACGAATTCTTGCTTGCTATAGGTTTAAATGGTTGCTAATGGGCACTATATACTCAAGAGAATACTAGGGGCACTTTCCAGATTTTCTAAGCTTCAGCATGCATTTTAGGTTGTCCCATAGTTGGTAACGATGTTGTTAAAAAGAATAAATTATGCGTCTCAACACCGCAAAATGCAGAAAACAGCGTTACTGTTATGCAGGCTACAGATTGTAATTGTCCTACGGAACTCAACAGTATGTTGCAAAAACATATGAAGATTGATGCGAAGGGTAAGCTTTATTATATTTAGGTTTAGAAAACATACAAGATGATGCCGCGTTGCTTATCCGGCTCAGTGCTTTGTCATTACGGCTTATTTCATCTATAATCAAAGCGCACAAAGTAATTGCCAACAATGATATATGCACGCGCTTACCAACGTATATATATAATTTTTAATTTTACTTTACCGGTCTCGAATCGTAGCTTATATATATTTTAGAATTCTTGTTTGACATGAGCTCCAGTTTACAAAAAAGAATGGACGAGATAGTGGCAGAGTCAATGACAGAAGCAAAGGAGTGGGCAGGTAATTTCCAACCGCCTGCAGTTTTTGTTAAAACATGTTCATGCAATCTTACATACATACGTACGTATACGTATATCTATATGTCGTAGGCAATCTGCTATGCAGGCCAAATTGGCTTAGACCAATCTGCTATTTGGCGTAATAGCAGTTTCGCTACGCTAAACTGCTATTAAACTTATAGACCAATCAAATTTGGTATTTGAGGGATGTGCCGGTTAATGGGCATCGGCACTTTTCGTGAGTATCGGCATCGACATCGACACTGAACAGTTGGAATGCTATCAATTTCATTTATCAGAAAAATTGTAATCTCCCTTGCATTTGCGTTTGAAAAAAGTAATTGAAATTAATCGTTCTTATAAAATTATAATCGTTTATGATGGTTACGGTTTAAGCCTTCGTATAATAATGTAATGTAGCATTCTATCTGCTTAAAGCATGGTGTACAAAGTTGGAATCGGCATCGGAAAAGGCTTTGGTATCGGTACATCCCTTTCGACAGAAACAATAGATATGCTCTTACCCAAACACGGTTGGTTTCACAACACTGTTGTTTCGCTAATTGCAGAAAAGAAACTTAGAGATGACAATAGCGCTGATTATAACGCTGCAACTATGAGCAATGTCAATCAAAACAGTACCGAACAGTCTTCCGACGATAGAATTATTGAAGATGAGAACGGTGAGTACAAGTATAGAGCATTCGCTATTTAAAAAATGCTGAAACGTTAAGTATTCATCCCACCCAACTGTATGTGAAGGTCCTTTCATTTTACATTATAATCATTAACATACTATATATTCATGTACTGCATTATATTTTAGCTGTTCGTTGTGCTACACCCTATTTCTCGTTCACACAATGTGATGGGGACAGCTTTGTCATAAGAGCAGGAATATTTACATAAGAAAAATGTGGCTAAATGGCTTAACGGTTTCTGTTACGTATATACAGTTGCAAGGATTTTTACCCGATTCGTTTTGATTTATATATAAGTTAGCATACTTTTATTAATATTTTGTGACCGAACTCTATGCTGTTTGGTTTTTAGATCGTTTCATAGACTGTGTCGTGAACAAAGCGAACGGTATGGTGAAACAATGGTTGAAAAGTTCTGAAACGTGTCAAGGTAGTGCCAAATAATTGTTTGAATTGCATATTTAATATTTGGTAATTGGCTAGTAATGTATGTTTTGTTTTTATATGTGACATGTCGTGCCTGAAATATTAACGTTTTCGATTTTGACGAAGTAAACGTGCACCTTAATTTGAAAATAAACTAAGAAAACTATAACTTTTCAATTTTTACCATGCTTTTACAATATTATAAACATTGTAGGTATACATTTCAGCTATCATCCATGGTTCGCAAAAAACTATGACTCCAAATGCGAAATATATTTTGAACGAACATGGCGAAACCTCAGGAGGTATATACGTATGTAAACATGAAACATGTTTTGATATTATACTTTAGCATGAATGTATAGTATATAAACGTATATATTTATAATAAAACAATATTCGTGTGTTTTAAACGAATAATTGTTTGCCAAATATAACTGACGTTGATACCCACGCGCTTTGAGAAACCAGATTGTGCTAACAATTCATTTCCAGTCCGATGTATAGCTCAGTATTTCTACATACGTTGTTCTCTTTCATCTGTTCAGCAAGCCAAATTGCAGAACATCAGACAATTATCCAAGCGGAATTTTATAAGCAATTGCCGGATCAAACATAAAATCAGTCTTGAGCTACGACGACATTACATTTAATTTTTATATTTCAGCGCTAAATTCAAGTCAGCAGATTTGTTCATCCAAAACCAGTAGAAAACGAAAATTGAAAGACATTTCAAACTTGCAAACCGATATATTGGAAGATCAAGGTAATAAAATTCAATACAGATCAATAATTTTTGGCCAATACTTTTGGGGCGTAACAGTAGATTAAGCGTATTCCTAAGCCTAAGCCTAAGCCTAAGCCTAAGCCTAAGCCTAAGCCTATGCCTATGCCTAAGCAACATAAAGTAATCTAGATTCTAAACCTACTCATTTATAGACCCACCGGAAACCTGGACGCCCCTAGAAGTCACATGGCCGAAAAGTCGGTTACATAGCGTTATATGGCTATGGAATTGAAGCCATATATACAAAATGTGACGACTGCATAGATATGTATTATATATACTAAACATTACAATGGCTGCGTTGCAGAAGCATGACGTAAGGATCATTTCGACTTAGGCTTAGATTTGACTTTTAATAATTTGCAGTTTCAAGTGCTATTTTGCAGTGAGATATATAAATACTCAAATGAGGACTGTAATCTTGGCAAATTGTTTAACATTTAAGTTTAGTTAGTTGCCCATCTTACAGTTGGAATTTGTCTTAAGTCTAAGGTGGATTTAAGTTATGTCTCTAGAATCCAGGGGCTGTATTGTCAACGGTGTGTAGCACGCATCGCCAGCTAGTAATATGCTATATAGCATCGCATACCGCAAAAATAAATTTAGAATTTTGTATACTTTTATTAACTCCCATGTACGCTATCATGCACAATTCAAATTTTAACAGCTGCAGTTCAGCTGTTTGAGTACACTCACTGGTAGGTACTACATACACACGTTTGAAAATACGGGCTAAGTTCTGTGTTATAAATCTTAGAACTGAACGCTGAAATTACTTAAGGTTTATCTTGCTGTAACTTTCAGCTATATATTTCTTTCAGAATCAAAATCTGCTCATATGATTGCCTCATACAAAAGTAGTATCGTGCATCGAGAAACACCATGGGAAAACTTTATGGTAAGCAGAACTCGACGCAAGTGCCAAAATGAATTTTCTCATCGCACGATTCACAATTGCTGTACTGTGGATGATTCAATTATTAATAGCGATCCTAACTATTTATGCATCTTTAACCATGCAAATGATGAAGTGGGTAAAGGGGTGAAAACGAAGATATTTATTCCCAGTGGCACTGTTATCTTAGAGTATGCAGGAGACCTAGTTTCAAAACGTGTTGCCAGAGACAGAGAAAAAGAGTATGGTAGCAAAGGACTGGGAAACTATATATTTGAATTCAAGAATCCTGTGACTCAGACGACTTGGGCTATAGATGCGACACATGATAATGGGCGACTTGGCAGACTGATAAATCATTCAAAAACTTGTAAAAATATAGAGCCCTTTCTAATATTGCACAAAAATGTTCCACGTATAATGTTCAAAGCGTTACGAGACGTTTTACCTGAGGAAGAACTGCTTTATGCGTACGGAGACTGGCGTCCACGAGCGCTTAACGATTTTCCATGGCTAAAACAGTAATAGTTGTAAAGCACATTTTTGTGCGTATATATATTTGACGCAACTAATCCAAAATTGCGCAGTTTACAACATCGGATTCGTCTAAGTAGCAGGTATATAATAATGTAGGCCAATCTGCCATCCAATTTAATTATTAATTGGCCCTGTCCAACGTGCTATTTCATGTATTAAAAGCAGTTTGGCCCAGACTAAGGCTACTGAACTTTGTATCCAATCAAATTTAATGGTTTAATCTTGTAAAATGAAAATAATGATAAGCAATCGGCGTTGGTTGTAATATATATCCTGCTGTTTAGCCACATCTCACAATTGCTATCTGGCTTAGTTCTTGACAAATCTACGACAATCCGTCCCTCAGCAGCTTGTAGCCCAACAGTGTCCTAAAGTCTATGAATAAAAATCTAAGCATAGTCCTAAGTGTCGGCATAAACCAATGCCTGCCTAAACATAACGATGGATTATCAGTTGTCGCGTCGGTAAAGTTCTGATCACAAAGTGTCGGTCGACGAGTTCTCGAGCGACGAATTGTGATGCCATTCTGAACAAATAGCGGATACTGCTATTTGCTCAGGTGGCAGATTGTCCTATGCCAATTAGCAATTAGTCAGAATAAGATCGTTCTGTGACATATAGCTAATGTATATGTTACTGTGTTGTTTTCTTTTATGCCTAGGTAAACCTAGTTTGTAAGACTAACCTATACAATAAATCGCAAATGTAAGGTATATAGGTAGTGGTTAATTGGGCATAGTTTTCTAAATACAAAGAACTATATGTTCTTGGTTTCTAAGCAATAAGTCAATCGGTTTTCATTCTTGTCTTGCATAAATTTAGGTCCACGCGAATGAAATTGATATCTTTAAAATGGATGATGCATACAGATTGTTGGTCGGGGCACCGTCAGTAGCCGAGTATAAAAAGATGAAGATGGATATTATGGCTGGCTTGGCTGTAGACGATCTATCAATTGATTGGATACAGCGTTTAATATGCTGCCATCTGGGGTTCCCATTTCAGTCGTCGTTATATAGCCAGCGGCGTTTCCGACCAGTAGATGGCGACCATATTCAGATTCTACACACCGGACACTATCATTGGGTTGCTACAGCTCGATTCAATAAGTCTATTTATCTAGCTGATAGCTTATACGATGCAAAAATAACTGAAAAACTAGCGTGTCAGCTGGATGAGTTGTACGGGGCAGACGAAGAAACGCCAAGCTTAATTTTGGAAGTAAAACCACTTACTGTGCAGAAACAAACGAATCTCATTGACTGTGGAGTATTCGCCTCGGCAAACGCAGTTTCATTAGCTCTAGGAATCGATCCGTGCCAAGTAAAATATTTGATCCCTAGTATGAGGCAGCATATGTGTAAAATAATCCGGAACTGGACATTGAAAATGTTTCCAACAGTTTAGCTTCCATATATTTTTAAATGCATTGCATTCTGAAACATTGCTTGAACATCAAATATACTTATATACCTATCTATTGCGACGTCTTCTGTTTGAATGCATGTTATGTTCAATGAAGTCATGGAGTGAAAGTTGAAAGTTTCATCGAATCTAAAAATTGACCTAATCAAAAGAATGTTTAAGATATCGTGCCAAATTTGTTTAGACAACAAAACGTAGCTACGTACGTAGTTTTGGATAGATACGTAGACACGTTCCTTTATACTGTTTAAAAATAAATTTTAACTGCAAGTTTAGGGGATACAGTGTTTGTTTTTTATTTTTCTGTTAAAAATCGTATCTCTGTGCCGTATAATGATGTGCCTGTATCACGGTTAATTTTTGATTTTTACGTTATGCTCTTTTGTGTTGCCTGTTATGTCTACGTGTATATCAATAAGTGCATAACTGTTGTTGATGTATTTGTGCCGATGTTGTTGGTTTTATATCTTGTTTTCGTGCTAACTTGTGTTTAAGTGCTTCAACTTAAAAACCTATAGCCTGGTGACGTTTCTACAAACATAATTCTGTGATCTTTTCTTCTGCACGTGTACTATATTTAAAGAATGAGGCGTTGAACACTGTAACTGACAGAGAGCAAGTTCTGCGAGTTGATTAAACTGTTTAAAATCTTATGTTCATCCTCGAAAGAAAATGACTAAGCTTCACGCGATCCTCAGTTTTTATACAACGGTATTGAGAACAGCAAAAAAGCGCCACGCGAACAATGCACAGAAACTTATACCAAACAAAGGACGCAAATTAAAATCTAAATTCTAAAAACCAAAATAGTGCCAATTTATTATTCCCGAGCTCGGGCGGGGAATGTATACTAGGTCCAAAATTGTCCACAAGCAACACAAAAAAGTTGCGTGTTTTCATTAGTTTTCTACTATACGTGCATAAAAACAACACACAACCTTTGTCTTTTTTATAAAAATGCTTTTTTACATGTTTTAATGTGTTTTTAAAAACTAGTAAAATACTTTTTGCAAACGTGTGTATTTTAATGCATAATGTGTAACAGTGTTGTGTTCTGCTGTATTAAACGTTGAAAGGGAAGGAGCGCATAGTGTTTAAAAGCGGTATGTTTCTTGAAAAACGTAAAGCAGCCGTAGCGGGTCTTTACCCTGAAAGAAAAGGATTTTATTCCAAATTTAGATTAGAATTTAGATAGAAACCGTTTTTACTTTATCCGACCTCTTCTGCATGCACTTTTTCTGTATGCGATATGCATCAAGCCTAAATGTGTTTTTATAGTAGATTTTTCGTTTGTTTGTCGGGCCCAAGCCTAAACTTTAAAGCAAAAAATCTAATTTAGAATCCAAACTTACTCGTTTAATATATAGAACCACCAGAAGCTAAACGCCCCTAAAAAGTACACGGGCCGTTTCTCGTATAGTTTTTGAAACGGAAAAGTTCGTCTGTCTGAACCGAAGGGGGGTCCACTGAAAAGTATATTTCAAGGGTGCATCGAATAAGTTTAGGGTGTCCCTACAATTGCAATTCAAGATTGTTACGTTTAACCAGAGTTTTGGAGGCACCAGCCAAATTTGGGAGGGTGCACGGCCCTCTAATGCCCGGTGTGGACGCTCTTGCTGAGTCGCCGAATAAAAACCAATTGTCGAGCATCTGGTTGCCAGGAGTGTAAAACGCGAAGTAAAATTCGTAACATAAAAGGTTATTAGCCTTAAAATTTAACGTTCAACCAGCACCAACCAAATGGGCTTAAAATCAAGAAATAGTCGGCATACTCATTTTAGAGCGACTGGTTTATATCCCGTCATGTGAATTTACGGCATTTCAGCGTTCGAAAACAACTCGTATTTTATAAACCTACATAGTCAAGCATAATCCTAAGCTACGTATATTCCAGTCCTTTAATACATAAAATCAGACAATATACTGAACGACCATATTCAAGTTGGAAGGTCACAAATTATCGACAGGTACTGAGTATATATACTGATATAATGAAATATAAAATAACACGTTATGGTAGAATTTGTGTTCCACCCTGAATATACTGTGAAAATAAACTCTGGATCTGTGAAGACCGTGAGCATAACACTAAAGTTTGGTAGCCGTGAAGTGCATTTTATGCTTCCCTTGCAGGCAGAATTTCACGGCACGAGACTTAGTGTACTTGTTTATTGGTTTGTAATTCGACAACCCTACAAGTGCCATAGTTGCCACTCGTAACCGAACACAGCGGCATAAGCTTTACTTTTACCTAACTTTTAAGCACGATTTATAAAATATAATTTATATACCTACATATTGATCAACGGTCTATTTATTATTAATATCTTGCCGTACAACAATAATGAGCGAACATACAACAATAACAAATGTGTATGAGCGAACAACCTATGAGGTATCCCGTTACTATACTGCATTACCAACACCTCGGCGAATTTGCCAAATTCCTGAACAAAACTAATCGGTATGGATTTCTGTATTGCAGTTAAGAGTTGGGCAATGTACGCGGTGTTCATGTCGAGCAGAAGTAAAATATATACGTGCCTAAAACAAAGTTGTATTGTCTTGCGATCAACTACGGCGACTTCTTCAAAATTTAACAAGTTGCAAAATTATTCGTGACAAATCAACGCTTGGTTACAAACATATACTGCGTTTTACATCGCATTGGATTACCTACATAACGGTTAATATGTCGCAGCAAACTACAGAAACAACTATTACGGACGATGATTGCTGCTCACAGGTGGCAATGCGTGAATCAGTTGAACGATCCAGCGTAAGATTTTATGAATGAATTTATATATAAACTGAATTGGATCTTTTGTTAAAAGTTAGCTAGAGTATACACCTAACTGCGCTACACCAAAATGTCTAATATTTCAACATTTAAAAACTGCTTTCAAGTTATTCATGACAGCGGTAAATATCCGGTATCCAGTAAAGTTTATGCCGTGAATTGATACCGGATGCTGATGTCCATGCTTTGCCCGTAATACTAAACCGGAACAGGATATCCAGCATCCTTCGTAGTAAACATTAAACACGTTCACGATACAAAAAAGTCCATGTTACTTTTACTTTTAGACTAAAGTTTTAGTTGGCCATAGGCTTAGGCTTAGGAGTACGTATGCTTGATCTTCTGCTGCGGCCCTGAAAGTAACATTGACCCGGAAAAAGGATAAAATTATGTGACGCAGGATATATTACAGACTGAATTTTGGATGACAGATTGCATTCAAAAAACTTACAAAGATAAGCAAGCTAGATTCAAGCCCGTTGTTCACAACACATGCGTATAAGCATGTATGCACGTTGCGTACGTACTTATGCAGTTTGTTTCTAGGTCGACACAAATGCCTGTGATTGCCACGACAAAGTACGGAGACTTCTCATGCTTTTATCAAAGTTACACAAGTACGTACCAATGTATGTTGCTAAAAGCAATATATATCACGCTAATTTGTCGCCCAACAATTCGGCGACTGACACAACTTATAGTGTAAAATCTTCTTTACTCAATATTTTGATTCTCATGGATATAGTTAGCGTTAAGCTTAGTTATAAGTCTTAAGATTAGGTCTGCTTAAATGACACTGCGTTGCGACCGGTTTTGTCGGCTGACAAACTGCCGATACTTTGAAAACTCCCCCACAAAAAACTTATCACACATAAACATTTTTGTTTTTTTGTTTACCAATGTCGGAAGCTTTTGGGGCGACAACAATTGTGGTAACAAAAGGTTTCAAACAAAAATCGAAAGTTCTGAATCGATTCAGATTTGGTTTTGAAAAGGCCGACGACTGCAGGATTTGAAAGCACTTTGCTTGCTTTGTTGAAATTGAGATGAAACATTCTAAATAATTTTTCCGGCAAACTTGCAACGGATTCATACAGGGGCGTACGCAGGAATTTGAAAAGGGGATCGGATTCTATACAATTTTGAGGCTACAAAATCATTGGATGTTTTTTATAGGTAATTTTTGTGTTGACATCTTGACAGCAAAAAGAAGATGAAGACCGCCCCCGACCCCCTTCCGTGCGCCTATGGATTTATACGTGTATATATAATCAGTTAAATCGTAAATTCGGTGCCTCCGTGGACAGATATATCCGTATATATATATATATATATATATATATATATATATATATATATATATATATATATATATATATATACTGCGCTTTATAAACAACTGAAAACTTTTTTGTGTGCCCGATGAATTGCTCCGCGCGTATAAAATAGCCAAATTGAAGTAGGTACAGTATTTAAGACTGTTAAAAACACTGCATTCACCAGCATGAATCATCACGCACTCCGCAATGTGGGGTTCCCTCTTCTAGAAATCGGGCAGTTTGCTATGCTTAACGTAACGTGAATATAACGGTGAATACGGGCATTTATAGACTGCAGTACGACATGATATTATTGCTATTGTGACGATGAATACGTCTAGTGCAAATACAACTATACCTATGTTTCTTCGCAATCCCGATAGTGGTTCAATCATTGTCGCATAGCGTGATTCTTCATGTTTGTGACATAGAATGCGGCGATGTATCGCACTATTGAGACAGATATACCAGGGTGCTAGTGTAAATACTGTGCCTTGACCATCACCGAAGATCAACCATCGATGTAGATTTCAGTTCCATAGAGGAGGAAAATCTGAAATTTTTCAGATCAAAAATGAATACCTATTTTCAACTAAGGTTTGATATATCCCTACAGCAAAAAAGAAAATAGAAGTAAATTTTAGGTGGCATGTACGTATTTTTTACTTTCCCGTTGACGATTCAGTTCCGGTAATTTTTTTAAATTCCGGTTCCAGTTTCGGTAAATTGTAATTCCGGCTGCACCCTGATATATATGTGTTACATTTATAAATATATATACGTACATAAGATATATATACTTTAGATTTGGAAAACAACACTTGGAAACCGCGAACACGTTGCCTATCAATAGTTGGTTTGAAAGTTCCGCTTGGCGTGTGTCAACTATATCGCAGAGAATGGAATGTTTTCTGTACAACGCGATACGCACGTTTTTCAAAACTCCGTCCAACATTTTATTCGACACCATTATATGTGGATTTTACATTTGGGAGAACCCGGGTGAAACCGTACAACGTGTCTGGCAACATGGTCGCCCTACTGTTTATTTTCGAAACAGAGACGCTTGCAATTTTTTGCTCAATCGGCTGCCCGTAGCCGTTTTCTATGAAAAAACCCTCAACATCTATCTGATAACACCACTCACTGACGTAAATTTGGCAATATCTATTGTTAGGGCGAAAGTGCAACTTGCTGAAGAACTTGCGATAAAACATCGGTTTACTCACCTCACTGCCGAAACTGTTCGCAACCTATGCGATCTAATGAAACAACGGCAGCAGCGAATTGTTAAATTCGCGATTATACAATCCACCAATCTGTCAGAACGTAATCTTCGTAAAATTGGAATCTATCGTCCAAATGAAATAAAAGCCAGTGTTTTTGAAGATATGCAAAAGATATCAAAACTGAAGCAAGAGTATAACGAAATAATGGCGAAACAATCAACTGCGTGTCTAAAAAAAGATCAACTGATCAGATACATTGACCAACAAATAGAATATCTCGCAAACGGCGGGTATGGCAGAAGCGTCACATATTCTACTTCCTGCGGGACTGATGCGCAAGTTGAACCAACACTCGATGCTGCTACAGGAAATGTGGAGCTATTGACGTCTATTTTAAAGTCCACTCCAAATGCTCGGAATCGGTTAAACAAATTGATGGGGGATGATATGGTATCACTAAGAATTATCATGTTTCGTTTGGTACAATATGCCAACAAAAACAACGTCGATTTGCCAAAAAGAATCATCGATTATGTGAAAGAACTGAATTATTCACCGAAGCTTCTTCAACCCATGCTCGTTAAAACTTCAACAGATGCTGATATATGTCTGATTGTGCCTCATCAACAGAATGACGCCATCAAAAAAGCCGATGAAAAAATAAAAATGCTGATTCATGAGCTCGATTATACCGCATGCATGAGACTTCAAGAGATATCAAGACTCTCGTATGCACTGAAACGAATGAAGAATTTGAATAATAGCGAAATAGCAGAGTCAGCTGGAAACAGTGATTGTCTCGCATTACGGGTGTTGTTTTATCAAGTGTTCACATATGCCAAACGCCACCAAATAAATATTCCCAGGCAAATCAAAGAATTCGTCTCAGGGTTGGGGTATCCCGAACCTACCCTGCATTGCATGCTGGACGGCTCGGCAAAACCACATATGATCGGCTTGTGTAGCTCTGATGATGACATTGCCATGGCAGCTGAAAAGTTGAAGCAAACCACAATTCGATTCATTAAGCGTCAGAAAATATTGACTTTTAACATGCTCCGTGAACAAAAATACTTGAGACCAAACGCGGAACCGCGCTATATAAAAAAGTTTCCGAATATTGGACTTGTCATAGAAAGCTTCGTTCGAAAAAACAATGTGGGGGCAGATCGTTGGCGAAAAACCGGCTCATTGGTTGCTTATTACCGACGAGGTATGCGACTGAAACGCACTCACAAAGTTACATTTAAAACAATTCAACAACATCTCAATAAAATTTATTCCCCCAAGAAAATTTCCCGAAGCACAATTTTTTATTTATGCTGCCAGCGTCGGAAATTAAGACATTTAGTGCACCGTCACTATAGCGAAATTGATCTCCGTTTCAAAAGAAGTCGACGAGGATTCAGCGTTAAGCAATCTGTCGACAAATATCTCAGTGACGCCTTTTATCATTTGAAAGACTACATGGAATCTCGATGTAAGTTCGCCGTGACGTTCAACTCCGATGACGCTGCAGCAATTAGAACAGATACTGTGATTACGCATTGCCAATTTCCGGTGTTATGCCTAGAAGGCGAAGAAAAATTACGGACACGCGTAGATTATCAAACGCCTTATACTTCTGGCATACAGGTTTCGTCGTATCTCGTTCCACAAACAAGTGTGCAGCCCTTAAAAGTGTTCGGAATTGTAAAGCCAAAAGGGCTTTATGACAAAAGTGCTGCTCAGCATTACACGGATTATATGAACGTAGAAGCTTCAGCAATTGAAAACCCTGAACAGTTTTTAGTCTGGTTGTACCGCCGTGACGGAGGCCCGAACGAAGGACCAAACAAAAAAGAGGTGAAGCTATTTACAGCCCTAATTCACCTACAAAAAGCTCAGCTTATGACAATTGTTACAACTCGGTATCCGGGCGGGTCGTACAAAAATGATGTGGAGAGAGTCAACGGCTGTTTAAAACAAGCGGAAACGTTGTTTCATTGCCCTTCGACTTCTGTTGGCGATAACAATTTTTGGGAAACAAAACCTGGAGCACAATTATTAAAGGAAAATCGCGAAATGGCAGGTAACATTTACATCAGTCATGTACAAGGCGTGAAGTACAACAACGTACCAATAACACTGATGCTTGGTGAACAGACACCGTTTAAAAAGAAACTGGTCAAGACGTTTTTGTCCTCAAACACTGAACAAAGAAAAGCTCAGAAAATAAAACATCCGGATTTATGGAACCAACTGATTTCTGCTCAAAACATACAAAGATACCATGAAGTGCACTCGCAAGATACAAAATACTTCTATGGTCTGAAACTCTGTCTCGGAAAATATGACTGTGGTCACCCGCTGTGCGGCAATTACACTAATTCAGAAGAATTCAGGCGCAAAATTTAAGTATATGCTTGCTTATACGTATATCAGGGTGCAACCGGAATTGCAATTTAACGGAACCGGAAGGTAAAAAAATGCCTGAAACGGAACCGGAATTCCGGTTGCACCTTGACGTATATATATAAAAACGTAAGTACATAATGTACATTCGGTTTGCACCATATGGGGCCTGTGGGGCGATCTCTCTGGAAGAATTTTACCCCTCCTTAAGATTGTGTGCTTACGTTCAAAAATGTATACGTATACGTATAGTGAACTGGTGTGACTGACGGTAGTCAACCTGATTTGATAGTATCTTGTGTAGCAAAAAAGATCTACGTACAAACACTACTGAACAATGCAACTATGCCTACGTGTTCGTACGTACGAAGTGGAACAACTACGAATTTCGGAAGGGTGTAGCAGTTTGGAATGCAGAACCTTGCGGGGGATTGTAGGGAAGTGGAATTTTTACGATGGGATTCAACCTCAGGAGCGGAGCGAGAAAGAAGCCAGGCACATTTTTAATTGACATATACATAAGGTTGCAATCAAGTAGACTGGTGTATGTTTGATTATAGAACAAGTAGTGCTGGCTGTTACAGCTTACAGTACAGGGGATAAAAACTAGTGACTTTTTTCTAGGGTTGATTATCGTTGAAGCGGCTTCTGTTTTGTGCGCAAAAATTTTCGGTAAAAAATCCTACCGTTTCGGCTGCACCTGTGTACGGACGTATACATTTTTGCTTATTGCACGATTTGCTGGTTTATATAGTCTGCCTCTAAAACAATGATAGGTACCATCATGGTAGGTATTTCGTTACACGCACAAAGGTTTTTTTATGGAATTAGTACTTATGATACGCGATCAGTACTTTTATAGGTTGGTAGGTACGTAGGTATAATATTGAAGTTCATATACATTCATTTTTCACCAAAATACAAACAATTTGCGTGTAATATTTTCTATTATTAACCTTGCTAAAAAATTAAAACGCGCAGCATAGTACGTACAACATAACGCTTTCCTATATACGCAAATTTTAAAACTTCTTTTTATTTCCAGAGACAATTTACATTGGTATCCAGGCGGACCTCACGTCTTTCAAATAATTTATCCTGTCCGTGATCCAAACCGCGATTGGGGTGTAGAATGCAATGATTGTAAGGGACCATGCCGCGGTCATTACCTTCCAGGTTCGTATGTTATTCACCTCACTATGTGCTATATAAGAACATATGTTCAATATTTTGTTCGATGCGTTCTTCCCTTTTGTTTTAAATATACTTCCATACAGAACGTGCATAAAATAGCGTTTTCAATCCGTACGTGTATTTTATACGTAGATTTTGATTTCACAAGGCCTGAGGTAATTCGATTTCTGATCTAATTCTTTATCCTTTATCTCTCCTGGGTATATCTAGATTATAGTTTCAAAGCGATCCACGGCAAAATCGTGGCCTGGACAACTTGTTTGTCGCGAACAGCATCCCATATTTTGTATTATAAAAACAAGCCTCAAGCATTTCAAGCATTCTTTTATGATAGTGACAATTGTTGAATCGACAAGATTTTAGACAAGATGTCGCTGGCCAACGAGTTACCGAGCGACGGCTTAGTGATGAAAACACTTGAAAACAACAGCAGAACAGTTTTATGAATTTTTACGTGTTCACTTGACTAAACCTGGAGTGTAGGTGATATGAGTTAAATTTTTATACAAGTATATACGTACGTACATCTACATATAATGCACGTTGGTGTTAAAATTTACAGAAAACGAAGCAATCAAAGCTGCTATAAATGATCCATCGCAAATGATTATGGAATACCCGTCGAGTAAAATAGCTAGATACATAAAACGATTTACCAGCGATCGCCGTGATCCTTATTCGGAAGCTGCAAAGCTGGCGCGTTCATGTATGCTTACGCAAGAGGAAACAACACGTGAAATTGACCGGCTTATTGCACAGAAAGTCAATTGTAAGTTTTGTACTAGTTTTTGTTCTATCGTATAAAATTCGATTGTAGAATAGATTTAGTTTTGAAGGAGCCATACTGGATTTTTATGCGTGTTTTAACATTAATGCGTTATTTATCAAAGATACATACCTATATATACATATATAACGGAAACTTTGCCGGAAGAGGATCGATTTTTTGTAGAAATTTCGGTGGAACACGTACAGACAGCGGGAATTTTCAGTGTAAAAGAAATTAACGCAATGTATATATAAATATTTAAATTGTACCAGTATTCAAATGAAAATTGTAGGCGAACATAGACAAAAACTACGAAATTCGCAACGCGGGCGACGCAATAGATTTCGTACAAAACATCGCAAATACAAAGGTTATACAGATGGAATATGCCCGCCTGATGAAGATTCTGACAACACCTACAATACTGGCTCTGAACAAAACGACTCTAGTACAGAGGAAGAATGCGAAGCTGTGGAACGGACAAAACACCGCATTTCGCAAAAAGGCAAATCGTTTGCGAAGTTGAACAAGAAACAAAATCGAAATGACGTTGCTGAAAACTACGACAGCCATTTTGCTGATTGTGCGCCACAAACGTATAACAAACAATCATACAAGGATGTACATCAGCCATTCACCAATACAGAACCCAGCGTGCGCAGTAATTCTATTCACTGTAACAAGATTCGATGTGTCAACGACAACGATTGCTCAAATAGTTTTCATCGGCCAATGGACTCAACTGCAGATAATGAAATTGGATTGCAAGCAAATACATCTCAATCGACTGTTTTAAAAGCCATTACTGACATTCTTCAAGATTCTGCCAATTACCGTTCGTGTTCGAATACTGCAGTCGACAGTGAAGTTGAATTTTATCCGATCACTAAAACCGAGTTACAACAAAAACTAGCGAAAAAGTTGACAAATAGATCTAATGAGAACGACGACACTGAAAGTGAAGTGGAATTTTATCCGATCACAGAAGCAGAGTTACAACAACGAAAACTAACTGAAATTCAGGAAGTCGACACTGAAAGTGAAGTGGAATTTTATCCGATCACAGAAGCAGAGTTACAACAACGAAAACTAACTGAAATTCAGGAAGTCGACACTGAAAGTGAAGTGGAATTTTATCCGATCACTGAACTGGAACTGCAAGAACGAAAAACACAAAATTTGCCAATTAGGTGTAATTCTACGAGTGATGACGATGAAATAGAGTTATGATTGTACCTGTACCTATCCTATAGAACAAATCAATCTGGTTAAGGTTATATATAGTTTTGATGAACCCATGTTCAAATTTCAAAGGACATAATAACTATACTATGTAGAACGATTTTTTTTAAAAAATTCCGTTTTTGCACTTCATCTCGTGCGTGATTCAGCAACGTATTCAAAAAAGGACATCAGCAACTAACCTAGGTAGTAGCAAACCAATAAAACGTTTGTCTACAGGGAACTGTGGTGCTGTGGATGGATATACATTGTACGATTTTGCATTTTCATGTTTGCATTGTTCATTATTTAATATGATACGTATAGATAAAGTTTGTCATTTACATATATACGTAATATATACGTGATAGTCCTTACAGCAACATTTTTGTCATCTATACTTAGATAATTAAGAATCGACTTCTAATTTGCACATTATTAAGGTGATTTCCGCATGCATAATACGTATAGTAATTTTTAAATCTTGTCTAAAAAGCCCAGTTTTGTTAGCTGTGTATGATCTTTTCTAAAGACTTTCAAAAATAACTTCTAATCACTAGGCATTAATGTTTGCTTCAAAATGCGAATCGAAAAACCATGTGGACAACATGAGAAGCTAAAGCGCAAATGAAAAATTGATGTGTTTATATACACTGGACTGTGGCGTCTTTTGTTTTCATGGCATGTTTTTAAGTTTTAGACTGTATTTGTATGGGATCGAAGTTTAAAGAGAAAAGCCAAAAAAATATTGGATTGAATACAATTTATCGTTTATTTTTTCTATTGTGTCTGTATTCGTACTATAACAGCGCACAGAATTTATGTCCTAGTATCTGCGAATACATCCAAGGCTATGTACGTACGGTTTCCAATATACTTAAGCTTTGCCCTCTGCTTTCTTCTGTGTCCTTTTCCATCGATTTTAATTTTTAACTTCGACAGTAGAGCGACAAGAATCCACATACGTATACCTACGTGTGTAGTATAAAAAGTTTTGAAATATGCGAACAGATGTTTTATAGTCGCTTTATTAGCATATATAAAATTTGTCAGTGCTTCACTTTCGAACCCGGTCAGTCGAATTCAGGCCAATATATATGCTCAACGTGCTTTTAAAATTTATGCTTTTCAGTTTTCACTTGTATCAGTCGTATCCAGAGTCAGCTGTTCAGTGTTTGGAGTTGTATACACGTCATTTTAAAGTTGATTGGTAAGGCTACATTTCATTTGGTTGATTGACCTGTTGTATTCTGTAGGTCTTCAAATGGCGGTTGCGTGGGTAAATTGACACTGGTAACATTTTTTAGTTTTTTTCTGGTAGGTTACTTCCCCCGTGTCATGCTATAGTGTTTTAGAATTCAAAACTTCTTCCCCACATCATTGAAAATTTTGGTTTTGAAGCACTATAATCTTGTAGGTTCAACTATTAAATATTGAGATTGGTTTCAATTGTTGTAGTTGAAATGCTTTGTAGAATTTGATATTTTGAAAATTTTAGTGTATACTGGGCAATAGCGCAGGTATTCTGGGTTTGACAATTAAGCGTTAAATGTAAGCCAGGTTTTCTTCCTTTTATTTCAAGCCAGCCATGTTGCATTTATTGGCTACGGCACAGGTAGAACATGTTACTCCTGCTCCGGTACAACGTTTGCCGCGGCTATTTTTGTAGTGTGAAACTTGTTTCATTGCATTTTTATATGCAATTTGGTGAGTTTGGTTGCAAGTTTGCAGCATTTTTTGAAACGTTTTCGAAAATATAAAAAGTGACAGCGCATTGCATAAAAATATACTTATGAAATTCGCCATTCAAACTGCAAAATTATGACATACAAAAACTAGCCTGCTAGGTTCTAACGCTAACTGATTCCCTGTTTGTTTTAGTTTTCCTGTTGCTGAAAATATAGTAGTGTGGATTATATACAAGAGTGTGCAACTCTTGATGTTCCACATGGTACAAAATGTACCACCGGGCGTTGCGTTTTAGGCCGACTTCCCCTTGTTTCGAGGAGGGTCGTTGTCATATGCAATCAATAACCTTAAATTAAACTATAGGCAGAGCATGTTTGCCACATATATACATAAAACGAGAATGGTTCGCACCGGTTTTACCCCCGCTACATAAAGGGGTGGGATAAAAACGCAACGCGTGCCGGGTTTACATTCTTTTCAACACATAGTGTTCCGAGTTGCGCAACTATCAAAAAAATTATTATCGACTCTTTGTTCTACAAAGAATGCAAAATACAGGAGTGTGCGACTGGGTACATTCTGTATGCAAAAGAATGTATATATACCCACTACCCAGCGCTCGTTGTGTTTTTGGACAACCCCCTTATTTAGGCGTGTAAATTCGCGTAAACGAATGAAATACTTAAGGTAAAATGTGTTCAGGTTATACTCATGTCTTCGTATATTCCAGTTGTATATACATGCGACGTAAATCCCATTCCCTCAAAAGAGGTAAAACAAAAACGCAACGCCCATTGGTACATTTTGTATCATGGGGAAACCCATTCCAAAACTTATTTTTTCTTGTCATGCACTCTTGGTCTAAGTACGTATATAAGTGGTCGGAAGTAGTACGGAATGTGGAATCCCTTAGAAATGTAACAAAAACTGGTCTTTCCCATAGATCTCGACTATATGAGTCCATCGGCACCACTTTTGTGAATGCATGACCAATGGTTCAAACGTTATGGTGCTCGAAATTTTAGTTAAAAAACGCACAGATTGGAAGAGGAAGTATCTATCATGCGTTTGTTCCTATAATCAGGTTTAATCGTTATACAAATTTGTCTGTCGTTCGATGATACATGTTAAAGGGTCATCATAACTTTTGAACAAGGGCCCTACAGCCTTAAAAATGGTACCGCTGAACTCAGCGCGTCGAAATCTATAAAATAAACTGTTTTTATTTAAGTTTCTAGAGGTGTCCATATCCCGTACCTAAACCTATAAGTGCTTATACTCTGTATCGTTAGTCCAAAGCAAGCTTCAATTCCACATTCATATTTTTAGGAAGTCACAATAACGTATAAATACTATTCCTATTGATGCCTATAAACTTAACTTTAAACTTGCACTATTTGAACGTACGTGTGCTCTTTCGGGTTCATGTTGGAGTACGGAAATATCTCAACAGTGACTACAAAACTATTTTCCGTCATTAGGTAAACAGACATACATAAACATTACATATATACCTATGTAACTGGCTTCTCAACAGCGGAGGGAGCACTTTTCAAAATTTTCCTTTTTCCTCCGGCAAAAATTTTGTTCCCCCGGAAAGGCACCCCGGCGAATGTTTAGCCGCCCCAGCAATTTTTTGCTGGAACCCCCCATTACTTTGCTAAGTGATGAAGACCTGGACTTCTTTTGAGACGGACATTAAAAGCAAAATATGATTTTATATTACGTTGAGTACTCATAATTTTTTAATAGTTACAAATTCCCGTAGTAAACTAATACAATCCAATAATGAATTGAAAAAAGCACAAAAAGACCATTTCAGGACATACAGCATTCGAAAGTGCCTTGCTGCAACAAGTTCAACCCGCCTGAGCCTTATGATAAAACAGAAGCTGTGCTGTGTCTAATATATAAAAAATATAAATCACAGTTTCAATTAGATTATATTTTATAAATTGTGCTCCTTTCAATTTCTTATTAGTTAAAATTATTGTTTATTGGCAGTTGCGGGGAATTTTTGTCTTGTTGAGCGATGGGTAATGTTCAGTTGAGTTGGAAACACGGTCTGGAATAAAAAATGGTCCCAAAGTGGGTCTGCAAAATTTTAAGCCTGCCCCCAGCAAAATCAGCTGCCCCCCAGGAAACTCATGTGGCCCCCCAGGAAACGACCCTGGCGGAAATTTTCAAGCTGTGGAGAAGCCAGTGTATTATAACATTGTCATCTCACTACCTACCCGTGTCCAATTCCGGTAAAATATCTGGTGATTTTATAACCCTTGCGGTTCTGGGTCCGTTTGTGTATCTAAAATTTTGTACCGATCTGGTCACCGTGTTTTGCTCAAATTGAATTTTCTGCTCCCGCTGTATGTTGAAAGAATTTTTTGTCTGTACTTTGTTTGTGCAATTCTTTCGCTATTCGAATGCAAATGATGTACAATATATACGTGCAGAAATTTCAATCACCGTTTTTCTATTTTAATACTTCAGCATTTATAGCACATTTTGTAGTATACGTTGGTGTATTTTTTAGATATCGCGATGCACCAGTATTTCGTCTTAATGGACCACCCGCTGTCGCCAATGTTCGTCTATAACGAACCGTTATATTTTAGTGGTGTCGAATTTTTTAGTATGGAGATGATTCTTTGGTACGTTTTGCTCCTGCTCTCCGGGGAACGAGTTGTAGCAGCACAGATGCTACAATCCCGACGTCTTATCAATTCGCCTAGTGAAATCGCTCTCTGGATTCGTAATCAAAACGGAAGGATTAATCCAGACTGTATATTTTATTTTGATACATTGTTGCTTGAAATTATGATTGACCAAATGAACAAATTAACTAGTCCCTTCAGACGCTCGGTTGACGCGATTCTGAAATATTTACGTAAACCTAAAGAGGTAAACTTTGTTTTTTGTTGTACTGACCTTGTATATGGTTCAGGATTGCAGGAAGCTGATGTTTTTTTTGGACGCACCAATGAGTTCATTGGTTATAACTTATACGGCACATGTTTGAACTATATTCGGAATGCATGGTGTGACGGAATTTTTCAACCTCTTATACAAGGGTCTTTTTCTCTGTTCCCAATTACAACTACGATTAGCTGGACTTATAATAAAACTATCTTGATTATCTCCGATAGTCAGTGCGCAGAAATTGCGTACATACAAGCGGGACGCCATTATTCTGTTTCAGGGGGAAGGTTTTTTAATATGGCTGAAGTTGTACAAGCCGCGAACTTAGAGTGGTTGGACTTTAAGTTTATTATCATACAGTGTGGCGTTAATGATGCCCAACGCTGCATTACTTTTCAAAAATGGTCGTGGGAAGTTTTCGAAAATTTTTTAAAAAAGCAAAATAAAGGCCCAAAAATATTGATTAGTGGCCCTGTACCCAACCCAAGTGTTCCACAAATTGTGCCACATTCGCACTGGATTGAAAGTCAATTAATTGGTAGTGATATAGTTTACTTAAACTGGTGTTCTCGCCCTATCACTCCGTTCGTTTTATCAGGGGAGTTAAACACACGGCTATTTAACAGGGATAAATTTCACTTGAATCATAAAGGGTTTAGACTCTTATGGCAAGAATGGGCAAAAATATTCCCAGATATATCTCGTGTCAGATACGCAATGTCAAATACACGAAAATGCATAAAAAAGGATCGCATGGGTCATGTCACCAATGTTGCTTCAATATAAGTTTGAATGCTGTAGTAGACCAACCTGCTGAGTCCTAAAGCAGATTCGAATGCGACATATAAACCAAGAGTGGGTGATCACTTTTGTAGGCCAGACTGCGCAACATGGTTGGGTAGACATGATACAAATTGTGTATTGGGCGTACCAGCACGCGTTGTAATATCGCCGCACACCCCTTCCATTTTGGGGTGAATTTCGCATTTTACCACATTCCCAAACTTTAAAAATTAGTGCAGAGCATTTTTATTGTTGAAATTTAGCTTTTTACGATCAAAAGCGCAACGCGCGCTGGATGCATTCGTTTTCACAGAATGAACAGTTTCATACTTTTGTAAAAAATCATTCATTAAACCAAGAGTTATTCTGATACCACGTATATTTGCTAGGGTCAGCGGTTGATCAGTGTAGCAGTAAAGTGGGTGTTTTTCTGTCATTGTTCCTCCAATTGAGAATGCGAAATCGAAGTCTAAATTTTAGCGTCAAAAAGTAGGGAACGAGCACCGTATAAGCAGCTGTATATATATCACAGGTATTCCAATGCAGATTTAGTAGCAAAGCTCGCCATAGCCCCCCTGACAGCTAACGTTGTGTAGTACCACACTTTATTAGGTGTATATATACAGTGTCGAACTCTATTTTAAATACTTTTGATAACCAATTAAAGAGGTATATATACACGTACGTATACCTACACAGGTATATGCTTTAAAAAACTGATTTTGGCCGTGTTTCATAAATTTCACATTGTTTTGATATCACTTTTTAATTTCTACTGTATTGAACTGTACGTATGCAGGTGTTTGTTTTGTTTATGTTCTATTAATATGCGAACGGTATAGGCATATTTGGATTTAAATTCGAAAATATTTGAAACGTAGGTATTTTTTACATATATCGTTTTTGATGCATTCACGTAACGTACATACCAACACTTGTAGACTTTGTCACTTGGTGTTTGATAACCATAAACATGCATATTGGTGCTCTAAAACTATCATTTTGTGATGCAATTGATTTGCATGTGACTGTATTTTATGTTCATGACTGTTTATCTTCTGGTTAAATCGTTTAAATATCATGCAAAGATCAGTAGTTGTAGCTTTGAAATGAATTGTCAGATCTTTTACGTTTTACCCAAAAATGCGTACCTGCTGAAAGACATTGTGCATGGGAGCTGGAGAAAACAAGAAGAGTTCAGCTTGCTTTGGTTTTAGTTGTACCTAGGTGTAGAATTAACATTAGGATTAATGTTTAGGCATGACCTTGCCAGAACTTTGTTTTAAAACTTTTTAGGCATTACATTAAAAAACTGTCAATCAGCTTGCCTGTCATGCAGATTCCCTTTTTATTTATAACGCGCCGATATACCTTACACTTGGTACAATTTTGATGTGTGCATTTGGCCTTTGTCTTGTGCCCTTTATAAATATGCAAAAAGCAATATATGTTGGTTTTTTCTTCGTTTAAATATGTTTTGCGTATATACAAGATCATGAATTTGTATGTGTTTGTACTTGCACATATACGCATAAAATGGAAAATGCAATGATTGACTCTTATGGAATTTATATTGGGTCATATCAAAGCAATAAACAAAATAGTATGTTGATTTTTAGAGTGATTTTCGTGGCAGATCCGTATCTCCTGATGGTTGATCAGAAAACTACAGTTTTTATGCGCGTTTAGTGAATTTTTCTTTATTGTCCGGTCAAGGGCCGTAGCATGCTCCTAAGCCTAAGCTTATGCTTTTAAGCGTTGAAAAAATATAAGCCTAAACTTATGCCTAAGCAAAAATGTCTAAAACTCTAAGCCTACTCTTTTGCAGTACCACCACAACACTGGACGGCCCTGGAAACACACCTAGGCCGGTTGCCCAATGGCATTGAATGCGCAAAGCTTTTGAATTCGTGTTTGTCGCCGAGAAAACGTAAATATATATGCCTATACAAAGCCTAAGCCTGTAAAAAAGCAAAAAAATTCGTATACTTCTTACATGCCCTTGGGACAACGATCCGTTTCTGATTTTTTGTACATTAGCCGCTCGATATATACACTTTCTATTGCACTCTTCTGAAAGGTTTCAAGTATTTTAAAAGCTTTTTTGAGTCAAGTGTAGGTATTTGCGTTTTTCGAGTTGCAAGTCCCCAAATCCAACCCTGTGAGGGCTAGTGTTTGTGGAAGGAAACAAGGTTCATCCTTTCCGTATTGAAATTAATCGCAGAGTCAGAAGCAAAAATGAAACCTGCCCTTTCGGTTTTTTAGGCAGGGCCCATGTAGATCAGGAGCGGTGTGTATTTCAGGGGGACGAATACTATAGAACCGTAGGCGTTAAAATGTAACTTTTTTACAGCCTAAGCCCACAGAACAGGGGCTGAACAGTAGGAATAAAGCTTATTCCTAAGCCTAAGCCTAAGCCATAAAGCGTAAAAGAACGGGCATAGTCCTAAGCCTAAGCCAAGCATAAAAATAGTCTAAAACGCCTACAAAGTCCCATACACACCGCCCCTCTACATGGGCCCGGCCTAAAAAACCGAGTCTAAAACTTCTTTGCTTTTTAGGCTTAGGCTTTAAAGCTTTTATAGACTCTTCCCCGTTCCGTTCTATTCTATACATGGGCGTCCCATAGGGGCGTCACAGTAGATTGAGAATACGGTCTGATGCCCTCCAGAGTCACTGGATCCAAATTGGTACAACTTTTATAAATCACACCGAACTTCGACGGAAATACCTCGGTTTGCATTTTTCGCAGTCGAAGCACACAGAAAAATATGGCGGACGCGCAGCTTTTGATCTTCTATACAACGAAAATCACAAAAATCTTCAAGATGGGTTCCAAGAAATTTTTCTAGAAAATAGTTTTTTTGCAATTTAAAAATTTTAGCCCGACTTGAAAAGCTTTTCTAGGAAACCTCAACCCCCCCTCCCTCTCAAAAATGCCTAGCATCTAGCTCGAAATATATACAAAAAAACCAACGTTAAAAAAATACAAAAAACTTTTTTGCTACTAGGTATATTTTTATTATATATATATATGAAACTCTGGAGAACCATCATGCGCTATAGGCGTAGACGGTTGCCATAAAATACTATTTCGCATCGACAACTGCTCTGTAACATTTCCTGATGGCAACCGTCTATGCTCGTCCGTATAAAAATTATCACCGGCAACTGCACCAAATTTGTTTGAAAGTCCGTAGACGGTTGCTATGAATTCAAAAATACATCCACGGCAACTGCTCTATTTTCGTTCAAAGCATGGAGAACACTTGCTGTATTTCAGAAATTGAGTCAGCGTCTAGAGAAACTATTTGAAAACTAGCAGCTGCCTCGTGAAATTAAAAATTTTGAAAATATTTTAAAAAATAGTAGCACATACTGCCCTTTATTGAACAGTAGATGGCAACCGTCTACGCTCGATGTGAAATTCCACCGCGTGTTCGCGAGATATTGTG